>JANZLQ010000095.1:7535101-7587655 GCA_026212715.1 Elanus axillaris | reverse complement strand
GGGGGGGCGTTAAGTGCAATATTCTGACTGTTTGGACAGTATCCAGAACTCATATATTTGTTTTTAAACTTATTTTGAGACACATTCTGAGCCTTAAATATTGCTTAAAAATCTAGCTGAGGAAAAAAATATGGTTGTCTTTGCCACAAATAAAAAGACAAGAAGGTGCTATTGTTCAGTGGCTTACTAGTCGATTTGTTCTGTTTTCTGTCAGTGGATTTTATAGGCACTGTCCTGACAAAATCAAACATGCTGTGGGCAGGGGATCTGTTTATGATGAGGTACTGAGGATGAAGGGAAAACACTCTGATTCCCTTCTTTAAACTAACTTCTGCAAGATTTTTTTGTTGGACTTGGAATCCTAATTAGATGAAGAATATAGCATAAATATCTTCAAAATGATAAGAAAGTCCTCTCTGTACAGCTTTCTCCCTTTTTCCCCCAGTAAAGCTATTGTACAAGGTCAGCTCTTGTCAAGTCTTTGCTTTTGTTGCCTCTTTTTTCTTTGTTTCTCTGCCTTCATTACTGTTCATTTTCCGCAGAGGTCATTATTGTAATGCTATTATTTGAGGAATATATTTGAATTTTTCTGGTATGCTTCTTCTAAGGATGATGCAATCACTTCATCCCATCCTAGTATGAAAGAAATAGTTTAAAATAAGCTGTAATTACTTCTCAGCATGGACAAGTTTTGAATACAAATGTATTAGTGATATGTGTGACTTCTGATCTGGAGGACAAGGAAACAACATACAAAATCCCTTAGTGCTAGCAATTCTGTAATGGAAATAAGGCTCATAATATACATTTTTAACTGGTTTATATTTTGTTGTTACCCTCCTGTTTAGCCCCTCCAAAAAAGGGGTCAGGTATGAAGGCAATAATTTTGCCGGACTCCTAGCATGAGAGCTCTTTACTCAGCCCCATACCAGCGTGTAAACCCCTTCCTAGGATAACCATGCTGTCTGCTTCCTCCAAGTTACTAGGTATCATGCAGATCACGCTGGGAGATCGCTAATTTCATCTAAGCTGTCTTTATACAAACCAAGAGCAAACTAGGAGTGAAGTGCTACAGCTTTAAGTACCTGTGCTGCTTTTCAAAATTATTTTCATGTTTCATTGCTGTGCTATGTCATCTTGACACTGTACTTGGTTTTATGGCGCTCTCTTTATGTTGATTGAAGTTTTAACTTTCTAGTAGAACTTTTTAGGTCACAATTTTCTCTCTGTGCTTGATGTGGATGTCTGCTCAGTTGTAACACTAAATGTTTTAATCAGCTTTTCCCTTAGCGCTAAGAGGCTGAAATTTAAGAATGACATTTTATCTTTAAGCCACCGCTAAAAATACCAGATTGTTACATATTAGTAGTCATAGACTGATTGAAATAAAACCCAGCATTTTGATGCTGCATACAGAAAACTTGCATCATAAACTATATTTCAGTGTATAGTATCTTCAGCAGAAATTTTCTGTATGGTTCATGCAGTTTTTGTATATGAAACCTGACCTCCAGAATTTTTTAACTGAGTGTGCTAGACCATTTGCTGAAATGATGGTGCCTGCTGCTAGCTCTACAGACAATTCTGTTTTCAACAAGGCAATAGAATACTAATTTTATATAGTTTCAGAGTAATTTAAACTTGACTAGTTTTAGGGAATATCAGAAGTTTCTTGGTTGAGAGGACTCTCCCTTCTGCCTATTAGTTTATTTTTGATAACTTGTTACACTGGGTGTCTTTTCTTAATTTCTTGGCATAGTCAGAATGGTTGCTCTCTTCTCCCTCCTCATTTCAAAACCCTATTTCTAAATTTGGCCAATGTGGACTGTCTAATACAGAGTGACTTTTTTTTTTTTTTCTTTTTTGTAATGCTGGTTTACAAACGAATCTGTATGGATAGATTTACTCGCGTAGAACTGTTGTTGTAGAACCAAGATCTGGGTATTAGTCTGTAGCATGGTTTAAGATTTGACAAATGAATAAAGAAGACTATCTTCTATAGTCAGTAGATGGCTTTATGCTTTAGGGTGTGCACGATGCTGTGGATTCAGCTTGACAGACATAAGGGCAAGTTATTCCTCTATTGCATGCAAGCGTTCATGCCTCTAAAGAGCCATCAGTAAAGCTCTTAATATGATGGCCCATTATCATACAAAAGAGAAAGAAACTATCTGTATTAATAGAGAAAACAATGTTAAAGAAAGAGTTATGCTAATATGGAATTTTACAAATGTGGATCACCCATTTCCCCCCATACGATCCCCTCCCTCTCCACTGGCTGATCTTTACACATTCAGACTGTTGAGATTCTTGGCAGTCAAAACAACACAGTTGATGGTTTCATAAGAGTTTGAAGTTAAGATGTCATGTTTTAGATCAATGTGAATATGGGTGAAAGTATTTAGGCTAGTAGGAAAGTCTTGTCACAGGTGTGGTGTTCTCAGGATTATGTTTCTGTTATAATTGATGTTTACTTCTTTATCCTTCATGGTTTTTTTTCCTCCTATATATTTAACTTGCATTGTACATTTTTTTTAAGGTGGGAGTGCTTCAATATTTGTTTTGTAGTTCCATTTGCATTAAAGGCATTATATAAATAAACATTAAATGTGTTTACATAGCATATGTGCATGAAGTCAGAAGTAATCAATTTCAAGAATTCTCTTTTCTTTCCTGTAATTAAAGATGTGGTAACCCAGTGGGAGTTTGTTTGTTCAGGTCTTTAAATACATGTTTTATCAGTTTAAAGGTAGGGATTATGTTATATGCAGAAGGGTGCTTTGAGTCTTACATTATTAAGGGAAACAAATTTGCAAGCAAGAAAATACAAAAGTAATCGTTCTCATGGCACTGACACTTTCTCCTTGTTGGCATATGTGCAACAAAATGTAAGAAATGAAATATAGCGGCAAGGATGCAAATCATTATAGCTGTAAAGGAACTAGGGCAACCAGGAGTAATAACTTTGAATTTTTCAGCTCAAAGGTGGGCCCATATTTAAGAAGAGATTTAGTACTTGCTAGTTCAGTTCTTTGATAAGAAGCTGTAAGTTGAGCAGTATTGTCTGAAGTGTGAAAAGTGTGGTCATCCAATTGGGCATGGGTTTGTCTTCCTTAACTGAAATGTAAGAATATGGAATCACAAGACAGTCTTCAGAAAAAATGTGAATTCTCCTTTGCATTTTCCAAAGAAACTTTAATTAGTGTAATTTAAGGGGATTTGTTCAATCATAAGTAATGAAATACTCTGGTGTGTGATGATTATAACCCCACTGAAAATGTGTAGCAATTTACTGTTACTGATTTAGCTGTGAATAAGACAAATGTGTTCAGCTGTGTGCCTGTGTTTGCACATGGCGGGATGAGAGGCAAGGCAACATTTTATCAGTCAGTTGGCAGGCTAAACCATATTTTTGTTAACTTTTTCCTCATCTGAAACTCTAATTATATATTTGATTTTTATTTATTTATTTATATCTAGGGTGTGGATTCAGGATTTGTTCCCAGCGTTCATGATTTTGACAAGAAACTTACTGAGGCTGATGCTTACTTACAGATCTTGATAGACCAATTGAAGGTATCGTAACTAACTGGTGTATTTACTGTATTGGGAGTCTGCTTGTCCCTGTGGATTTCTAGGACTGGTAGAAAGGAAGCTCAAAAGAGGGAGAGAGTCATGTTTTATGCTTGACACATGTTCTGGTAAATGTGGGATGCAGAGAGCGCTCATCTGGCTGAGCTGCCTGTGAAGTAGAGAAAACATACCTTTTTTTTATGTATGAAGTCTGCCAATGATAGATTTTATTTTCTCTTTCTCCCTAGCTTAGGATGTTAGATAAGTTCTAACTATTTCCGAAATAGATTTTTACTAGAAGTATAAAAATTAAAAGTTGTAAGCTAAGGGCTGAAATAAGCTGAAAATGGCTTTATCTTAGAATGGATTTGGGGATTGTTCAAATAGAGTTAGAAAATTAGAATAACTCAAACAGATTTTATAGAAGAGTTTACAATGGCTGAAACAGTCTTTTATATATATAGCATCATGGAAATGGCAGAGATGACTTCAAGTTTAATTTAAAAACATAATTAAATCATTATATTGCTCATAATATTTTAGAATTTATCTTGAGAAAATTTTGTCAAGTAATATGTAACTACAGTTGCAGATAGTTTCAGGCTTCATTGCAGTAGTGTTAGATAATCTGATTTTAGTCCTTGAGTGAAAAGATTCTGTAGAAATTTTTTACAAATACAGTTCTTTTACACTTTGTACATGCATTGTAAGAGTAGGTGGGAAGGTAAGGAATGATGAGGTCATATCTCTCAGTACTCACCTTATTGAGAAAAACAGTTTATGCTGCTGGTTAGGACACTTTTCCCCATGACTCAGCAGGTTAAAATTGCTGTTAAGATTGCTTCAGTTCTGCTGGTTTTAATTTTTTTTTTCCTCTGATATAATAGGCAAGTATTGCATGTGGGATATTCAGCAAAAATTCAGTTGCAGGGGAAGGCAGAGAGGGGGAGGAGCATACCAACAAAAATAGAGGTAGGCAAAAGAGCTGCAAACAAAATTCAAGCCTCAACTGCAAAGACTTGATCAGCAGTTAGCTTTGTCTTCTGCTCTGGAGCCATCTAGCATGCTTCTCTGAAGGAAGGTATTTAAATCTTTACACCTTCTAATTGTTATTTCAGGCCAGCTGGGGGGAGGGGTTATAGGAATTAGTTAAAAATGAAAGAAGAGTGAATTTGAGGATGGACAGAGTCCAAGTCTTTTTTTAGAACCAGAAATCAGCCCTCAAGGGAAAGGGAACACGTGATTAGGTTTTAGGCAGGTAGTTGAGTGAAGAACTGTAGCTCACCTACTAAAAATTACAGCCTCTTTTCTGAGCAAGGTTGGTTGTGGTGAACTTTTGAGCATTACCCTTAATCATTTTTTTCCTTGAAAAACTTGTACTTAATGGCTGTTTGCATGTGCATCTTAGGGTGCTCTTGGATGCAACTTTTAACTGTTTCAGCTCAACTTGCTTTAAATACACCTAAAAGCTTTTCAGTAAGAATTTGTTTCACTTTGCTTAGCTGCAATTCGTATTCCACCTTTTAGAAAACAAATAGAAGTTAATGCTGGGAAGTCACTACTTATCTTTGCAAAAGAAGTGCTTCCAAATCTTACATGAATTGAATAATGTACCTGAGTAACAAGGTACCTGGAAGGGTTGATAAGGGTTGAGGCTGTTTTGGTAAGCACTGTGTATGCTCCAAAGGTCTTTGCTGAAATAAAAGAAAGGCAGTTTGAGGCATTCTGATGAGTGTCACTTTTATCACTTAACCTCACCTTTTTGTTCAAACCATGGTAGAACCATGCCAGACTGAGCTGTGGAAACTCGCTGGGATCTGAGATTTGGTCCCTGGCAGGATGGGATAATCTGAGAAATTAGTTACAAATTTGTTATATGTTATATCACAAGTGATGTAAAGAAATATTAGGCAAAAAACTGCTTTGGGTCATAATACCAAGATAGTATAACTTATGTGCTTATTAAATGCTTTTGGTTTTGAAATTTTGGTGTTTCTGGCTGATATTAAATGAAAAAATAACACTTTCATTATTTTCACAAGTATCTCTTTCTTTTAGCTCTTTGATGAAAAACTCCAGAACTGCAAAGATGATGAACAGAGAAAAGCAAGTACTTTTTGCCTTAAATATTGCTTATTTTGCTTAATCAGATGGGTTTTGTGTGTCAATTTGCTATAGTCTATAGAAATTTAAAGTGTGGTTCAGATTTGTTGAGTTGCCAAAATCACTTAAAGCATTTTGAATAACTGATAGCATTATTTGTATTGTGAATAGGTTGCAAACAGAATTTTTAGTAATACTGGGTGTCATGACATTAAAAAAGCTTTCAGACTGTAGGAAGTGATTACTCTTCTGTTACCCAACCGTCTCAAGCATTTTAGCTTAAATTTGCTGGGGTTTTTTCATCTTTAACAAGGATGAGTGTTTAATGTTTGTAGGAATAGCAAAGCTATTCTGAAGGAAAAAAGCCCCTAAGAATCCTGTATTTCACCTAATCAGTCTGCATCCTATCTAGTTCTGTGACTAGCACACCACATGTTGGAAGTCTGAGAATACCTTAATTCATTCACCTTAGGTGAGGGTGGCAAAAATGTAACTTGCTGTGTGTGGAGCAATACTTCTTTAGTGAGGCTATAATTCACTTAAGTGTTGTCATTTTTTTTGCATCCCCTTCTATTCCATTTCAAAGTCAAGTTTGTAGGTCAGAGTTCAATCACTGTTCAAGAAAGGCTAGCACATACCTTTGGTGGTGTGGGTTTTGCATAAAGTAGCATGCTGGTTTTGTATGTTGTGTTGTGTGGAGGAGGCATTTAAGAATGGTTTATTACTGAGGAGTTGGTTTTGTTTTCAGCAAATGCAGTAATTTCAATATCATAAAGTAGTGGTGTATTTCATCCTAGTTCCCTCCTTCCCCTGAATTTCACTTATGAAAAGAAGTTCAAGTTCTCTTGGTGTTTGGTTTCAGTTTTGAAAACAGTTTGATGCTTTCTGTGATTAGTTTACTTCTTTATAATGGTTGTGACCTTTCATGTGTTATCCATCTTGTTTGATGTGTTATGTGGTGTCTAAGGGACTTCACAAATGATGATGGTCTTTCTGGAGTTCTTTTATGTGTACAGGCTTTTAAAATAACTTTGAAGTACAAGTGTTCTCTGTATAAGTGTGTTTAATCTCTAGACAACTGACTAAAAGAGTAAGATCTAAAGATTTTGTATTTCTCCTTCGGTGTTTCTTACTGGGAAGACTTCTCCTTCAATTTTGACCTCCCTCCAGATGCTACTTTGCAGATCAGGCAGTACTTTCTTTTTCCCTGTGACAGTGCTTCTAAGCCCTGGAGACTTTCTGCGTGTTGTGCTGATTTATTTCTTTATGTCTGCAAGGTATCTATGGAACAGACAGATTTATAGAGAAAGCAGGAGGCCTCTTAGAAGAGGTCAGCTTCCTCTGGTTTTAAATCTTGATGAGTGTTGCTATTACTATAGATTCCATTTACTCTCTATTAAATATGAAAAAGACTTGGGCAAAGCACTTTTTTGATCGTGTCTCTTCCTGTACTAAAGCAGCTAAGAGGTTTTTTGAAACTATATTTAGCAATTTTTCTATTTGTTTATGGAAGTATGGTTCAGCTGTCAGACTGAGCTGAGTGTAACCTGCAGGATACTTCCATCTAACCCACAGTTTTTTCCTCTGAGGAAACAAGATTTGGTTATTTGAATGTTACGTGCTTCCCAACTAGCTGAGTGCTTTTTTCTGCAGCTGTTTATGGCCAGGCATTTAAAACCTGAGCTATTGTTTTTGCATGCGTACAGAGCATTGGATGAGCTGGTTTTTAGTTAGAGAATATTTGGTCTTTTGAGGATAATAGTATAGGATATAGGCGTTCTGAGATGCTTCAAGATCTCTTGGATATCTTCTTTCTGAGGCGTGGTAATCAGTTGCACTTGGAAGAAGACAGTGCAGATGTATACGTTACGGATTTTGAAGACTGAGAAATATTGTGATTATCATGAATTCCCTGTGTTATATCAATACTCCTGGCAGAATTACAACTAGCACTGTATAGTGGGATCATACTGTCTTGTAAACCTACTGTAGCTAGCAGTGTTGCTGGTTTTGCTGAATCTACTGATGGAGTACAATGTATGTGTCTGATTACATAGGAAGTAAAAGAAGGCGTGTGATCTGAGGGTACTGGCATTTCAAGGTTAAGACAAGATAGGACCTTGCTTTCCTACAGTGTTAGCAATATCACTGGTGAGAACTCGAAGTAAGCTTTTCTGTTCAGTTTTGTGAAACTATCTTGACCACACATCAGGGAGAATAAAACTGTAAGCATTCAAAAGCATCAGAACAGTAAAGAGGTGTATATTTAGCAGTCTGGAACAAAGCGGACATTACTTAACATGATTTTGGAGGGAAGTGTAGCCTGCTTAAGCCCTTTGGTTCATAACAAGTACTTTTTGTAAGTAAATCCAAAGCTGAGCACATGGATTCAGGTTGTGCCTTACTGATTCTGACTACAAGTTAGCTACCCCTATGTGCCTCTGCTGCCTCTCTTTGCTGGACGAGCTGATCCCTCTGTAGTCACATGATTGTTGAATGAGGCAAAAATCATGTTCAATGAAATAAAATCAACTTTCTATTGGATCACCAGTGACTTCATAAAAAATCAGATGTCTAAGAGGTGCAACAAGCAGCATGTAGATGGAGTAGTTTCAGCAGCAGCCTGCAATTTGATTAGATTAGATGTAGCATGTGGCTGCATTCTGCAAATATAAGTCTGCAGGAAATTGATGTTTTATTTCAAAATATGTGTATTCATTACCTAAAACTAGGGAAAACTGTGTTATTAAAATTTTGTCTTCATCAGTTTTCGAAGAGTAGTGATGTTGAAGAGAGAAAATTGTGATAGCTTTTAGTAGTAAATGATATTCTTTAATTTTATTTTTATTGGTAATGGTTTTTTTATCTTCAACATACCTCTTTTTACCTGCTTAGGATTTTCCTTACAATTTTGTATTTTCTAAATTATCTATATTACTTTAATGCAAGTTTAAACAAAAGATAGTAAGAATCAGCTCACAAGGATTGTAGCAGTGTTTATATGTAGCAGTGTATTTCTGTACAATTGATGAGATGAGATACAAGCATTCTCATAACTTCTCCAAACCAACCACTCTAGTAAGCATGCCAGTTTTGCTGCTAGCAATCATCCACTTGTTTTTCTCTCCCTGTGTCATGTCTATAGTGTGTTTGTATAAGATCTTACAGGGGGAGAGTTCACAAATTTTATTTTATGCCCGCTTCTATCCCTGTTCTAGAATAACACATTGCTCATGAAAATCCAGAGACTTTCATATTGATATTTGCTTAGGCCTAAAGAACAGGGCCGGTGCTCTTTAGAAGGGTGTTCCCAGGGACTGAGTCTGTCTGACTTGCCTGCATTGTCCTCATAATTGCAGTTCCACGTGCTGTATTCTTATGAGGTAGCCATACAGCACAAATGTGAAAAATACTGGATTAATGTAATGCGTACTGTTACTACTTAAGTTGGCCAGCTCACAAGGAATTCATTTCCATAGAGGAAAAAAATTATGACTGTATAATTTGCAGATAGGCCTTGGAAACCAGGTGTCCTGAGGTTTTTCCCATCTCAGATCTTCTGTGTGATTTTGGACAAATTAGCCTTTTGTCTGTACCTATGTGTAAGAATAACCATGTCTTAGTCTATTGTTTGGAAAGTTACAAATAGGTAGGGGGAAAACTGTGTGACTGAATTGCATTATATGGCCTGGCATTACTTTCAGATTTTCAGCAAAGATGGTATCAGTGAAGGGAATAAGATACCAATTCATTTTCTGTGTAAATACTCTGTAACATGTTGGGGAAAAAATAGGTAAACAACAATCAAAGCTGCTGATGGCTGCCTGCAGTTGGCTATAAAGCTTTGAGACTGCATGATTTATTTCAGCTGCATAATCTTTCATCTGACAAGATCTGTGTATTTGGGTACATTGCCTATTCTATTTTGATGCTAAAAGGCTCAAAACTTCACTGCTGTCATATTTAAGATGTTGTTTTCAATATGTGTTGATGAAGTTTGGACTGGAAGTACAGTAGAGACATGAAAAACAAACAAAAACAAAACAAAGGAATTTTAGCTGTTGGCTAAAAATTTAGCTATTGGCTATTTCTCTGCTAGCAGCAGAAGTAAATACAATATAACTTTGTGATATAATGTCCCTGATACGCTGTTTCCTAGATCAGTGTGGTCCAGTCTTTCCAGTGAAAAAGGCTGAGGTTGGGTGCTGTTTGGCTACCTCTTGCCAGTTTATCATGAAGAAAATGTACAGTAACCTTATGAACAGTGTACAGAAAGAGTATAACTGAAAAAATTTTCCCTAGATATTGGCTGGGAATCTGTCACCTTTATACACTTTGATTATTCAAGAATCAAAAAGACTGTGACTCAAGTCACATGAGACACTCATATTAATCAAAACAAAGAAGTCCTGTAATTGAATTAGTAGATGTTCAGTGCTGAGTCCAATTTAATAATTTTGCCTTCTGCAGGCAGACCCAAAGACATCAACAGGAGGATGCATATGCTTCTTAGACACATCATGTTTATGTATAAAATGTAATGCAGATGCTTTTGCATGCCTGAAGTGCAGTTCCACACAGGAAATCTTTATGAACCAGTGTTTCTAGATAAAATTAAGTAGGCAGATTTCCAGATGCACTTTTAGTGGAGGCACTTAGACTGGAGAAGGAGCAAGAACATGTGTGCACTGTTATTTTATGTGATTTTTTTTTTAAACTGTGCGTAACTGTGTATGTTTATTATACTTGAATTATGGTAATTTCAAGTAATACTGATTGTTGAAATGTGCCACCATTGCACAAACTGAACTTAGAGTAAATCTTCATACTGCACTTCATTTTTGTTGATGTTATGCAAAACTGAAATGTAGACTTTGATGGGTAAATATGTATAATGTCACTGCTGAGAAATTCCTAACCTTGTCATCTTTAAGCTTTAATTATGAGTTTGATGTCTGTCTTGTCAATTACAAAAAGAAAATTGTGTCTATATACAGAAATAGTCTTTAACATGTTGGTTGCTTTTTTTTCCTCCCCCAATTTAAGTTTAAAATACAGTGTTTGTACAGTATATGGGTCAAACTAGATGCTGGAAATTCTGTCTTTAACCACATTATTTTGATTTTTCTTTTACAGAAAATTGAAAGCCTCAAAGAAACAACCAGTGTAAGCTTCTTTAATTTTTATATCTATTATATATGGAATCTGGAATTGACCTTATTTTCTTGGGAAAGTTTTTAAAGCTTTTTACAGAAAAGTGGGAATCCATATTGGGTCCAACAGTGTGATGACAGAGGCAGCCTGGTTCTGGTGCTGTGTTCAGGTTTATGTCTAACACCTTAGAATCATAAAATCATAGAATAGTTGAGGTTGGAAGGGACCTCTGAAGGTCTGGAGTCCAACCCCATGCTCAGAGCATGGTCAGCTATACCAGGTTGCCTAGGATCAAATCTAGTTGGGTTTTGAGTAACTCCCAGGACAGAGAATCTGTAATCTCTCTGGGCAACCTGTTCCACTCTTTGATCATCCCTACAGTAAAAAAAGTGTTTTCTTATGTTTAAGGTGAATTTCCTGTATTTCAGTTTGCAGCCATTGCCTGTTGTCCTGTCACTGGGCACGGCTGAAAAGAGTCAGCTCTGTCATTGTTTTATACTTTGTCATCCCAATCAGATATTGATGCCCATTGATAAGGTCTCCCCTAGCTTTTTCTTCTCCAGATTAAACAAGCCCAGCTCTCTCAACCTTTCTTCACATGACAGTTTACCTGCTTGCAGCACTGTGAAAGCTTGAAGCTGACTTCCATTTCAACCTGACAACCTGTGCTGTGTTTGGCTTTTGGAAACTTAAGTTTTCTACTGCTATGCTTTTGTCTCTAGAAAAAAAAAAGGGGGGGGAAGGGAAAGTAGAAGTTCTACAGGAGTGAGTGTCCATTTAGTTCTCTCCCAGTATTTCAGATAATATTCTGTATAACTAATAAAAATACTCGTAAATACAAAATATTACAGGATAATAATACAAGGTATTTTTCTGTTATTTTTGTTTTCCTAGAGCATGGTAGAATCAATAAAACACTGCATTGTGTTGCTACAGATTGCTAAAGTAAGTACACTGTCAACTATTTTGAATTTTAATTATACATCATAAATCTGTGTGAAAGCAATTGAAATCTAAAATTGCCTTCTATATGATCCAGGATATATATATTAAAAAATGGTATAGGTTGATTTATGCTACTATTTTAATGGAGTTTCTGAAATACTGAGTTCCACAGCAGACAATCCTGTTAATGTTCGTGGTAACAGTCATGTTGATGACATAGCTTTTGTTTTAAGATAAACTTTCTTTTGCGGAGTTTGCTATTAGAACTTAAGTGTGACAGAATAGAAACTTAACAAGACTCTTCTTTCTGCTTCATTGAAGAATGTGACTAACAAATAGAAAAAGGAAAAATTGTGATGTTAATCTAAACTGGTTTAGCAAGGTTTTTCATAGGTCTGAAGTTCATGATGATCTTGGAACTTCTTGAAGTTAGAATTGTTATTATTTGAGAATGCAATATGGGTAATACAGTCATGCTTTTCACCTAAATGTTTAGGTGCTTTCTAAAATTTAGTGAGATTTGGGTTTACTTTTTTTTTGTCAAGTTCTGCTCTTTCAGGCCTTCACGTACTATATTTAGGATATGTTAATTATGAGCTGCTGATTTATATCTTGCGAACGAAGTGAAGGAAGATGGTGTTTTACAAAGAAATTAATTTATGACATTTTCAGAAATTAAGGCTGAATTTAATCAGAACACATTCTGATTTATTCAGCAATAGGCGTAGGCCCTTCAGTTATTTTTTTCTGTAGTCCAGATCACCTTTTTGTTTTGTAGCTTTCAAATACAATACTGCTGTTTGTCTTCATTCTAGATGCTGGATACATTGTAGAACATTTTGAGAGCAGTGAAAATTGAAGTATTTAGAACCTTGCAGGATCAGAAGTCATTCACTAAAAGGATCAGAAGTGCATATTTTGTGAAATTCAAATTTCATATCAGTAGCTTAAAAAATCTGAAGAAAAGGATTCTAAGTTAACAGGCTTATACAAAACCAAAATATTTTACAAGTAGTAGGGTACATTGAAATACTTTTGTGCCACATGAATCTAGAGCTAGAACAGTCTTTATTTAACGTACAGTTGATAATATTTGAATCCTTCACTGCAGTGATAGCAAGAAAAGTTCACCAGTACTTAATAATTTGCTGTTATTTAGTACTGGGTATATTTAGAATTGTTTTAGTATGGTGAAACCAGTAGACTATATGTCATTCTTTGGGGATTTGGTGAAGTCAGGTACAGATAAATTAGGTGGTAGTATACTAGTTTTCTTACACAGCTATATGTGACTTGCTGTATTACGGTAGCTGTTGGAAAAACTGTGTGCAACAAATGACGCTCGGTTTTGGTTAATTACTATCTAAATGTATTTAATAGTTGTTATTTTCACAGAGGTTCCTATGAAATTTCACTCTTTTAAAAAAGTGTTGCTACGTAATCAGCAAATCTGAAAGAGCAGAATTATAATCTGCTTTTCAGGTTCTTGATCAAAGCTGGTAGGTAATAGGTGGCTGAGTTAGTTTTATTGTTTCTATTTTCTATTTTATTGTTTCTATTCTATCAAATTCCATTTCTGATATGGGTAAATTTATTGGGGGATAGACAAAAAGCATCTTGTGCTGATGCTAAGTGCATTTTGATGTTGGTTACGATGGTTTGCTGATAATGGACAAAACTGAACTTGTAGCAGCAGACGTAGTAATTTTTGATCAGGTTCAGTGCTTTACTACTCCAACTACCATATAAGTGTTAAGATAGGTTGAATTTGGGTCCCCCAAAGCTGCTAAGACTTGCTTTCTGTTACACTAAATCAGACCTTGAAGTCCTCCTTTCAGTACCAGTAAATATTAACCAGTGTAAATAGATGCACTTACCCATTAAGGAGTGGGGTTTTTTTTATTTTTTTGCTAAAACTTATCTAAAGCTCTTGTAGAGCTATTGAAGATAAGGTGGTTTAAATGAGTGGTTTATGCACAACTAATTGGAAAACATTGGCCCACATATAGTGAAACAAATCTTCCTGCAATTTTAATAACCTTTATTCTGCTTCATCTCTTCATCTTCTTCCTCTCTTTTGCAGGCAACTATACTTGTTGACTACATGGCAATTCTGTTTCCTCCCCCCCCACCTTTTTCTATAAACTGTGTTGGTATCCTGATTTCTTAGTGTTGTAGGAAATCAATAATACAGGGGGGTTGGGCTTGTTTTTGCAGTTCTGCAAGTTGCATGTTTATGAAGCATTATATATGTAAAAATGTATTGTGTCTGACTGATAGCTTTCTGTTCTCCAGTATGGAACCTTTTAAGATTCTTCAAGTTTTTTTCCCAAAGCTGTAAGGCAAGTATGGCTCCTGACTTACACTGCTGAAAATAAATCATATTAACACCACTCCTGCACCCCATTTTTACTTCTACAGTGCCTTTCTCATTAGGAGACTGACTTCACAATTACTTTCTGGTTGTTTGGTACCTTGAAATTTGTTATAACTTCTCCATAGACTCAGAACATCTCTCTGTTTCAAACACACAGCCATTAATTATTTGGATGATTTTGGTACATTGAGGCAAACTTGGTCTTTGGGGTTTTTTTATGTTTTTCAGTTGTGTGTTAAGTTGAGCTGTGTCATCAGCTCTTAAAACAACTTGCCTTAGGACTTGGACAGTTAAATTTTCATTAAACTTACTGGTAAATCAAGTGTGTAATCGTGCCAGTTGTACTTGAGGTGACCCAAGGTATTTTCAAAACAGTGAAGTAAACACCAGCTAAATAGGAATATGTTATAATACATATATCGCTTATCAAAAAGCAATAAAAAAATAAACTAAGTGGGATGGATAGGTGGAGCCTTTGACTTGTGTTGTCCCCTTTGTGTATATGGAAGTTGAAGATGTCCAGCTTTGCTGATGAGTGTGTTGTAAAATATATGTAATGGTCTGTTAGTGATTTGGTAAACTACAGTCTTGGAAATAAATATTATATGTTTTATGAAGTAACTTTTATAATTTAGATATTTAGTTTTGCATCTTTGTTTTCCCTTTTTCATTCCATCAGTTCTGTGAGTCTTGCCTGCCTAGTTCTGTGGCATTTCTGCCTTCCTTACTTTATCAACATGCCACATTTCTATCCTGTCTCAGTAATGCACAATCAGCAAGCTTTGGCATACCAATGCAGCATCTTTGTGTTTTATCTCTTAGGTCTTAGAGGTGATAGTGTAAGATAGAAATTTTGTATGTTGAAAAAAATTACGTATATTTGGACTCCAGTGGTATTCTTCCTTCTTTGTTTGTAAGTTTGCAACCCAGTGGAACTCATTGCCCTTAATGTTTTTTTTCTCATGGAAAGCCTTGCTTAAGAAATGTCAACTAGCAGACATGAAATTTAAGCAGCCTATTGCCAACTATATAAGCTAAGGAAGAATGTATGAAGTATCAAAACATAAGTATGTGCCAACTTTCTTAATACTATTTACAGATTTTTTTTTTGTTGTTGTTCCTCTTTAACAACTGGAAATCTGAGGAAATACTCTGCAAACAAATCTTAAGATTTATACTAAACAAAGCTATGGATTGATGTATTGGCTAATGTGAACTTTGCAGCAGAAGTGATTTGGCTTAGAGTTCAGTAAAATTTATACTGTTGCTGGTACAGTGTTAAAACTATGCTAACTGTAGATTGGCATTAACTTGTCTGTTGCTAGTGTAATATCCCTTGATAGCAGTTTTATTCTATGCATTCCCTACTCTTTCACATGTGCTTCTAGGCAAAAAAACCCCAAACCCTACACTATAAATAATCTAAAAACATTTTAAAATCTAATGGATACCAAAAAGCAAAAGTTAAGAACATTTAATTTATAAAGGCACTTCTGTGTTTCAAAAGCAAAAAGTGCTTTTGAAAACTTGACCTGTAAGCTAATTACAGTTATCCAGAAACTGAGAACTTCGTGTCTTTTGGTTTTCAGGGACTCATTGGTGCTGCAGACCATATTTTGGCTCTTAGGTATTTAGGAAAGCGTAATTGTATTCTGCAGTGCAGAAAGGGTATTTTTAAAATTGTTCAAATTTGCATGGACAGATCCTTAGAAAATGCTAATCCTCAGAGGTGCAGTGACTACCTAGAGAATTGTTTCTTCTTAGTATATCACATGATGAGGAACATTTCATGGCTGAAAATGTAAACATTCCTGAGAGAAACTTGCTGTTCTCACTTAACACAGAACTGTTAAGTCATACAAGATTGTTATGTTGATATTTTAAACATTTTTTCCTTAAGGACCAAAATAATGAGGAGAAGCACGCAGATGGACTTATAGTAAGTTTAAATCTAATCTTTATCTCCCTTTATTTCTGCAGAACATGTGAACAGAGACCTGAATTTCCACTCATTTTGCAACATAATTCTTTCTTTCTCTAATTTACTGCTTCAAGTGTCTTGTTAAAATTACTGTTGAGTCATTAGCTTCTGATGTTGGCTAACACCCTTGCCTTTATAAAATATAGTGATCAGTTTTATACTGAGTGTCTTAAGTGGCAGTGTTATGACTGAATGCTTAGATAAAAATCTGCCATGTGAACAGATGACAGGGAAATTATTGGGATAGAAATAGTTATGTGTATCCTGAAGTATCTTTATGTATGAAATAGATCAGCTATCTGTGTGCTTCAAGTAGTTTGTCTTTTCTACAGTGCTGCTCATTTGATGCAAAATTGTATTATGTCCGTTTAAGCAATGCTGCTTCTTTAATACAACTTCTGCATTTTTTAATGTAACTCCTGTCATCTTTGATTTTGATCACATGTGACTTCTCTTTCTTCTCTTTTTGTCACTTGAGTAAATTTCAGATACTTTTAATAGGAGATTGGTTTCAGTAAAACATAACTCTAAAAATCATAGTGTGTTCTCATTACAGCTGACAATAGTTCCTGAGCTTTATTTGTCTTTCCATTATATACAGCTTTAGCAGTATGATTTTTCTGGTGTGAACTTTGGAGTAAAGATGCACATAGAGGTTTTGATTTCATACTTATTGTAAATAAGATGAACGATTACCCTGTGTCACGGTCACAGTGGATAGTCATGTCATGTAAGTCAGGTCTTTAGTGTAATGGAATAGGTTTTGTTACATGCCCTGGAAAAGAGAGGTTATGCAGCTAGACACTACCACAGGCAGAGGTGGTATGCACATTAGATCTGCAACTTGGAAATTTCATATAGATATTACAACTTACTATAGTCCGAATTTGATTAGCCACTGTTCTAATTGTCTGTCGGCTGGCTTATACTGGGGAGAAAAAAAAAGTTTTTCTATAAGAATATATTAACTCATTCATCAGTGAATGTGAAGACTGAAATTTTGATACTATTGAGGTCAAAGTTAGCTTGGCCTAAAGGTCAGGATTTCACTTTAAACTCAGGCAGGGATATGATCAATGTTTGATGCCATGATGGGATGACGATCTTGTTGTTTCTGTATGGTAGTTTTTAAGTTTGTTACTAAACTCGGAGTAGGAAACTTTCAGGTCTGCTGTCATCTGTTTCTAAACCATGAAGGCATACCCCAAAATACCTAACAAGAAACTCAGGTTCATGTTGCAGTTTGGAGAATTGTTTAAGGATAAGGTTACAGTCCTGTATACAAGGTCAAAGCTATTTTGGTTTGGTTTTTTTTTTTCCTTTTTCACACCAGTGTCCTGTATTGTATATATTATTAGTTTCCCTAAAAACTAGGAGAGATAGAGATAGCAACAGCATCCTGTGTATCATAGGACCATCTTGATTTTCAAGTTTCTTAACTCTGAAAATGGGATCATGATTTTAAACTGAAGTAGCGGGACAGGGACCTACTGTGTTGCATGCATAACTGCACAAGCAGTTGAAGTGATGTGTAAGGGACATTGATTTTATGCTGGAATACAGTGGAGTAACAGTATGTGTACTGGATTATTTGTATACTAGTTAGTAACACCAAGGAAAATGTAGAAAGCAATTTGTATGCCCTTTATTATAAACTGGAGGGTTTTTAAAAGATAAACAGGGAATAATATTTTTGTTTTCAATTAAATAAATCCTGTGCTGTAAAAAAAAATAATAAAAATCTTCACTGATTTTTAATGTAGGACGAAGTTCAGAATTACAGTTAACCAGGAAAGGAGGCAAGAAAGAAGTCTTCTGTTTGTAGGAAAATGGGAGAAGGAAGGTTAAAATGACCCTGTTTCCCTCAGTCTGCATGATAGAAATTAATAGACTAAAAGGAAAGAAGGACAGTTGGAGACACTTTTCTGTTTTAAATATTGATCTAAAAAGAGGATAGGAATAAACATACTGACTAAATTTAAAGGCAAAGCTTATCTACCTTTTTTTAAGGTAGAACTTGATATTGTATGACCTTCCTGTGCTTGATACTCGTTCAAGTTAAGCACAGTAGCAGGATTTCCTAGCAAATTGAGGCAAAGATTTTCATAGTTCTGACATAAATCAATGGTTTTAAATTGCTAGTTTGTGTGAAAAGACATTGCAGTTTAGATTTCCAAGAGCCTTGTTGTGTAAAATCCAAGAACATATATTGAAGTCAGTGACTTTTGTGAGTGTCGAGTTGAACTGGTGCTTCATTTTCAAAATGCCCACGCTCTACGTATGACTGAAATGTCATCTACTGGAGATGAGCTGAAAACTGTCAGCTTGCATTGGAAAGAATTTTGGCAAATAGCCACTTCATGGCTGTAAGCATGCTCATGATTCTTATTAATTTATGGGCTGATTTACTACAGTCTAGACAAATTATTTTTTTAAAAGAAAAAAATAAGGTTTTAAAAATACAGATTACCTATCCTAATGTTTGCCAGATAATTTGCATCTAACTTTCCCCTCTTTGCGTGCAGTATTTATTAATGGACATTGGAAGGAATGCCAGAAGCTAGAACTTGAAACGAGAATTCTTTATAGGACAATTCAAATCTGTAGTAAATTCAGTTTAGTGTAAAATCTGTGTAAAGAATTAATGTGTTACCACTTCGAAAGTATTTCTCATATCTGCAACTATCGATCTGTGTTTTACTTTCTCTCTTAGGAATTTGCTATCTTGCATTTGGGCATTTCTTGTGCTGACAATGTTCTTGCTATCTATGCTTTATCTATCAATGTATTTCTTTATTAAATTGAGAAAAAATGTGCTCTTCTTTCATTTCTCTCAGAGCACTATAAACCCGGTTGACACAGTCTATCAGCCCAGTCCTTTGGAGCAGTCAGTGATCAGCACAATGCCTTCCCAAGCGGTTATACCTCCAGGTATGGTGTACAGAAAGAACCTCAGTAGAAATACTTTTGAGCAGAGCAGGATGCAACTGCAATATAGATGGAGGGGCTGCATAATGGTGGATGGTTTCTGTGTCACATATGCAATACAGGTGCACACTGCACTTTAGTGGTGCACACTCACTACAATGGTGCAAGGGAAGGCAAAGGAGTGGGAGGCATATGGAGCTTTCTCAGCCATCAGGAAAATCTGCCTCTAGTTCTGTGGATAAGCTAATATATTTTACTTGCTCTAAGTTACTAGCTTACATTTCTAATATACTTTCTTAAAATAAATGAAACTATACTTTTCAGAAAAGATAAATGCTTTCTAGCTAAATGACTCCAGACTTTTTTAAATGCCATCTTTAATAATAAGAAAGAGCTAGATAACAATGACGGAAACATGTTTTTCTGTCTGAATGACTTTTATAGAAAAGGATTTTATTGTTGAAGGTGAGGTGAAATAAGGTGGAATTTCCTTCCCAACAAAAGTATAATTCTCATATTTAAATGTGAATTTTGGTTTTAACATATAAAAATATCTCCTAGAACCCTCTCAGTTGTGCAAGTCAGAGCAGCGACCCTCATCTTTGCCAGTGGGACCTGTAGTAGCATCGCTTGGAAATCAGACTCCAACACCAAATAGTACAGGTACAGTTCTGTGTAACTGTCTTACTGAAGTGCAAGAAACAAAACCTGAATATATACTGTCTGTAACCTAGTGTAATTAGTTTTTAAGACAACATTGTATCATTGGCCTACATCTTGTTTTTAATCAACGCTTATTTCATTGTTGTGTTAAAATCAGTTATTCTGCTTTTTCCTCCCCCCCATGTATACATAACCCATAGGATTATTACTAGCTTGCTTTCTTGTCTCCATCATTGCAATCTTGCAGTAATGGGCACAAGAACTTTGCAGTTAATATACCATGTGTGGCCTTTGGGCTTTTTAATTAATTGATTCCCTAGTCTCCCCCTCAAATAATAGCATTCATTGGGCTTCTTAAAACTACAATAGATGCTTTGAAGCAGAAGTTGCTGTAATATGTATGAAGTTGCTATAATTATCCATTTACAATTCCTATAATATTTCTAAGGGTTTTCTTTAAAACTGTAGCTACATTCTTAACATATTTTTAATTATCTGTCTACATTGACTGTTACTTCCTGATCAGTTGTATTGATTGGATAGTCCAGTCATGCTAAAACTCTCTGTTCCCCCCCATTTTTTTCTAAGCTTGTGTGTAAATGATTTGTTGTTATTCTATTACTACCCTTACTTCCTAGAACACTAATAAGTGTATCAAACTGTATTTGCCCCAATCTGAAAAATAAAGGATACCACTGCTGGCTTTTTGTCCTGCCAGAAAGTTCCTTTTTTTTGTCTTACTCTATGCGTCTCATCTCCTAGTTAGTTTCTGATGATTGTTCGTGTAAATACCTTAGCTTGCTTAATAACTTCTGTTGTGACTTAGGCTTCCACAAAAGGTTTGTGTCAGTGTTAACCTGATTTGTCTTTATTGCTGTAACTCTTGAAAATGGGGAGCTAGTGGTGAGACAGGATTCATGTAATCCCATTTAGAAATTGTTTTAATTAGATTTTGTCACAAATATATTTGTAGCTAAATTGCAAAAAAAGATGTTTTAGGTAAGTAGAATACAAGTTGAGTGACAACTGGCTGGACTGCCAGGCCAGAGGCTTGTGATCAGATGTAGGATGTCCAAATGGCAACAAAGTGACTATGGTGTTTCTAAAGGGTTGATACTGGGTCCAGTAGTGCTTGACATTTCAGACAACGTAGACGTGGACCTTGCCAAATTGGAGAGAACAACGGATAGGACAGGGCTGCCATTCAGGGGAGCTGTGACAGACAGGGGAAGTGGGCTCATGAAATTTGTTGAAGGAAATGCAAAGTCCTCCACCCACCTACAATGGGCATAGCCAGTTCGCCTGCCCTTTTGCATGCGATTAATGGCAGCTTGGCAGAAGAAGAGCCAGGGGTCCTGGTGAGCAACAAGTGGAACATGAGTCAGCAGTGTGCCCTTGTGGTGATGAAGGTTTTGCTGCATACCAGTCTGGATTAGTGAGAGTGTAAAGAGCAGATTAAGAGAAGTGGTTGTTCCTCTCTACTTGGGATCCTTGGGACCACAACTTGAGTACTACATACAGTTTTGGGTTTCACAGTACAAAGACATGGACCACTGAGATGAGGAAGCTGAGGCCCATGACTGAGTTTGTTCAGCCTTAGGAAGATAAGCTAAAGAGGGATATTACTGCTGTCTTCTGCCAACTATTGGGAGGGTGTAAAAATGATAGAACTGGGCTTCTCTTGGAGGTGCACAGCAAAAGGATGAGGCAATCAGCACAAGTTGTAAGAAAGGAAATTCCAAGTAGGTATTAGAAAATGTTATGGTTTTATAATGAGGTGGTTCAAGCTTTCAGATAGCTTCCCCAGAAAGATTATAGAATCCTCATCTTGAGAGAGATTTAAAACTTGACTAGATGTGGTCTTGAACAAACTGGTCTAATTCTTAAGTTGTCTGGGCCTTGAGTAGGGAGCAGTCCAGATGACTTCCAGAGATCCCTTCCAACTTAAATCATACTATGAATCTATAAAAATTTTCAGTATTGTTGTTTTGCCTTTAATCGACAAGTTTGGGGAAAACATGTCTTTATACTTTACTGTTGTTCTGTGTTCTTGATTTTCCTTGTGACCTTTATTTGTTATCTGTTAAATGAAATTCAGTATGAACCTGACTAATTATTGCTTCTAATTTTGTAAGATATCATACCTTCTGAGTTTGTATAGTCTTTATTGATTTGAACAATCCTACTCATAAGTTAGAGCTGGTGGATTTTGAAATAGGTTTTTTGTTTTTATTAAGTCTGAGATTTTTAATACTCCACAGGAAGCGGGCAATCAGCACCTAGCAGCAGTCTCACCTCTCCAAGCCATGTCAACCTGTCTCCAAATACAGTCCCAGATTTTTCTTACTCAAGCAGTGAGGATGAGTTCTATGATGCTGATGAATTCTATCAGAGCAGTTCCTCCCCAAAGCGATGTATGGAGTAAGTAGCTGAAAGTACACAGTATGTGCTGAATACAGTTTTTATCTACAAGGGCATGGCTTGTCTGCTTGTAGAAGTTAGTTAAGCTAAATAAGTCATATTGGCTTTTAAAAAAAAAGAAAAAAAAGTCAGGGGAGGCAAAAAAGCCACTCTGTGTAACAGAATAAGATTACCCCCTCCCCCAGCAGAGTCATCTATGAGGGATGCAGTTTCCTCTCTGCTCCTTCCCATTCCATCATGTATATATGTTGACAAAACTCTAACATAAACCAACCTTGGGAAGCCACCAGCTCAGAGGTACAATCTGATACCATGATGTATTCCACATGCATTTGTTGCAGCCTTTGGTAAATAGCCAATTCCTGCTCACAGTTGCTAAATGAAATTTTTAAAGTTGACTTAAAGCTTTTCCCCAAAATCTCTGTTTACTCTTCTTTTTTATGAATTGGAGAATTAATTTTAAGAGATGCTACACATTTCAAAGAGGAATTAGGTGTTTTATGCCTTCAGGTGGTATTATCTTAAGACTACAGGTCTTCCCATTTGTTCAGCTACAGTCCATTTTAAGTTTTCTGTGAATTAGCGTGCAGCACATATATTAATGTTTATCAATAAACTCCTTGTCTATGTATATCAAATTATAATAATTTGGTGTGAATTTGTTCATTGTGAATTGTGAGAATTTATTACTCTTCTTTAGTTCTTCAGGGTCTGCTGCAGTCCTGACTCGGAGCAGCACAGGAAGTAGTCTGAAACGTCCGGATACCACAGAGTCCCTCAATTCTTCCATGTCTAATGGGACAAATGATGCTGGTAAGTGGACTGTATGACCTTTCAGTAAGGAACTCTTGATTGTTAATCTGTGTGTAAACAGTGTCAATGTATGTATGATCATACATATATATGACAAAGTACTTATGGAAAATGGTTTATCTGCTGTTTCTTTACTAATGGAAGATTGTTGAACTGTCGGTTTTAAAAAACATAGCTGTATAAATAAGACCTTTTTGACAGCTAATGTATATGTTAATCAAATACAGTCTGGTTTTGAATGTTTAGAGAAAAACAAAAGCAATTTGGTCTTTCTAGATCTCTTTGATCCTCCTGATGATCGAGATGATGATGGGGAAGGAGAATCAGTGGAAGAACACAAGAGTGTTATTATGCATCTATTGTCACAAGTTAGATTAGGAATGGATCTAACAAAGGTAAACTTGCTGATTTGTTCATGGGGAAGGGAGGAGAGTAAACTCTGAATTTTGTGTAAATCAGTTCCATGTTAAAGTAGTAATTTAACTACGTATTTGTTCTAAGAGCTATTTAAGCTATAGTCGCTTCTGCATAGTATTGTTTTTAATTGGATTTGTTGCTGGGAGGGGAAAAAACAAATGCAGAATAAATATATCGCACTGCTAAAATCCGTTTGGGAAAATAGTTTGCTATGGAAAGTAGCTATTTGTTGTCTTTGAACCTGATCCTTGGAGTGCCTGTAAAGCTGGGATAAGAGGAATGCTGTATTGGAGTAGTAACATTTCTCCTGTCTTTAGCTTCCTAGCACAAACATCTACAAGATCCCAGTGTATGGAGACACTGAATTAGACATAAATAAAATAAAAGGGGGAATTAAGCATATAGTGAAATGTTTTGCTTAATTCGGATCTTGTTGAGTAAGTTGCTTGCGTATTTTAAAATGCTACATGTAGGTCTGGCAAGTAAAGAGTTGGATTTTTTTGTGAATGTGATTCATGTTGGTGTCTGTCTTAAGGCTGAGTGAACAGCATTCTGCAGGTGTTGATCCTTCTAGGTGGCTTGGTTAAATTTAAACAAGTAATTCCGGATTGAAAGAGAGTAGGAGAGATCAGTCCTATCATTAGTTTCCTTAAGTGGATGACTTTAACTGTCCAGTCTGGAACTCACAACAGACAAAAAAAAAGCTAAAACTTTTCTGGAGAAATAGCCAGCAGCTCACAAGCAAACTATGGAAGGTTTCTGGCAGTTCTGAATAGGAATTATCCAAAATGTGTGTTTTGGAAACTCCTGGAATAGTTGAAAATTACTGATATCAAGTTAAGCTGCCAAGAAGCATCACAAGCATGCATCTTGTCTGCATCACTTTAAAGTCAACAACAGCAATCAACACTGCTTTCAACAGTGGTCTTTACCACACTGGTGCAGACAGCAGATTCACAGGAACAGAACCTGCAAATGCTGTTGGGGAAGAAAAGTAGTGAAGAGATTAACCTTCATCTTGATGAAGAGGCACATAAGAGAATGTGACTACATGGAATGAGATTTTGACTATAACTGAAAATTGATAGTGTACATACAGATGAAATTAAATAATCAGTGCTACTGTAATTAAGAACAGCTTTTGATAAGCTCAGCCATGTAGTTGGATATGCTCTAAGTGGGACTAGAATATACATAAGATGAGACAGTTCCTCTTAAATCTTCGGTTTTCTAGAAGATGCCAGCTGACCTGCATATGTCAGAAATCATTGGTAAGTTTGAGAACACAATCAGCTTACAGGCATATGAAGACTTGGGTGCTTTGTATGCTATTTACAGTTAGTACATAGAATGCTTTTGTGCAGGACGTTAAAGTATCTTGTCTATAGGGTTGTTTATCTTCACTCAGGTGGTTCTTCCAACTTTTATCCTGGAAAGAAGATCACTGTTGGAAATGTATGCTGACTTTTTTGCACATCCGGACTTATTTGTCAGGTATTTGATTTTTAAAGTAGAGCATTAACTGGTTCTGATACTGCTTATGGCCCTTGTGGGCTGCCAGAAGTTGGTAGTTTTGAAGAATATTGCTTGGGTTTTGATCTAAACTTGAAAAATACTGAAAGTAGTCAAACTTCTGGTTGTAAAACAATCAAACATCCAAAAAGCTTTCCTGTATTGGAGGTACCTGCTTGTATTTATTATTGCCTGTCCTTCTTTTCTCTCTTTTGGCCCATGTAGCATTAGTGACCAGAAGGATCCAAAGGAACGGATGGTTCAAGTGGTTAAATGGTACCTCTCGGCTTTTCATGCAGGAAGAAAAGGGTCAGTTGCTAAAAAGCCTTACAATCCCATTTTGGGAGAGATCTTCCGATGTCACTGGGTATTACCAGGCACTGAAGGTGAAGATGATATGGTTAGTTTCTTGTGGTATTTTTTTTGGTGCCTAGAATGCATGCAAGTAATTCCCAAAGCTTTACTACTTTACCGATGAAATGGTTTATGCTATGTTTAAGTACCAAAATCAACAAACTATGGCAATTTCTTAACTGTTTTCTGGTATGTATGTCTGGTGACATGAAAGAAAGTAACAGTAGTGCCGCTCTGATAACTTGAATTTGTCTACCAGTGTATAAGCTTTTCTCTTTTTTGCCCAAGTTTGAGTGAGACTCAAGGATTAATCAGACTTGTGCACATGAACCATAGTCAACACAGTGCCCCTCTGATTCTAGAGAGAAGCTCTAGCACTTGCAATGCAGCCTGGTGTGGGGTGTTTTTTTGCGGGAGGGGGGCAGTTAAAAAACCTCATTTAGGCTTCTCACCTTGGGAAGTTGCAGATGATGTGGGAAGTGCTGTTCTGAGATACTTCATGTAGCCTCAGTGTAGTATATCTAAACATGTGATTGTTTAGATATAAACCATGTATTTTTCCCATTTAATTTGCTTCTCCTCCCCCCAGTCCTGTTGGTTTGCTCAAGTCTTTCTCTTGTTTCACCTCTTGTTGAGGTGAATGTTTGGACTCCTGTTTGCTGGCATAAAGAATATTGTATTTGTGCTTCCATTGCTTCTAAAGATGAATTACGCTTTTCATGATATGCCACAGGAAATGAATGTTGGTTTATGGTTTTGTGATACATATCATCCGATCATTATTCATATGCACTATTTCTGCCACCTTTTTCTTATTAGTTAATAAGAAATGAAATTGATTTAAATATTATGTTTGTAATTGGGTTTATACATGACTTTCAGTTTAACTGTTCTATTGGGGGGCATCTCTTCAAATATATATATATACTTAAGACAGCAGAGGCTGCATGTTCTTCAGAAAACATCATAGTTGCAGGACTAAGGAGTTATTCCCCATCAAATTAGCAAACTGACAAATTAAAATCACTGCAGTACGTTTTTAGAAGCTATTAAACGTGGAAGCAACTTCTCTGGAAGCTTCCAGTGTTTTGTAAACACTGTCAGTGATGAAAATCCTCTCTACAATCATGCAGGAGCCAGTTTCAGAAGGACCAGTCCCTTGGGTCAGTAAAAGCAGCGTAACGTTTGTGGCAGAGCAGGTCTCTCATCATCCTCCAAGTAAGTTGGCAATAACTTTGCTAATAAAAGATGGCATCTGGATAGGACTGACAGTGAAGTCAGCTCTTGATTTAAATCTTGGACTTCCATTTTCTGTCCAAATTTAAAAGTTGAAGGTTTTCTCTATAAACTTTTTGTGAGAAACAAATTGCAAACTTTGTTGCCACATAAGTATGAAGCAATTTGAGATATTTCAGATGAATAAATTTGGAAACAGTAGTATTAATGTCTTGTGCTGCTGTTTTTAATACCTTTTTCTTCAGTTTCAGCATTTTATGCAGAGTGTTTTAGCAAGAGGATACAGTTCAATGCTCACATATGGACCAAGTCAAAATTCTTAGGAATGTCTATTGGCGTTCATAACATAGGGCAAGGTATGTGTGTGTAAATTTAACAATGGAAGAGAAATTTACGTTCTGCAATTAGGATTTTTTTGCAGAAAATATTTAAAGTCATCCTATTAAACATAAGGAATTTTTTATTTTATGTAATTTGGGCTTATGTATCTAGGAATCGGTGATTCCTTCTGCATACTTTGTGTGCTGAAATCATTGAGGGCCCAGTTTTTCATGTAAACACAACTCTCCCTGCCTTCTCTAGAAGCTAGGCATTCTCAGCACGTAAATAAAGCTTTTCACCTTTCCTTTTTATGGTACCTGTTTTTAATGAAATATTTCAGGAGTTGATTATGAAAAGTTTTGTAGAGGTTTTGCTGGAGTTTTTTTAAATCTGTTTTTATTTTTCTTTGATAGGCTGTGTCACATGCCTAGATTATGATGAACACTATATTTTGACCTTTCCTAATGGTTATGGAAGGCAAGTAAATGTTCTGTTTGGTATTTTCATTTTTAATGCCTTGTAATATTTCATGCTTAATATTTATCAGTTAAAAACTTATAAATTTATACATATATTTATAATTGCAGGTCTATTCTCACTGTGCCATGGATAGAACTTGGTGGAGAATGCAGTATTAATTGCTCAAAGACAGGTTATAATGCTTCCATCGTCTTCCACACAAAACCGTTTTATGGAGGAAGGAAGCACAGAATTACAGCTGAAATTTTGTAAGCAGGTTTCTTCAGTTAATTTCACTTTTTCTTTACTTAAATGCTGACTGTTCAAGACAGTCAGGAGTGTAAAATACTGAAACAGCTGCACCCAGTAACTTAGCTCATGATTACCTGTCATGGGATGCCACTTTGTAGCCAAGATTTGTGAGAGGAAACCTGCATAAGCCTGCATCCTACCTTGTCCTGCTCTAAAACATTCTCAGCCGATTACCAAAAAGAACTTAAATTTTTGCTCTTGAATTACCCAAATTGTCTTCTTCATTACCTCTCCTAAAAATAAAAACACAGAAGCAAGCATTGTAATACTGTTATTCATAGTGTGTCAATTCAAGTTCTGCTGCAGACTTTATTTATACCTCTGGTTTGGTTGATTTTGGTTAGACCCTGTGCATGTGCCCAGAGCAGAGAATTCAGTGGAGATTCTCATCTTATTTGGAGATCTGCTGTAATGTTAGTAAGCAGATGCTGATGAAATGAGGTTTATAACTTGGTTTTAAATTATTTCTTGACACACGTTGGTAGATGTCGTGTGAAGTAGTGTTTGTGTTTCCCAGTAGTCTGGGGAAGCAGCTGAGTTTATGAAACCTTTTTAAGCTTCAACTTACCACTTTAAATCTGTTTTGAAAGCCTGTAACTAACTGGTTTCCTAAACTCTAAATGCAGGTACAGGGCAAGACCTGTCTTACCCTGGAACAGCACTTCCTTTTAAGGTTCATCCAACTAACTCGTGCAAAACTTCTCACTTGTAAACAGAACCCTCATCTCTTCTGTATTGGTGATGGACATTTTAAGTGCTGATACAAAACACTGTACAGCAACTAGGATAAAGTTTTGCTCCTTTAGAGTCTTTCAGTTACTGTAATAAAACAGGGAAATGACTGTTTCTTTCTATTTAGTTCTCCTAATGACAAGAAACCCTTCTGCTCAATTGAAGGAGAATGGAATGGTGTCATGTATGCAAAATACACAACAGGGGTAAAGCAGCTTTTTTCTTCCCCCCCCCCCCCATCAGAAATGGAAGATTGTGCTTAAATTGGGTTGTTGTGGTTTGGTTTTTTTTAAAAATGTTAATAGTTGGGAACTCTTATGAAGCTGCCCAAAAGATCACAAGAATGCTGAATTTGGGATAAATGTTCTCAATTTACTTTGTTAATTTATTCTTAAGGTAACTTGACTTTTATAGCAAGAACAGAATCTAAAGGATGGTGTTTTTTCAAGTATTTCCTGACAACCAGTGTATTAAAGAGTGTGAGAGTATATATAAATTTTAAGCCTAGATAGAACTGATTTTTTTTTTTTTTTTAAAAAATCTCACTCTCTAGGAGAATGCTGTCTTTATAGATACCAAGAAAATGCCTACAATTAAGAAGAAGGTAAGGAAATTGGAGGACCAAGACGACTTTGAGTCTCGCTGGTAAGAACTTCACTTAAATGGGCAAATTACGACTTTTTTTTTTGGTTAGACTCAAGTTTGCAGTACACAGTCTAACTATCGGTACACTTAATCCATTCATTGCATGGACAAACTGTGCTCTTCATTACGCTTTGCTGCAGGACAGAGCCAAGGTGCAAGCATGTTTGGGTTTTAAAGGGGAAGAGGAGACCTGTAGTTCTGGGTCACATCCTTATTGGGACCAGATGTTCCAGGGAGGTCTAGAGAGCTTCACTACAGCCTCCTCAGTCCTGGCAATAGAGAGTGCAGTTGTGGTTTAATATATATTGGGTTTTCCCGCCCTTTCAATAAAGTGAGACCTACCTTAATTCAAACAAATACTGATGACTAATAGCCAGTAGTATCTTTCTACACCTTATAGCACTTTGCTTCTATAAAACAGTCTCCATTCAAATTTCTTTTTTAAGCTTATGGAAAGATGTAACCTACAACTTAAAAATTAGAGACATTGATGCAGCCACAGCTGCAAAGCATGCGCTTGAAGAAAGACAAAGAGCTGAAGCCAGAGCCAGAAAGGAGAACGAGACCTCATGGGAAACAAGGGTGAGCTTTATTCAGTGTAAATGCCCTCTAACCTGTAGCCTTTCTTCTTTTCAAACTGAATCATAAAAAGCTTACATCAGATTATTCCCTTTCTTCTAGTTATTCCATGAAGATGGAGAATGCTGGGTTTATGATGAGCCACTATTGAAACGACTTGCTGCCAGTAAACATTAAGTAGGTTATAAAACCAGAAAACATTCAAGCCTTGGCTTAGCAAAGTTTACATCTGATACTAAGATAGTCATCAGTTATCATGCACCTACCGTTTGGAGAACCTGACCCCCTCCAACTACAGTGGTTCCTATCTCAGGGATACTGGACTTACTGATGCAGATAAGCAATTAAATGAAGCAAGAAACGTCTTGGCTGTGCAGTAACCTATACTGGACTCTGCTGTACTGGTAGTGCATTCAGGCTTCAAAGGCAGGCTGTTGGAGCCTTGTTACTGATGCTTCTAAAGCATGGAAAATCTGGGCCATGAACCATATACACTTTGTATAACCACTGTGAAGGCCATGGCATTGGTATCAGTTGCATAATATTCCTGGGTCCTACATATTTAAAAAACAAGAAACAAAATGCAAGACGTCATTTAAATCTAGCTAACGTTTGCAATGTGTAAATATGAGGATTCCATTGATGGGACAATTTGTTAGACAGTGCTACATAAATGTTATCTTCCACCTGTATGATAATCAAATCTTTTGGCATTTCAGTGTCTTGCCCAAAATAACTTTGTTATTTTGAGAGTAAAATGTAACCACAGATAATTCTACTCAATGCATCTTAAAGCTTCATAAAATAGATTTTTTCAAAGTTCTCTTATGGACTTTTTATTTATTTCATAATAAACCTTTGCAGCGAGACTGCTTTTTCAGCTGAGTGATGATCAATTGTTTCATGTTCAATGTATTGGTATTATTCCCCCCCCCCCCCCCTCCTTGCACCTAATCCTACTTCTTAAAGTAGTTAATGAATTAGCAAAAGGAGCAAACTTTGCAGTACCCACAGTAGAATTTTTCTGGAAACTACATCCAGCCTTGCTTCAGTAGAGATGCTCGCCAGCACTTTAGGAACCTTTGCATTTCTGCATTTTTACTTGAAGTTAAAGAATAGTCAAGTAGCTATATGTAGCAATCGAACTATTTTTCTTTCCAAAGTTAAATCTAGCTTTTATTTTATTTCATCTCAATTTTTGTCTGTTGCACATACAGAAAAACTAAGAAAAAGCAGTGTGAGAGAGAAGCCTTAGGCTGCTTTTCCTCTCCCACCCACTCTGTACCTCCTCCAGGAAAACTGCAGAAGCCTTTCTCTGAGGAGCTGTAACTGCGATTAAGCAACTGCTGCAGCACTGCAGGAATGATGCACAGGACAGTTTGAACAAAAAGGTGCCACTCCCCCCCTTCAGCCAGCCAGAGAAGGTGGTGGTGGTGGTAGAACTTTCCCTTTGTTCCAGCTAGAAGTCAGGGCTGTGCCTATTCTTAATGAGCTTGGGAGATTAATGAGAAAGGTTGGCTGGAAACTTATTTGAAGAAAGCTTCCTCAGTATCTGAACAGACATCTTCATCCCAGCTAAACACTAACAGCCCTGTTATAATAAAAATAAGTTTGTAATGTTTACATTGCAGAAAGCACCTGTATTACACATCACTGCAGGGCAAGACGTCATTTTTATTTTAATATTTTATGGTAAGGGAGAACATTCAGAGTTGATGTGTAAGCTTTGATGTCCTTGATGGAAGTAACATTAGTCATCAGAGAAGACAGGGGCAAGAAAATAAGATGAGGTATTTCACCAGATGAAGAATTCTGTACTTCTGAGACAGCTGCAACCTCTGAGTCCCCTTCATGTTTTCCATATCCAACCACCTAGGAAAAAGTTACCAAAAAAAGAAATTTGGATCTCATTAAGTGTTTATCTACCCTGACAATTAAACACAGATAGTTAACTGCAATTCAAATGACAGTAATAATTAATGTGGATAACCACCATATTAAAAGTTAGATTACAGAGTGCTTCTACCACACGCTTACTGGGCTCTCAGAGGTTACCAAAGTTTGGCATTTCAGAAGTTGACAAGATAGAGCTGGCAGACACTCACATGTACACTGAGCACTTTCTTCTTGTTGTTTCTGTGACCCTGGAACCAGCTGACCAGGTCTGATTTTGTAACAGACTTCAGAGCTTCAATCTGAAACCCACAGGAATGAGGTTTAAGTAGCACAGCGGTAATTCAAGTAACTTTAAACATAAAAATGGTTTCTGTACAAACTATATCCCATTAGTAAAAGAACCTTTTTAAAATAGCATATAGTTTTAGAATCAGTGTGTTAGTGGTAGCAGAACTTCCCCCTATTTATGCTTTGCATTTAAAACTGTTCCAAAAGGTGACATGCAAGTGTTCCATTTGTCATTGCTTATCAATAATGAGGGACTACCAACCTCACGGGCAAGCCTGTCAAAGAGATACTGCTGTGTCACAACTTCATTCCAGTTCCTGTCTACTTCTTCTCCAAGATGGGAATCTTCACATTCTTTAAGTTTTATCAAAGCTGTAACCTACATTTGAAAAAGACAAAACAATTAATTTCAAAGGTTTTAGAGCTACCTTAATTTACCATCACATTCACTGAAGTTGAAAGAAAACTCACATTAACAAGGTAGTGCATTGCTTTCAAACTTAACCATAAATGACCAGAGAGCAAATGTTTAGAGAATGACTGCAGAAGGGAGTAAGAGGCAGGATTCATGATCGCATCCTTTTCCCAGAAAAAACTCAGAAATGTGTCAGATAGGCATAACCAAATCCTCCAGTTTAGGTGTCATTTAGCAGTTCAAGGCAGAACTTTTCAAGATCAAGTTTTACCTGGGTGTTAAAAGCATCTTCAGTTAAATGCTTGATTTTCTCTTCAAAGCAAGAAAGAAACTCCTCTATTTTCTTGTCAACCAATTCAGAACTAAAAGAGAGTTAAATAATTAAATCAGGTAGGAAAAAAAGAAAAACAATACTGGGGGTTCAAGTAGCAGAACAGCCCTCAAATGATGAAGGAATGTTTGGGACAGGTTTGCTTCCCCTGCACACACCCCTCCAGCCAAAAAGCTTACACATCTGTGAATAACACCACTCCTATCTCCCTGCTATCAGGGAATAAAACCAGTGCTCTGAGTTTTAGCTATATTAAGTAAAGTATTGGTCAAACACAGGTACTTCAAATAACCAAGCAGCAAGAGGAGTTGCTGCTGTGATGCTATCAGGGAGAGCAGCATGTGCTAGAGCATGCCAAAACAGGACCCCCACTGCAGTCCTGAGCCCTGCACAACAACAGTTGTGGTCTATCAGGTTAGGACAAAAAGAAGAATGTGGTATGATGGACTGTGAGGATTCTGAAACATTAAAACCTTTACAGGTGACACAGACCTCAGTAATGGAAGTGTCATCCAAATGTAAGAATTAGAGGCAGCAGTACTCTTGTGCTAATTAACTTCCACTGACACAGTGTTATTCTTCATAAGTAAGTTGCATATTTTTCATATAACCCTTCAATTTTGGCAGGTCAAATACCTGTAGTTAGCTCTAGCTTTGAACAAAACCATAATACTGTTCTGTCCGCTGAAAGCGAGCCAGAAGACCAGCTATATAGGATTTACTTGGCAACAGATTGAGCTCTCCTAGTAGGAAATCTTCAAAAGGGCAGTGGGATATTTTACTTAGTCTTGAAATTACTTTTCCCTATTCAAGTCAGGGCTGCTGCAGTTTTAAGAAGCTTAGGGCTATTGCTTTATTTAGGTTTTGGTTTTCGGTCACTATGTCGCAACTGTCAGCAGCATCACTACTCTTTTGACATTCCATTTGGGCTCTCACATAACTCCCCTCATAGAATAAAAACCAAAGCCCTCCATGGCCTGAAGCAGGTGTGAACTCTTGTTTAAGAGAGCAGGTGCACAGAAAAGCTTAAGCAAAAGCAAACTGAAATCAGCTGTGACCTGATCAATAGAACAAGTAGAAGATTAAGTGAAACTCTCTCAGGATAATTCTTCAGCTGGATGTTGTGTAAATACACCACTTAAAATATGACCAAACATGGTCATATATTTAGTTTGTTATCTCACTATATCCCATGAGGCTAAGATGTTCAGTGCCTGCATACGTGCAAGGTCCACTGGCACCTTGTTAAGCTTGACTTTTCTAAAACCAGTTGCCATAAATTTCCTGTGCTGAAATGCTCCTTATTGAGACAACAGCAGCAACAGCTGCCACTTACAGAGATCCTTTACCCAGCAAGGAACAGCCAGCTGATTCCTCAAGTTCCAGGCTGGTAGAGCCATGAGACACCTCCTCAAGCCGGTCTGCATCAGCCAGGCCTGGCTGCGTGAGCCACTGCCAGGAGGACGTGGTGGACAAAGTGCAGTAAGGTGCACCCAGAAGTGGACGCTGGCAGTTCAGGGGCAACTCCTACGGCCCAGGGCTGGGAGTGGTGATGAACATTGATCACAGAGCACTTACTTGTATTTAGTTGCCTGGGTTGCTACTGTGACCGAGAAGCCAAGAATCCCAGAAGTATTCCTGCAGGTAGGGTACACGTGGTAGCTTTAAAAAAAACAAAGGGGACACACACACACACTAAAGTCATTCCACAAGCACAATTAAACTTTCATTTACAGGACATGGTACAAGTTAAAATAGTGTTGGTGCTACAGAATGAAAATCTCGGATATAAATTCTCAAGTCTTATTTCCTGCATCACTGCACTTCAGTGTTTTCTCATTTTTAGGAAATCCTTTTACGCTTGGCAGAGTATTTGTGTTCCTGCAAAATAATTCAGAGTGACAGACCTAGAGCTGTGAAAAGCTTGTTCCAGTTCCCTGAGGTAGAAGGGTGCCTCTGAGGGAGGCTGCAATGCACCACAAAGCTGCTGTGAAAACAGCCCTGGGAAGTGGGGAGCTGGTTTAGGAAGTGGAAGGAACAACTTTAAGCTGAATAATCCTGAGTTAACAAACACACTGCCAACAGATGCAATTCTTATAGGATTCAAAAGCTTGTATTGATGGGTGGTCTTGGTTTTGATGTGTTTATGTTGCTGTTTCCATTACAATAATTCAGGAATTAGCCACTGTGCAGGAAGGGGATCCAGAGTAAAAACACTAGGGAACAGCTAAAGGCAGTGCATAGGAACTGTCCTCTACAGTGAACTCACCCGAGGGTCTGCTTGGTTCTTAGAAAGTCAAAGCAAGGCTCTTCCATGTGCATCTGAAACAGAGCACAAATGTGTTAACAGCAGACATGATTCTCCTCTGCAGCCACCCTTCGGGCTCCATAAAGAAATGTGACCACAGCATGTGAAAACAACTGAACTCCTGCCTTTCCAACTACACCCACGGAATTAAGAGAGGTCTCAGTCTTGTGGGTTTGTAGCTAAGAGAACAGTCTTCCGTACTGTCCGTCACTGCAGCCATTGGGGGATCCTGTCCCAAACACTCAAAAGTTTAGAGTGAGCAATAGATACGTGCTCTCCCCTTTGTACCCTTTAGCCCCATGGCCTTATCTAAGTTCCAAGCACTGTGTTCAGGGAAGACACTGTTGAGTTAGGAGACACAAACACTAACTTACCACAAGCAGCTCCATAAGGGTATATTCCCTTAGGTTCCTGGCACCTGACTAGAAAGAAAGTGAAGAATTTAGGGTGATTTCATGGAGTTAAATGCTACAGTTCAGACCAGGGTGACAGTTGTAGCACATGCCTCAGCCTGGACTTCAGCACTAAATCACAATTCACAGCGTGGACAGCTGGAAAGTTCTTGTTTTCCATGGGGGCCTCAATACGACCTTCAGAAGAGAGGGGAAGGGCTCAGCCCAGGACCATGAGATCAGTGGTGAGGACAGTAGGAAATCAGCATGGCACAAAGCCAGCTACTTGCACTAGCACGGGCCAGGAGGGAAGATGCCAGTTTCAGGGAACCCCACATGCTGCAAGAGCCCACCTGGGTTTAGTCTGCTGGGCCCAGGGCGAGTGCTCACACGAGGTTTCAGTGTGCTCTCTGTAACATCCCCATCCAGAGACTGCTCTCAAGACTCTGACGCAAGTACAACTGTAGCACCAGCAGCAGCTACCAGAGGGAAGAGGCCAGTACACACCAAGCTAATGTGTTACCTGGTAATAGACTGTCACTTCAGAGTTGGCATCACCTTTGTTGAGAGTTTTCACCTTACAGAGCAGATGCGTATTTGGCAAATCTACCACCCGGAACTGAACAGGGCAGGGATGGGCCAGAGGAGCAAACTGGAGCTTTCTGAAGGGAACACAGACAGCAGAGTGTCAAACACCTGCTCACACCTTAACCAAAACCAATATAACACCCAGACATTTACACTCTTGATCTGACTTTATTTTCCCCTTCCCCAAACCAGAATAATGTCCACTTAAACTGCCATGAAGAATGGTCACCTCCCGCAAACACCACTGGTGCTGTGCCCAGGAGAGAAGGGAATTTCTGCATTGCTCCCACCCTGACTCCTTCCTCCAGGAGAGAATCTTAACTTGATCATAGTTCCCACATCATGAATGCTGCAAGAGTCAAGAGATACTCACTGAACAACGTAATTCAGAAAATCCTTTGCTTCCTAGGAGAGAAAGCATAAACATTAAGTTTTATTTAGAACAGAATTATTATATTACCCCAATTCACGACCAAACACCCCAGTGCATTGCTCGAGAAAGTGACCCTCCCAAGCAAAGAAGAGACAAGCTCTATCGTGCCACCTATGTCCCTGCACCCTCGCCTTATCCCACGTCCCTCCAGACACCTCTGCACCACACTGCAAAGTGAAAGTCTCCAGGCAGTTTCTTGCACTGTAACTTCTCCACAAGGAGAATGCAGAAGCCAGGGAAATAACATCAGCCACCACAACAGCAAAGGGTGCACATAGGAGGAGATAAAGCCCCTCTCTTGTGCATGAAGTTGGAGCTCTGGGCTTAAGTGGAAGAAATAGGAGGAAGTAATAGAAACAGTAAAACTGATGTAGGAGTGACAGGGTTGCACCTGCCACACTGTGAAAGGAGCTTAGCTCACACAGAAGCTGCAGCAATAAAAGCACTTTGAAGGAAGGTTCTTAGCAAATCACAATTAGATTCTCAGACCTCCTGTTCCACAGCTCAGAAGGAGACAGCAGACATTACAAGTATCTGACCTCCCAAAGGACATTAGCATATTTTTTAGGAAGCTTTAAACAGTATAAGGGTAAACGCCACCAGCTAAGACAAACTTGGCACAAATCATAATTGCAGGTTTCTCTCCCATGCCACACACAGGCACTGAATGACACTGGATACATGGAGCTAAGCCCCATTACAACCCTATTTTAAAAAGCCCGACAGGATTACATGTGACCTAGTCCCAGGGTAGAAGTCTTTGATGAATACTGCAGGTGTTTGACAAGGCTGAAGATAACTGGACCTCAGTGAGGTTTGACCAAACCACGCAGGCAATCAAATTTCCAGGATAAATGTACTTTGAGGGAAGCCTCCTCCTGTGGAACCACCGTGGAAATTTCTCCATATCAAATATATCAATGCACCAAACAATATAAAAAATGGTGGCAACAGGGGAAATGGGTTACAGGCATATTTGTACCATGTTTTTCCCTCTCCGCAGTTTAAATCCAAATTCCTGGAAACTTCTGTTCAAACTGGCAACTATGGACTCCCAAATGGCTTATCAGGACGAGCACTCCTGAGTTATTAGAGGTGATGCTGCCCTGTACCAGCGAGCCTCCAGATTGCCAATACAGAAGAAGCAGTCAGCTGGCAGGTGAGTGCTGGAGTTGTGACAATTGTGTTAAAGCATACTTTAAGAACAAGTTTGAGTGCGTGTCAGCTACTGAAGCTGTACTTACTCTGCTTGTGAAGTTTCCCTGTACGAGACCCTCTACAAAGAGCTGTGATTTGAAAGCCTTAACAAAGGATGAGAGAGACTCAATGGAAAGGCCATTCATCAGCGTCTGGTATTTATCTATCATGGACCACCTGCCGTGTTCTAAAATCAGGAGACGCACATCCCTGCAATGCAAGAAACAAAACCACAGGCCATCGAGAGCTGTTTAATGTAAGAGATCCCATTTCTGACTCGCAATTGTACTGGAGACAGGGAAGATGGTCCCCAGGAGCATTGCTGTGGGCTGACTCTGCCCTCCCTCAGCACCTGCTGGTGGCTACAGGTCACTTCAGAACAGCAGCTGCCTGGATGTCCAATCTGACCCACATGTTTGATATGCTGGTTGCAGAGCTGCCTGAGCTCTCTAAGCTACAAGCAAACCCTGGAACAAGCCTCTAGGAGCACAGAGCAGCAATTCCTGAGCTCTTCAGCTCAACCTCAACGCTTGCTGTGCAGCCACTTTTTGCCCTCCCCCAGAACTCACTTGGCCAGAGTCTCGGGTTTGATGAGGATGTTGAAGTATGTTTTCTTCAGCTGCTCTGTTATCATTTCAAAAACTGCTGGAGTAAAGCTGAAGTCAGACAAGTAATCAATGATGAGCTGAAAGAGAAGCTGTAAAACCAGTTTTAAGTCAGGGGTTTTGGCTGGTTTTTTTTTTAAAGAACCAATTTAAACCTAATCCTATATAATGATGAAAAAATTCATCATTATTTGATCAACTTAAGGGTTACTAAAGCACATGCCTCAGTTCTGTTAGATGTTCCTCACTAAACCATTCTATACCAAATTACAGTCAGTTTCAAAAAGACTGCATTTTTCAGAAAGAGAATGAAATAAGGTCAATATCCCAAATTGACAGGAGTTTCCACATTCTATTGAAATAAACCTAGCCTGTAACTCCAACATTTCTGTATTGGATATTTCAGTTTTTCTTTTTACAGCTGACCAGCATGATGACATTGCAACACAGCAATATTCATGATTAAAAAAAGACTACTCAGACCATGCTATTTGCACATCTGGCTTTTTCTGTTAAACCTCACATTAAGTCTGACGGACAATTGACAGTCTAGTTAAAGCTCCAGTCAAGCTCTTGCAATGAAAGTCTAAAGGAAGATTCGCAATTCTCTTCAATCACTACATTCTCTCCGTTCGTGCTTGCCGTGTTCGTGCCACGGCCAGCGTTTAAAAAATGGGAACAGGGATCCCCCAATCCTTGTTAAGTAAGCTCTTAGCAACCCAACAAGGAAAAACTGCACCCAAAATGAATGTGTTCAGAAGCTTTATCTCCAAAGTCAAACTGTAAACAAAACCTGTTTTCAGACACACTTCTCCAGACAGTGTGCAAATAGCCTTAGCTTATAGAGGGAGAGGCTCTAACACTCTGTATGGACAGAGAAGACTCATAGCTCTTTATAAATGAAAAGCTCTTAAAGTTTTAATGGAGATACAGTTATTAAAGGAAGATTTCTCTTAATTCAGCCTAAGATCAGTAATGTCAGCTTCTGTAAGTGAATAAAACTACATCTTTATACACATAAGCACATGAAAAAGCATTTTCTGCATTACCCTGCATCTGAACAGACACACAAATTTTCCAATTTAGAATACCCCATCTAAACATTGAAAGCTCCAGCCAGCTAGGCTCCAGCTGCCAGGACAAAAAGCACATACACTGAAAAGCAGCACACATAAAAGTATTTAGAAGATCAGCAGTACTTACAGGTAGTTTATGATTGAATCCTTTCACTCGAATAACTAATCCATGCTCTCCAGCTACTAGCTTGTATTCCAGCTGAGCAACGTCTGCTTCATAAGCTGGTTCACCAAGATTGTGGGAAAGGATGTTTACAAATGTATCAAACAAAACTATGCTGGACGGAGAAAAGGGTAGAGGGTTAAAAAGAAAGAAAAAAAAAGGACAGAATAGAAGAAAGATAAAAATCAGCCCAATGAGTTTGATGGTACCCACGAGAAGTTCTCCAACAGAAATGAGTACTTGAGTAAAACAAGTTTCAAAAAGAAATTTTCAACAAACCCAGAAATACAGAATGCAAGTTTCCCTTTGTCCAGAAAGCATGTGACACTATTTGAAAATTATTTTTGACATTCAACTATTCTTTGCAAGGAATAAGATTCCAGTTTCACATGACTTAAGACTTCTTCAAAGTAGGAACGCACATTGTAACATGCCAATGCTCAAAACACTGAATAATCACAGAAAATGAGATTATTACACTTTGTGTAAAAGAATGGGGGAGATGGACTCAGTTATGCTGAAGACTTGAGTAATGAGATAATTATTTATCTATCAAGTAAAAAGTTAAGTTAAAAAAAGTAATAAGCTAGAGCAAATCAGGCTACACAATGTGGAAATTGCAGTCTGTGCTTTCAGACTTTTTTTATTGCCTGGATTGCAATTCAAAGTTCAAACTAACAAAGCCCCAATGGAAACAGATTTATAAAGGCTTTCTCAAAACATTAGTTGTGCAGGTCTCAGTAGGCTTACAATTAAAAGCACTACAAAATTTGTTACAAATGGCAATGCTAGCCTAAGACTAGCAGAAGTGCAGCACGTGCAGAGCTGTAATCTTTAGGTCTGTCTAACAAATGGTTTCTAAATGCTGCCAATAGTCTCTTCACCTGCTCCTACAGGCTCCCAAGTTGCTGATTCAGGACATGAGTGTGGAATGCTCTTTTCAGGACCAACTCCTTCTCTAAGCACTTCCTTCTGGCATGTGCACTGCTGCTGTTATATTATTTTTTCCAAAACTTGCACTTGGAAATAATGCACCATGAAACTCCTATGCATCTGTTTGCTACAGTAATGATCTGCTGCAGAACTGCTCTCGCCGCACTACAGATAAAACCACGAGGAAAGTTTAAGAACATGAGAAAAGGAAGCCTCATTCTATTCCAGTTTAAAATTAATCTCTTTTCATGGTTTTTCACTAGGTATGGTAATTTAGTTACTCTGCAAGATAAGCATAAATAATATAATCCTCACTTCTCTGCAGACTGCTGTATCAATGGAGAGATCAGGTGGAATCGAACATAACCTGGTGGGGAAAAAGAAATTTAAATGAGCAATTGTATAAAAAGTGACAGCTTTCTAAAGTCAAATATATTTTCATCAGGTTGTTCTTTGGTCACAATTTGAGTGTAATGAAAATGGTCATTCAGCTACAAAAAAATATATTTTTGCTTATATTAAGTCATCATCAAATGTCTTCTCTTTTTCACTCCAAAACCTTCCCTTAAAAATACCAAATATTAGAAAACACAAAGCTGTGCTTTGCAGAATACTAACCCACATGACATGACCAAGACTAATAAAAAAAGAAAACTCCATGAAACATCTGTTTAACAGACACTAAAATTTGTGACATTGTGCTTGAAAGAAGCAATGTATTTTTCCACATTTGTCTCAGATCCTGGCTATATTTTTCTTTTTTCTGTAGAAAAGACTACAGTCTTCTCCAATGAATGTGTTCCTTTGTTCTCAAGCCCTTGCCTCAGTATCATATTCTGTCTACCCAGTTCTGTCTGTAGTCACACTTTCAGGAGTCGGTATATTTCCCTGACTCCACTTTTTAACCTGAGATATCTGGAGGGTTTCTTTATTGCAAGGTAGTTTATCTGCTTCTCTTTTATTGTAGCTAATAAACATATCAAAAGGACCATGGAAGAGCTGACAGTAAACACGGAGTTTAAATGGTGAACACTATCACAGGTTTTTTGCCTTCAAATAAATTCCAGCTGGTAAAAACAGGGACTATCTATTCTTTGGAAAGCCCTAAGGCATTTACCTTTGGGGATTTTGAATTTATCATCCTTCCTGTACCAGAGACAGCCTTGTTGTGTGCTTAGTGTTTTGACTGGATATTCCGTCTCCGGGCAGTCAGCAACTTTCAAAGCAAAGTCAGTGGCTAACAAAAAGAAAAACCAAACCACAACCAGAAGTTAGTGGGTTTCACAGACACAGCCAGGCTAGATGCACAAAAGTCTACAAAATTATCAACAAATACATTTTTTTCCCCTCCCACTTTGCTAAATTATATATGATAGTGCTTTTCTGGACCCAAAGAACATTTATTTTTCAGTTCCACACCAGAATAGTGACACAGAAGCAGTGCAGAAATGGTGATGTTGCACTGCATCCAGGATATAAGTTATGGGTTTATTTTCATTTGGTTTTGGCAACAAAGCCAGATGGTGTTTAGATGCTTTCAAAAAGTAGCAGGATTAAGCAAATAAAATTGCTCTTCTATGTAGTCCAGAGCCCTGTGTTAACTCTCACTGATTGTGTGAGGCCTGCTCTATTAGGGCTATATAATCTGTAAGTTTACACCTTAGAAAAACTCTAGTTCTCAAGCTTATAAATAAAAGAGTATTAAATAAAGTTCAGATGAACAGAGCTCTCATGTTTTTTAATTTGCAAAACCAGGTTGATGTTCAGATGGAAATTAAGACTGTTTCTAAACTGCAGCAAATTTTCACATAAATTATTGGGGGAGGATTTCACTCATCCTCAGGTGCCTTACCTATATATTTGTTTTCTTCTGGAAGGTGTAAATCCAGATTTAATTCAAAGTCACTGGCCCATAAATCACTCCAGTACTTGTCAATATCTATTAAAAAACATGAAATGCATTTAGTTCAACAGAAGGGTATTTCCTAGGCCAATCATCTCATCTCTTAGCTATCTCCACGATGATTTGCAGTATGATAGGAGTTTCTTAATGTCAGCTGGTTCATCATGACTCTTTCTAAATCCCTTCCTAGGAACTCCCCTGGAGCAGGACTGAAGCAGTCCTATTAAAAAGTAAATCAAGCCTGCCTGCATTAGTAATCCAGCTACCAACATACCTGTCCTTCATTGTTTGAGTTCTTTTCCCTGTTCAGGACCTGAAGGGCAGCCAAGTGGAGGGCTCCCTGGGATCCCTGCCTCCTAAAACAATGGTAAACTAGGAAGTGGGAATCAACTGATACCAAACAAAGAACAATTATTGAGTAGGACAGAGTATTTGACTAATAATGAGGTCAGTAAAGCACCAAGGATTCATTTCCCTACTTCCGTGTGGTTGTATTTTGTGTTGTCACCCTTTTAATATCCCTAATGCACGAATCAGACATTCCCTACATTGCTGCCACTGATTTACCTTCCACGCTGTATTGTGTTCCAAACCACCTCTCTTTTAGATGACACTGGCCTTCATTGGCAGCAGACAGCAAAACAAGGTTGGCTCTCTGAGGACTGAGCTGGTTAAGGGCATCAGCAATGATCTACAAGTTCAAGACAATATTTCAGTTCAAATGCAACTCTGGCTCCGCCTGACCCAGAAAATACTTTTTTAGTTGGAACATACAAAAAACAAGACATAACAAGCTTGCAAAAAAGGAGATTTTCTTTCTGAGCATAAAAAGAGTGATTCAATTAATACAAAACGTGTGCCTGTATCATGCCTAATTTACATGTATATCTATCTATGTGCCTATGTTATATAGCACGCCTATATTTTCCTTACATCAAAACATGTAATCAGAGTTCAAAGAATATTTACCTCAGGCTTGTATTCAAACAAGAGCTGGTCTCCTGTCAGAAAATCCTCCTTCTGAAACAACTGCATGTTCTCACAAAGGCTTTCCACATAGTCAACTGGATCTGTCTGTAAGCGAATAGATAAAGCTATTTTTCACATAATCAGAAAACTAAAATATCAATGTTCTGAGAAGAGCTTGACTGGTCAACTATGTTGAGCATGAGCTGCATGCTCTGCTCGTTACAGCATTTAGTTTTGATTATTAAACTACATATATTTCATAACCATATCTAATGCTCAGGACTCCTCCAAGAATCCCAAAATACCACACATCATCTTTATAGAAGAAATGGCCTTGAGCATGCATTTAGTCATTAAACCTACGAGGTTAAAGACCCAGTAGAATGCACTCTTTGACTCCAGGGAACACCAGCACAATTCAAGATTTAAAGTGATCTGGAAGGTGGAAAGAGCAAGCTCAGGAACTGCTGCTGCTGCATGAGTATTTCCGATTCTGCTCCTTTCCTAAGTTCTCTGCCATGATGTGCAGCGTGAGGAGGATGAGATTTTCCTACTTGGACATGAAAGTATAGTTTGCCTTTTATTGTGTAAGACTGCCTAGTGGAGAGCTTCTTACTGAGTGCTATTTGTTTTTTCTGAGCTAGTATCATACTGTACAGATCCTGGGTCCAGATACAGACCACACTTTGCCTGAAAAGAGGCAAGTTCAACACATCCGTGTCTTATAAATGCAGTGGAAAACATGACCAAGAATTTCTTAAGGCACTGTACATCTGTGGAAACATTAAACTTCTCTTGGGGCACATAACAGCTTATCCCAAAACCATGCCTCTGTAACAATTATTCTTTAGGATGGCCACATACCAACTCTTTCCATCAACCAGAAGAGTGGCATGCCATAACTAAGTCATTAATCTGTCCCTAAGATGCACAACCCTGTCACAAAAGGACATACATATCTCTGTTCCTTGCTTTCTGAGTTAAATCCCTGCACTGTCAGTAATCAAAATCAACTAGCCAAAAAGGCAGGACTCTTAACAGTGGTAATTTCCCCATTGTAAACTCAGGTGTTTTCTATCCCTACCTGGCTTGATACTGGGAAGCACATAGTCTTAGAGTAGTAACAGTTTTAGGGAACATAAAATTCTAGCCAAGAGTACTAAAAAGAACCAAGACAACCAATAAGAACCTTTCAGGACTAAATATCTTCATTTTGATGAAAAAGTTATAATTCCTATTGGACAACCTCTGTTGGCAATGATTAAAGACAGAATCATAAAACTGTATGTAGGGCAACAGATATTCATTCCTGCTATGTCCAATATACTAAATAGCCATCCTTCATAGATTTTTAGTTCTTCTCTACTGTTCTGGGGAAACCTTTTGTTAAGAGAAGAGAGTCAGTTGTAAATTTGTAGTAGTTGAACTTCACTAACAAATTCATAAAAGTTGTATTCCACTAAAAACACCACCATGCAACACTTAATAATGCACTTGTAAATCAGCATAAACTTGCTCCTACCAAAGAAATCCGCTGCTCTGTTGTCTATCACTTGGGGATGTTGGCAGCAGTCCTTGCTGTCTGTATCACTGGCAAATACCACTTCTGTTATTCAAAGGCCACTCAAGACACTCATATCTTCCATATGCTATTTTGAAGGCTGAGCTACAGATGCAAGCATTTGCTAAAAATGTTATTTCTAACATCCTGATGCTCCCAGCAGACAAGCAGTTCTTAAGAGTGTCTGAAAATACTTGGAGCAGCTGGAATGAAAAAACCCTCCACTTTCAATATTTCCTTTTTTTCCTCCTTCCTGCATCTGTGTACATTAAAGAAACCAATAAACTTCAGTGATGCTTTCAAGCCATAGATGTAGTATATGGATCTGTTTTCCCAAAAGGAAATTTTAGTGCCATTCAAAAAAAACCCAAGTTACCTAATAAGAGACAGAACATGGCTAAATGCAGTGAGAATAAGAAAGTCAGTGCAGTGAGGCCTCTCAAATTATCTAAGTTGTGTCTCCTTCTTTTTCTTTACCTTTAATAAAAAACAAGTAAGATTTTTTGCTAACTGCTATTTCAGTAAAGCAAGGAAGACTTGACACAAACCCACATTTAACTGTACAGACAAGGGGGTCATTAGCATCTTAGCCTTTGTGAGGCCAGCAAGCCACACATTTCACACAACATTGGTTTTCTATCCCCAGAAATCAGCAATGTCAAAACAACTTTAAAAAAGTGAAATTAGGCAAAACTTCTGGAAAGTTCTAAACAATTTGCAGAGTGCTATTAATGGGCATAGAACTTCACACACAAAGGCCTAATGATTAAAACTGAGAAAGCCTACCTACCAGGTAGAGAACAAAAAAAAGTAACATTAAATTCTGTTAAGGAAAAAGTCACAATATTTCTCTGCCTAGAATACAAATTCTTTTAGCAAAATCCAGCCTCATTATGTGCATAATCTGTTTCTGGTTGAATAGAACTTTGAAAATGTATTTCAAAATTTAAAAGAATTTAAAAACATTTTTATGTTTTACCTATATCTACACAAAACAGTGGATGAATACCTGTTCCTGGTAGTGAAATTCATTAGCTTCAATCTTCTGGATTTCTTCCCATATTCTGCAAAGGAGGGAGAAGAGAATAAAAGTGGATTTCCTGGATTATTCCACAACATTTATCGAGAATCTGAAAAAAACCAGTCTTCTAGGAAAGGCATCAAGGGTGAGTTCAGCGATTCATTCAGGTACAAGATATAGAAGCCAGCATTATTCGTGCTTCCCTTCCATTCAAGAGGGCATTTCTCAATTGGCAGAAAGTTCTGCTATTTTCCACAGAGGAAGACTTAACTACAAAGAGTCAAAATTTGATACCAAATTAACATAAAGGCTAACACCAGAATATCACAGTCCTGACTTCCACAGATTTGGCTCAACATAAATATGTTGAGTTAAATATTAAATAAAAGCAAAAGCACACCTTACATCTACACTAGTTCAGCTTATTAAAATTAGAAACTGGATCACAATAAATCAAACTAAACCACCAAGAAACAAGTATAAATATTTGGTAAATTAAAAAAAAATTTTAACTGATATGTTTCCCACATAGACAAGCTTTACTACTGACTCACCATTTATGCTCTAGTAACCCCATAAAAATTGCAAACACTACAAATAAAAGGCTAATGGAGAAGGACAATCTTGTGAATATCTGATGTAGTGGCAAACACTTGCCTTTTTTCTGGCCCTCTTTTCTGCAGCATCTTCACATACTGAAATACAACATGGGCCACCTGCAGACAGAAAGGAACAGATTAATTTTTCCAAATATCAGGAAAACAGTAAGAAAATCTAGTTGCAGTTAACCATACCTCATAGAAGTGCTTGTAACCTTCATCAGTCAAAGTCACAGAAATGCTGAAAATGGAGTAAGTGGAGTTCTGTTCAAACCCTGTCTCACCATTTCCACCATATAATGCAAGAGCCCAAAATCTATCGAAGAGGTAAAGGCACTTATTAATTACTCATTTCAGCTTTATTGGAGCTTAGTTACAATCAAAATTATCATAGCTTTACTTCAATGGCTTTCAAACTGTTTACCGTTTACACAAAGCTTTTCCAACATAAAGATGTGAATCTCAAGATAACAGAATTTAAGAAAAACAGTGAAAAATCTAAGTTACCTTTGGGACATCTCTGAAAGATCAGTCACAGATACTGCTGATCCATGGATCACAAACCAGAAAGCACTTATTTCTTATTTGGGTCTATCAAAAGTTTAAAGAATATCACTACAAAATGCTGATACCAAAAAAGCAGACTTGGCCTACTTTTATATATATAGAAAATACATACATACAAAATAGAGTTTGCCTTTGTTTTAATCATAGGAAAGCATTTAATTACTATGCTTTAAAAATACATACTTTTTTCTAAGAAAAGAAAGAACACTGCCTTTGCCTTCATGTCCCACCAACCAGGAAATATAATGAAGTGGCTTCACTCTAAAAGAAAATTTGAAGGAGATTAAATGCCAGGGGGTAGTATGTTTCATAGAAAAAATTCAATCACTAGACAAACAAGTATAATATACACTGTCTGTTTCTTCATGGCAAGTTTTGCATTTTCAGGCAGCATTAGGATAATAGGCTAAGAATGTGGGAGTTCAGAACATAATGACTGATCTGAGTCACTGAGGAATGACATTAAACCAGTTGTGTACCAATTTACTCAATTTATAAAAGGAACCATATCTGCATCACTTTAATTCATTTAAAAAACATTCCCCTAGCTGAATAAAAGTAATCTGAAACACAAATAAATGAGATTCTTTGGCTTGTTGTGGAAGTTAATAAATTATTCACAACATAAACACAGTACAAGTAAAATGCAGCACCACCGTACCTGTAATACTGTTCTTGTGGCGGAAGCGCCCAGGTGATACTCAATGAATGAACTTTCCTGATTGGAACAACTGAACACAAATAAATTTACTGAATATAAATATACATGATTAGACATAGATAAGAAATTTTACATAATGCAGAAAGAATGGTTAAAAGTTATTCAGAATCATACAGAATTATTCTACAAAGTATCTGGATCACACAGAGAAAATATGAAGCTAGGTATTCAAAACATTTAAACAAATCTATTTACAGAATCATAGATTCAAGAATCATAGATCATTTAGGTTGGAAAGGAACTTTCAGATCATCAAGTCCAACCACTAACCTAACACGGCCAAGTCCACCACTAAACCATGTCCCTAAACACCACATCTACACATCTTTTAAACACCTCCAGGGATGGTGACTCCACCACTTCCCTGGGCAGCCTGTTCCAATGCTTGACAACCCTTTGGTGAAGAAATTTTTCCTAATCTAAACCTCCCCTGGTACAACTTGAGGCCATTTCCTCTCGTCCTATCACTAGTTACTTGATAGAAGAGACCAGTACCCACCTCACTACAACCCCCTTTCAGGTAGCTGTAGAGAGCGATAAGGTCTCCCCTCAGCCTCCTTTTCTCCAGACTAAACAATCCCAGTTCTCTCAGCTGCTCCTCACAGGACTTGTGCTCTAGACCCTTCACCAGCTTCACTGCCCTTCTCTGGACACGCTCCAGCACCTCAATGTCTTTCCTGTAGTGAGGGGCCCAAAACTGAACACAGTATTCAAGGTACGGCCTCACCAGTGGCAAGTACAGGGAAATGATCACTTCCCTAGTCCTGCTGGCCACACTATTTCTGATCCAGGCCAGGATGCCATTGGCCTTGTTGGCCACCTGGGCACACTGATGGCTCATATTCAGCTGGCTGTCAACCAGCACTCCCAGGTCCTTTTCCACAAGGCAGCTTTCCAGCCACTCTTCCCCAAGCCTGTAGTGTTGCATGGGGTTGTTGTGACCCAAGTGCAGGACCTGGCACTTGGCCTTGTTGAACCTCACACAGTTGGCCTCGGCCTATCGATCCAGCTTGTCCAGATCCCTCTGGAGAGCCCTCCTACCCTTGAGCAGATCAACCCTCCCGCCCAGCTTGGTGCCATCGTTTTACTTACCTCTGTAAAGCTTGTGAAATTCTGGTGTGTCAAAAGGCTGAGTCAGATGGCCAAAGCTGGGTTTGGGTAGACCACTTAAAAGCAAAATTAAAGTGTTATGTTACTGGCAAGGATTCAAGGCTACATGGAGATAATCACAAGACATAAGCATCCATAGCTCTGATGTGACAGAGGCAGTACACCAGACAAACAGTAAATGGCCCTTAACAAAGAGTGCAGCCCAGGATCCACCCAGCCCAAAGAGGAAGGCAACTTGGCATTCACTTGCACTCTACCCACACAACAGAGTAATTACCCAAGATGTAGATATCCCATCAACTCCTCCCTCTCCTTCTGTCCAAGGCAGTAACAATAAAAAGCTTGCTTTGTAACAGGGGAAAGGAAAGCCAAGCACAGTAAACAACTTCCTGAGTTGGCCCTGAATTCACAGAATCCTGATGGACTGTCTTGTGAAGAGGGAGGAACGAGAAGAATGGAGGTCAGGAGAGACAAATGTGTTTCTGTATGGCATTAGACTTTCACAAACACACTTCCATGCACCACAGAACTAAACATCTTGCAAAAGTAGAAAATGAAAGGGGAAGTAAAATGCTTTTCAAGTTAGTAAAGCTTTTGCAGAACTCCCTTTTTAGACAGTACATTGGAGTGAATTATTAAAAAAAAGATCAAGTTCTAACCAGTTACCACCCTAAGGGTGACATTAAATTAAAGATATAGTCTTAATTTATTTTGCTGCTAATTATTTTTGACACAAAGCAAAGATAAGCAATGTAAAATTATAATCTTAGGTTTGAATGATCTGTCATAAAATCAAGGTATCAGCACATATTAAGCAAACACTACTGCAAGTTAGCACCACACAGCTTGCAGGCTAAGTAACTGTTATACATAAACAAAGTCTTCCTGAAACAATTAATGCCAGTCTTTAATTTCCAAAGTTGCCCTTTTTTTCTGGATAAGGACATTAATTAACAAATATTAATTTTCTTAGTTTCTCCAGTAAGGGAGTATTTTTTTAAAAAACATCATTTTAAGAACAGATAATTTTATGATTTGTAATGCCTTCATGTATCAAAAGAATCTTACTTATTTGGGATCTCGGAGAAGATTTCTGTTACCCACTTTTCCAAAGTATCCAGTGTTTCTAAAAAGGAGAGAAAAAAAGAAAGCCAGAAATGCAATTTCCTGAAGATCTAAGACAAATTCTTTATTTTTCTCACCAGTGCAGTTATTTTAAAGAGGCTGCAAGTCAGTATATTTTAAAATTGCAAAGTTCTAAATTATAAGCTTCAAAGCTGTTGGTTTGAGTCAATTCTTAATATTCACTGAACTATAACTTTGGTCATAGCTCTCATTTTGCATATAGTGCCAAAATCTCAGTCTGATACAACTGAGATTTAAAGTTCAGTAGTATCTGGTGTTACTGTGAAAAGGAATTACTGACTTAGGTATCTACAAAATCACAAGTAGTTGCTAGACTCATTCCTTCACTTCATGTCCAGAATATACATGCCAATTTTCACATCCAAAGGCAGTCCTCCAATGCTAAGAATTCCTTCTCCTCATCCTCTTGTCTAAAGGAAATGTGTCAAGAACCAGAAGTTTAAGGGGTTTTTTTAAATGACCAATTGGAAACTGCTTGTTTAAGCAAGCATTCTGAATTCCCAAAGTGATGCTGTATATGCTAAACAGCAACAACAAAAAAGGCGGGATGGGGGGGGAGGATCACGGTTTCCTTTGTTTTAAGAGACAGAAATAGAAAGTTGACCTGACTGGCTATCAGTTACCATGATTTTCTTCCCAATCACCAGAAGAAACATTACTACATAAGCGATTATTCAAGAAGCGTTCAATGCCATAAGTAGTTTAAAGCCTAAACAAAAAAGAAAAGCGTAGGAGAAGAAGAATTACCACATCTATTATTACCCTCTCCGTTTTACAGACGGGAATTGCAATCAGTTTTAGCATTCCCTATGCACAAACCTAACCTGAATACATACAACTCTTTATTTTTAGCACAGGTCTCTACTATATGCTTAATTTCTAAGAAATTTCTTTCTTTTTTTCTCAGCAGAAACAACCCATAGTTCTGAATTTCTTTGCTGAAATGAAACTCAATTCCATTTGCATAGAATTTTTCAGTCTATGGGGAAAAAACTTAAAATCTCTATTCTTCCTAGAGAAATGTGTTTTAAGACCTCTTTTGAAAGAGCCCCAAACACAACAAGACAACTGGGAGAACCAGTCTCAGTCGCCCCATCATTTTCTGTGGAGGTCCACTGTTGATGGCAGAGAAGCCAGCAGCATTAAGTCATTTAAGTGGTCTGACTCTACATTCCTACAAGATTCTTTTTTAACTGTATCTTTGAGATTTTACCTTCTGTGTTAATCTGGAACCTATTCAATAGTTTAGTTAAAAGTTGCTCAGGAACTGGCAGGATGACAATAACACAATTCTTGTTTCATTTAGAAACAAGGCTAAAATCTACATATAAATAACTCCTGCAGGACTGGACAATCCACTAAAATGGCTTGGGCTACAGCTGAACTGGTGCCAAATGCAGCACCAGCAATGAGCCCGTTTTTAAGGAACAACTAGACGTTACCTTTAGATTGGACAACTAAAGTCATATAGTGAGCAGAGTAATGGTGCTGCCAGAAGTCCCTCAGTCTCGTGTAGGTATCAATATTATTCATTTTAGGCTCATGTTTGAGTGTATCCGCATTACCTGTAGACATTAAAAAGTGGTTAGTTATCTAGACACTGGTTACGTCAACACCAGATATACCAAGAATTTCTTTTCTTCCCCTGGCACTGAGTCTATCTACATGGTAAGCACATTAAAAATATCTAATAGAAATCTGAAGTTAAAGGAATGTTAACTGAAATTTAAGATCTTCCAATTTCTAGTTCCTATTATAAGGACGGTTGATATTTCTATGACAAGGGAGGACAGAGTCCTCCTGCATTATCAGATCACCCATACAGCGCAGCTGGGTTGCCAGCTATTCCCTCACTAATGGAACTTGCAGAGTAGGGTGGGGAAAAAGACAGGAAAAAATGATATTCAGTATATGTCACTACAGAACTTTATAAAAATTATCTACATTTCAAAGCTGGCTAACTCTATTACCCATCACACTGCAATTTACATGCTCACGAGCACTACAAGGGTGAGGGAGCTAGGACTCTGTTGTCCAGGAGGGGAAGGACAAATTTCCGTTCTGCTCCACTCACATGGCTGTGAAGGTCTACTTCTGCAAGTTCAACAGTGAATTACTTACTTTGAAAAGCCTCCTTGGACAGAAATCCAGAAATATTTTATTTTTCCAGGAAATTTCAATAGCAAAAAACAAGCTTAAAAAAGACAGAGATGACTCAGAGCACACCACCTTTACATTAACAGAAATTTATAGGATTATATGCCTAGGGCAACCTAGCTTTAACATCAGCAAAAAAGCAGTACCAGAATGAAAAGTATCTTAAGAAGTAGACAGCTGCTTTTATTCCCAAACATTTTACTGTAAAATGAGTAATTGCTCTAATACTTCTGAGCAAGGCTAGTGTTTGCTGTGATATGATAGCTCATGTTAGTGCATCTTGAAAGGAATTAAAAGTTTAAGAATTATCACCACTTTATAAAATAAATTCAGAACTTACCCCAAAAAAATTTCTTCATGGGATGTCCAGGCCTGGCAAGACTCCCAAATAGCATCTCCTTTCTGTTTGCATCAGAGGGTCTTGCTAGCTGATACTCTGTTAATTTAAAGAATTTGCAGTGGCATGCATCAAAATTTCAGGTCATGTTTCCACAAAATAAAACAAAGCAAAAACCCCAACCAAATTGAAAAGGAGACACGCCACACAGACGCAGCCTGGAATGAAGTATGATAAATGTCCTGGTTTCAGCTGGGATAGAGTTAAGTGTCTTCCTAGTAGCTGGTACAGTGCTGTGTTTTGAGTTCAGTAT
>JANZLQ010000095.1:7504518-7516167 GCA_026212715.1 Elanus axillaris | reverse complement strand
CCGACAGATGTCTAGGAAGGTAACTTTGACTGGATGTCTACCTGATATTTTAGTGCTTTATTTCTCCACCAGATGGAAGCCAAGACCCATGTCTAACCCAGAGCCTCCTGTATGGCTTTTACTGGAGAACTGTGCATGCAGTGCTGTATTGTACAACCCATAGAGAGAAGCTTGTGAAGAGCAGTCCCCTCTTTCCTTTCACATTCTAGTACCCCTTTTTTTTTTTTTTTATCTTTTAACCCTGCTGTTTTATCAACACTACTATCCTAGGCCACTGCCAGTCAAATGGAAGGCTGTATACAAGACTGCATCAAGAAATTTTGGGTTTGTCTTTGGTGCAAGCAAGTCTGTTTCCCTTACCCTGAAAAATTATTGTCTTGCATTCTGCTATTACTTCTTACAAGTTAATACAAGTAACAATTACTGTTGACTCACTGGTGATACTGAAATCAGCTGCATGCCACTTAAGGCAAAAGGCTTTCTCTGTATTCATTCACAGCTTTTAATGCAAATGTAAGATGATGAGATATATAAAATATGTATTTATGGAGAGATGTGTCAGTTGCCTGTGATGATTTGATTCCTTATTTGAAATAAACTCCACAGGATTTCTGCACCAAATACTAGGTTGCTCCACATTTGCAGTATAGGGCAGGGTAGAATTCATGACTGTCTTCCAGTTCTTCGGACTATACCACTGTGTAGCTACTTGCTGGCTTGTGCTGTAAAAACAAATTCTGCCCATCCTTGCTGGAAGGGCTTGGAATGTACTTGTATTCTTCTTTAAATAAATAAATAAATAAATAACATCTGACTTGACTGGTACACAGTGAAACACAATTATATGTTGGGTAGAAAAGGGAAAGGTCTTTTTTGCTAGGCAAAAAAAAGTAAGTAAAACAAAAGAATTGAAATTCCATTTCTCCTGAATCCACTTTATTTTACCATTGAGCTGCTGAGGTGAAAAATCATTATTTGCACTGAGGCACTCCATTATTGCACAGCTCAAAATCATTGCTCCCTGCTGTAGAAATTTTATTTATTTTTGCTAGTTACATAAGTTGCCCTAAAACCTGCTGCTGCTACAATTAGAACACTGCACTGCACATTTATTGGCCAAATAATCCCTTTCTTTGAACTGTTTTAAATCTGCATAGTGATTCCTGATTGCTGGGCTCAAGGATCATCACTCTGTCAAAAAAGATCAATGTAGTTTGATGTATTTTAAAAGCATTAAAAAGATACTTTCTTTATACACACACACACAATTGCCTAATATGCTAGTAAAGCAGCTCACACAAGCTCTCAGGCCACATCCGGTGACTACATTTCTCTTTATTTTGCAGTTTCAGGGGTTTAGATACAATAAACACATTCCTAGCACTTAACAAATTGCACTTTCAGTACTAGATCACACACACACCAAAAATATGTCATAGTAGAGATTTCTGAAAGCAACATACAAACAAATGCAGGGATCAAGCCTTTAGCACAAGGAGCTCAAACTACGTCAATGTAGTTGCATTCTTCTCCAGAATATTGTGCTTTTTTCTTAGAACTATTACACTTTGAGACATAACAGAATGAAATTACAAAAGCATTCACTAGTGTCATGATCCAGCAAGTTACATTGCAGTGGGCAGATACTCAACTCCAGTTTCTGACATCAGAAAGTCTCCTCAGACAGGGGAGTTCATGGGCCTAATGTAAAGCCATAAAACTTTTCAGAATTTTCACCTTAAGACAGCAAACTCTCCATATCCACCTAATTTACATTTACAGACACAATCTGCAATCACTGTTTGGTGCTGGGGTGCGCAAACAAGTGTGTGATCGTAAAGGCATAGAGTGTATGTTATTTCACAGATTTGCAAAAGCAGTTCCTCGGTATATTTCAAGAGAAATGCAGGCTCTACGTATGGCTAATGCACACAGAGTTCTACACACAGATGTAGAAGTTTTGTAACTTTAGAGGTGTTGAAAGTATAACTATTTTAGATGTTAAGTATTAAAAATTGTTCCTCCCTTCAAAGAATGATGCAACAAAATGTCCATAGAATAACTAATAGGACGTCTTTGCCATTTTTCATTTGCAGTTATGTTTTATTAATCAATCTTTCTTTTCTTAAATTATACTTTGTGGTTGAATCTGAAACCAGAAAAACTATCCCCACACATGCACCCATCTAGCACAAAATTAAAAAATAAATCAACAACAAAATGCAGAAAGAAAATCTAAAAACATTGGCACTAATATTTGCCGACACTCACATTTTGGCTCCTGATATTTTTATCTTTCTGAGACAGTGCTGTTCCAAGTCCTACATGTCAGATTTTGCCTCCAACTAAACATGCAGCACCGAATTCCTCCTTTCCTTCATCCTGCAACAAAGCCGCCATCAAGCCGTTGATCAGAGTAGATCCAAACCTTGAGAGGTAAAACTACAGGATACAGGGGAAAAGCTGCAGGACAGTTGGCTCTTGGGCTTCTAGAAACAAACAATTAGGGACAGCAAGGTGCCAAACACAGTATCACCCCTAGCACTCTGCAAGCCGTTCCTGGTGACTGTGGGGAAGGTTGCAGGCAAAGGCAGTCCCTGGAAAGGCTCTTGCTCCTTCACCCAGCACCAGCCAAGAGCACAGGGACATGCAGGTATGGCTGCAAGGCCTTCTCCTCCTCCTTCTCTGCCTGGCAGCTTCAATTCCTCCATGCGCTCTTTCTCTGTTTAGAGGCTTGACACAAAATCCACCTCCCCCTTCCTCTTTGCTCTCTGGAGGACCTCAAACTGTCAGATGGAAATGCACTGCTTTCTGCTCCATCCTACAGAAAAACTGAGGTCCATGTCTAGGGGACAGCAATAATGACCCTCAAAATATCTGGGGATTGATTTTTTTTTTAATAAAAAAAAAAAAGCATATTCTTGCTTTATAAGAGATTTTTTTTTCCCCATTTTATTTTAGACTTGGTCCCTTCTAATTGGTTTTTATGTTTGCTGCTGTTCTTGACAAAAAAACTCTTTCCGCAGTAGAGGAATTTATAATTCAAAATGCAACATTCTCTGTGGAAATAACATTTGCAACACTATACAATTCTTCTTCAGTGTAACTCACATTAATACTAGGTGCGCTTACAATATTTATTCAGATTTTTGTTTTTTAAATTATTGGGTGAGGAAATACATAATATTAACACTCCAGCACATTAAACAAAATACCAGTTTCCTAAAACAGAGACTTCTGCCTTAGGACTACATGATAATGCACCACTACAAACAAAAAGATAAAATTTAGTCAGGAAAGAAGGACATTTCTCAGCAAGAAAGGTCATCTAGCATGAGCAATTCTGCTGCGAAGGGGGTGGGTTGTCTGTGAGTCGCATGCTCCTTCCACAAGTGCCCCTGGAAGGGTCTGATTCTATACTCTCTGACATCTTTTCACAGATTATATCCACCAGACGCTCAAACACCTGCCTTACGTTGATGTTTTCTTTGGCACTAGCTTCAAAATAGTCAAAACCTGTGAGAAAAAGTGGAAAAAAAATAATCGTGACTGATGATAATGGAGATGATTTTAAAAATACTAACCATTTTTTTCAGAATTCACCTTAAAAAAAACCAAGACATGAGGCAATTCTTAAGCTCAGTTGATTCCCACAATCTCAGAATACTGAGCAGAAATACTTCTAAAATTTATCAAGCATTAGTAGGAGTCAAAGGCATAATTGGATCCCTACTATAGCCCTGGTAAACACGTCTGCAGGTGATACAGATCTGAATAAACAGGACAAGGGAGTCGAATTCTCCTAAGGCCACTAACTGGTAACATACAGAGGGGCCTTCCTGGGCTCCATGCACCCTTGTGTGACAGGGCCAGGCTTACTCTATGAACCACTACTGCAGTCTCGCAAGAGCGGAGAGCAGAAAGAGAAGCGAGATTGTGGTCGTATTCCTTTTGCCAACCAACTTCTGCACTTGCAAGCAGAATGCTCCATGATTTTTGTCCTAGTTTTCCCGCCCCATGATTTTAGTCCTGTTTTTCCTGTTCTTTGTCTGATGAGATGGAAGGCTCTTCAGGGTGATTAATGCATGTACAGCACATGTTACAACAGAGCACCCATCCTGACAAGGGCTGTTCAGCACTGCTGAATTACAAATAATGTTGAGTGCCTCCTACAGAGTACTTGCAGTGTCCAGTCACCAGCTCCTAGCTGCAGGGATGAGTATGGATTCTCAAACACTGACCCTTTCTGTTAAAAAAAAAACCAACCAAAAACCAGCAAGGCTGGACTTATGTTAAGGTGGGCATGGTACACAGACATCTATTCCTGCTGCCTCCTGTTGACAGCCCATGCTATGCAAGAACCAGCCTTCTCGCAGACGAGCCTGAACCCTGCCTCAGTCAGCAGAAGTGCGCTGAGCTGTGAAGCATTTCTTTATCTTTCTAACCCCAGAAGACTCAAAGGCCAACCATCACTTACAATGGCTGTTGTTTCTGTTCTATCAGGTTATTATATTGCCAACAGCGAGAGCTGAAGCACCACGGAGAGTTTATTTTGCAGTAAGCTACATTCTGTTGTGCTTCATTTGGGGGTCATTCTGCATCGCATCAATTTTCTTTGAATCTGCCATGAACAAAGGCAAAGATAAATCATCTTAACCAATTAGTCCACCACTGCTGGTAGACCGAGTCACCTTGACGTGTGAGATAACAAGTAGCTATCTACCCCATTTCAACACTCTTTAAAAATCATGGGACAACAGGTGACATGATGGTGGAGACGTTTGCCTCGTTACTAAATAAGGATGGCTGTCCTGCAACAGACAAGGGTTCTGTTTGCCCCACTTGCTCTCTTTGATGATGATTAAAAATGTATATAAAAGGCACAAGAAATCATAGAACTGAACTTAGATATTTGTCAGTCGAACATTGGTTTAGCTTCTGTGGCTGAATCTGTTTTGGTTTAGTTCACGTTCAGGCCAGTAACAATTTCTTAATCTGATTAGGAAATTATTTCAATGATGTTAATGTCACTATACAAACTTAGATAAACACACTGAAGAAGAACCTTTATATAGGAATCATTATAATGAAAACTAGCAGTTTAAGCAGTCGATAGTAAATTAAAGAGATTCCTCCCACCTAACACACAAAGTAATTTCAGTTAATGCTGTACTCATTAGCACAGTTAATATAAGGAAAAAATGACTGATAAAACCAGATATGTTTTTCAGCCCTTTTAAAAAGAGCATTTAGGATTTTGGGAGGCTACAGAAGAGGAGGACAGGGACAGCGCTTTCCAAAGGCATGGTTAACTTTTGTTTTGCTTAGCACTGGGTTATGTTTCTCCAGGGAGAGCTGGACAAGCACAAGGACAGGTCGGGAGCAGACCTGGGGATTCTGCAGCAGAACAGTTTCCTACTGATGGAGTCCGTTGCTATGGTAACTCTGCGCACATGTGTGTTTTGAAGTGTCCCATATGTAAAGAATTCAGATTCTAGATGCCAAGTTTGTATTTAAACAAACATGAATTTTGAGGGGAGAAAAAACATTAGAAGTCCAAATAGGAGTGGGAGTTCCAGTAAAACTCTGTTTGCTTTTACGTTGTTCTGGACAAATTTTCAACTACTAACAGTGTAATCGCTCTTGTAAAATCTGTGGGCACACATGCATTCACAAAGGTTTTGAGAGTCTGCAAGCCAGGAACCAAGTTTATTCACGTTCATATTTTCAATAGCAAATTAAATTTTGATGTGTAAAAAGGAGCCCATTACTGATTTTTCAAACTAACCATGTCTTTGCTTTGATAATCCTACATGTAAAGAATTATTATTAGAATAATAATAATGATGGGAAATTAGAGGGTTTAGTTTGATATTTGCTCATTATTTGTTTATGATGGCAGTGCCTCAAGGCTTCAGTCACTAATGTGACCCCTTTGCGCTGAGCATATGTAGAATTTACACTTGAAGGCTCTAACGCTGCAGGCCTCTGCAGACATGCTTATAGTTTTGCACGTGAAACATGAAAAAATAATCTGATTTAACTCTTTGGAACAGTCACCATCTTTTTTTTATATGACACAGGTCCCTATCACAAAGCCATACTTTATACTCATCTATGAGCAGGGTTTCTATACCTTCTCTTCATTAAAAAAAACAAAACAAAAATAACAAAACCCCCAACTAATAAATACACATTATCTAAGGTTTAACCCTAATTAGCAATTTCATCAAGGTCACACTTTAAACTACAACAATGTATGCAGTGCGTACTAGAACTCCAGTGCCCCCAGTTTAACAATATATTATGCACCCTCCAATTACTGCTTAAGAACTGAAGACAACATAAGATTTTATAAGTTGGGGATGATGGCAATTCCTTTGGGTCTGGTAAGAATCTCTACTCTTACAAGCTAAATGAGTATTTATAGTATGCCCAATGTAAGGGTCACCACAGTTAACTGAATTAAATTTTAACAGGATTTACTTGCCACTATGAATTCTTTAAAAGATGACAATATAGTTAAATCTTAACATAGGAGCCCTGAATCCATATTAAAAAGATCATATGTGCTATAATATATAAAGAAAAATAATAAACAAATGAGAAATTAGGAGGAGTTTATTTTGCTGTTCATTCTACAATTTTCATTGCAATCCCATCTTCCTCTCAGCTGAGCTGTTTTGCTTTTTCTACCCCATATCAATAATATAATATCATTTCCCTACCTGGAAGCCTGGTACATTTTTAAAATATTTTTTACTCAACTCTACAGTTCTGATGTAGAAACTTTTTTTTCACTGTTTAGTTGAAAAAAAAAATTCTTCTACAAAAATCAATGTTTGCATTCTGAAAATGGCTATATGGTACTTAGAGAACTGGAGACAGAGTTGTGTTTATGAAAACTTTTACTCTTTTCCTTCTGCCGAGATAATAAAAGCTGTTCTCTCCAGACAAACTTTATCTTCCTTACATCCTTAGATATTAGCTTTAAATATACAGCAACACTACAAGAAGGTAGTATTCAGCACTAAGCAAGTAAAATAAGGACCTCAAATGTATTACGCTTCTGAGCTGTGATACCATTATTAAAGAATTACTGCTGGAAGCACTTTTTATCATACAAATTAAAAGGAATGTAGTATAAAGAAGCAGAAGAAAAAGAGTAGAAAGGAAGGTTTTGACATGTACCTAGCTGATCTGCCAGATGTTTCCCTTTCTCCACAGGAACAATTCTTTCATCCTCCATGTCACATTTGTTTCCGACCAGGATCACTTGTGCATTGTCCCAGGAGTAAGTCTTGATTTGTGTGGCCCTATAGCAGGTCAAAAAAGAGTGTTATCTCCCATCAGCCATGCCAAAATACAATTGTATGTTAAGTATGAAAACAAGTACCATTAATGACAGCATCAGTATCTCAACTGTACGTTGGTTAAAAGACAAATGACCAAGCTTACACATAAAGCATGAATGCAGATAATGTAATTTATAGCACCATTCTATTTTACTACTCCTTAACTTTGTGTGACAATACAATTCCTTGTTAAGACTTTGCAAGTGTTTTAAAGATCATGAGACCCAGACAAAAAGCTGAATTGAAAAATTTTTGAAGTCTAGGCACAAAAAAGCATTCTTCTAAAGTTTATTCTCCTTCAGCTGTAATCTGTCAGAGGAACAACAATCAATTACACCTCTTAAGGATATTATCCCTATAGAGAAAGCCATACAATAGATACACACTTCATCCTAGATTTACAACTTCTTGTAAAATGCCTAACAATAATTCAGAGCAGACAAAAAAGATGCTCATTTGCTGCAGCACATTTGCTGCAGAGTTTTAGTAACACCAGAAGAAATTGTGTTTTGAGAGTCAAACATATGCATCAAGTCATCTTTGCTTGAACAGGAAAACTGGTTCATGGACACTGAAAATAACATAGAAACATGGAAACAATTGCTAAAGAGAAACAGAAATTTACCAAATTGCAAAGATATGGGATCAAGGTAAGGGTCTGTGAACTAATATTTGAACCTAGCAGGATTAAGTGATATCTAAAGCAGGAAAGAGCAGATGCAATGACAGATAGAAAGTAGCAGACAAATGCTAACTTCAATGACAGAGGGATCGAGTGGCTGGGAGCTTAAGCACGAGCACTGGAATGAACTCAAAGCCTCTAAAGCTCTCTATGGCTCATGTGCTGAAAACTGGAGTGGAGCTAGCTGTGGATTCCAGGACTCTGACCTTACATTTGGCCTCTTTATAGTTTTTCTACGACAAAACAGAAGATTTTTACTTCTATTTATCCTGAGGGGCTGGTCCTTTCCCACCATCCCTGGTGAAGTGTCACAGAACCAGCAGCAGAACAATATTAGCTTAGTAGCATTCATTTTCATCCATTTTTTCAGATTGGCCCAACCTTTATCTTCACCAAGGAGGCTCTATCTTTTAAGACTCCCTCCTTCCCAAAGGTAATTAGGTTGCCAGAAGCAATACACTCCTTCCCTCCTCCACCCTTTCTCCAGTCCCTAACTCACCTTCCCACTCTTTGTCCTTACTTGCCACCCGTCCATACAGGACACTGCAATTTCAGACAAACCTGCCATTTCTCAGGAGAGCCAGGATTCCCCTCAGATTTTTACTTCTGTTTAGTTTGCTTGAACTCCCTTAACAATAAAGCACTTGATTCCTTCTCTTTTGAATTAGCAGCAGCCTCCATCTGTGATCTACTGATGATAATTTTTGATTAGTTTGAGTTGCTTACTTGCCTTTTCCATGGAAAGCAGATGGCCATGTTACTCCACAGATATCTAAGAAAGAGGGAGTCATTTCACTGTGGAACTTGCATTTAAGCAGCACCCTGTTTGGATTGCACTGGAAAACATAAACCGAAATGAAGCCCATTGCACAAGCCCAGACCCATACTTCAACATGCAAAAATAATCAAGGACTTTGTGCAGTGAAACTTCTCACTTAGTGTCCTCCTGGAAAGACACTCACTCCAATCTAAATTTTCACTCCTCCACTTTCACCCTTCTGAGTGCCTCCCTGTAGAGCTAATATGAGTCTGTGATGAGTTTATGCAGTACTCTGGGGTTTCTCAAGGCTCATCACAGAAAGGGGTGACCTCAGAAATCAACCAAAGCCCAGGAAGATGAAATCTCCCAGTCTCCCTCTATAAGCAATAAAGAGAAAGAAAGTCTTTACAGGGTCAATTTAAAACACTATAACCAGGCTTCTCTTCTGACTCCTATTCATCTCTTGATTCATTGCAGCCCCTGGGGGGGGTCATATGGGGACACACTCCCAAATCTTAGCTATTTAAAGAGAATTACTTAGAAAATGAAAAAGAAGAAACAAGCACAAAGGATCTCCCACAGAAACTCATCCTCTTACTTTTTTGTACAAGTTAGTGAAAATCTTTTCTTGCAGAATACTGCCATTTACACTTGCTAGGAATAAAAACAAATAAATAAAAGTTATGAAGAAGAATGTCTAAAAGACACCTGATCCCCATACAAAAAGAAAGGCATCAAATTTCCAGAAGCTTTTGGAAAGGTAAATAAAAAGGCTTGTGCAACTGAGAAGTTTCAACAACTACCAGGGCAATCCAATATACACACTGGGAAAAATGTATTTCTGTGACACAGTAACAATGCTGTGTCTTATTTGTGCTGAATTTCCCAAATTAACGATAAAGCATGGTTTTTATGCTTCATACTTAGAAGAAAAATAGTCTCAGATTCACAGTTACATGGATACATCAACAGCCTAATTTGGAGATCAGCCTTAAGGATAAATAAGGCCGACGATTTGTGAACCCAGCTGTCACTTAAATGTAAGTTAAATTTAACCAATTTTTTATTCCCTTCTATGAAATTGTCTAGATTGTCTAAAGCAGAGTTTCCATAATATTTTCTTTTTACTTTACAGTATCAAATGCTGAGTATATTCTAGTTTCAGTACAGTTTCAAATTAGGTATAAACCACTGATTTATCTAAACACAAAACTATCAAGTCAATGTCAAATAATAACTGTCAAAGGAGCCTACTAAAACCAAAATAAATCTAGAAACTGAGCCAAGAGCCACGAAAGCTCATTTAACCCTTTCACCCACCTACAGTAAAGACATCTTATTATTCAGCCATGATCCTCCTCATTCAAGAGAAAGAGGCCTTTACTTGGTTTAGAAGAAGTATTTCTGGAGTGACACAAAGCAAATCAGAATACTCTTTAGGACATCCACCCATAAGAAGGGTGAGGTAAAAGGATCACCCAAGGAAGAAATCATATGGCAGACTGGAAGAGATATTCTTGTTTCCCTTGTGAGCAGGTGAGGCCAGGTCAGGAAGCTGTTAAAACAGTCACATGCCAATGAGCCTGAGACGAGATTTGAAGTGCACCACACGTACACAGACGGCAGTTTTAGAGGGGATGTTGGAGCTTTGTGAAAAGGCTCAGAGAATAATAAGGCTAGTGAGCACAACCTGCTATGGCAATTTGCCAGCTAGAGGGAGGATATAAGCTCTAAGAAGCTGGAGATGTCTAGAAGGGAAAACACTTCTCTCTGATGGAAAGCTGACTTTGCACAAGGCTACCTTCCTATAATTTCAGTGTCATTCTGAAAATTAATTTTGAGATCTATGCACACCCCTATGAGCTCAACAGAAGGTAAGAGTTTGTCATGGGCAAGAGCTTACTTGGAGTGCTAGGTCTCTGGTTCAGCTGTTTGTTCATGCTTTTGGCTTGTTTTCTGTAGGGAAGTCTGCAGGAAGAGACGGTACAAGAGAAAGCAGTGAGATGGGCTGAGATTCATGTTGACAGTCTGCTTACACAGCATCTTAAAAAACTTGAAACACTAGACAGCAATAGGCAGAGCACCAGCAAGAAGGAACAAGCTTTAGACTGGAGGATGTTCTGCTCTAAAAGACAGATTACTACTGTACACAACTTGACCCATTCCAAGGTTTTGTGAATGGGTACAATTTTAGGATCCAGGAATTATGTTCAGGTGGGAAATTCCTACCAGCCAATGAGAATGGACTGGGATGGAAAGCAGCCAAAAGTTAGTGGAAGGGGCCTCACTTCATATTTTATTTGCTAATGATTTTCTTGAGGTATCCTTGTAAGCTTGATTGTATTTGCTTTATGAACCCAGTCCCATGATTACACAGCAGGTGGCTTACTCATCTTTTTATGCCAGGGAAATATTCAAATTCCATCCACATATGCTGTTTTAAAAAACTGGGAAGGTTAACAGGTTCCTTACTGGATTTAATTCTCTGATGACAATGAATGAGTTCTGCTGATTAATTCTCTGTCTCTGAAAGGGCAGCCAATCTGCTGCATCATGCTGCATTTATGACAAAATATTTAACTTAACAGTATTCTTTATTTACTGTAGCTGGACACTGAAAAACATGACTAGCCAGCTAGGATAGCAAGACACTCAAAAGAGAGAAAGGGTGTGTAGGATTAATTGCTGTAATTTCTAGAAATTTGCAGGATGTAATAAGACCTGGGAGGAGCTTTGCTGTTAGCTTTTGCATATATTCTAGGTAGATGCCTGTGATGGGTTGACCCTGGCTGGATGCCAGGTGCCCACCAAAGCTGTTCTGCCACTCCCCCTTCTTCAGCTGGACAGGGGAG
>JANZLQ010000095.1:7483790-7495166 GCA_026212715.1 Elanus axillaris | reverse complement strand
ATCTGTAAGTGAAGCTCAAATAAATCATTTGCTTGAACCTTGCAGTTAAGTCTATTTCCACCACACGACCTCCAGCAGTTCTAATTGTTTTGGTCAATATTATTGATGTCTGCTGTGAGGTGGCTGGTATGTTCCCATCCCACCACTCTCATGTCATGATGTGCATTTCAGACTGCACACTCTCTGGGGTTGAGATTTCCTTAGCCATGTGTTTGCCCAGTGCTCCTTTGCAGAAGGGCTCTGCTCTGCAGTTGGAGCTCCGGGATGTTAAGACACACAGACATTTCCTTTGTAAAAGTAGACTTTTGAGTGGAAGCCACCAGCAATCAGTTAAACAAAAGTCACCTTGAGAAAGACAAAGGGGAAAAACCCACCAAGAACAAGGGTGAGTGAAGAGAGTGACCTTGGGCAGACTAGTATGTCATTAATAAAAGAATGCTAACACTGAGCTTACTGTTCCTGCTGGCAGCTAGAAATAGGAATAAACAGACAAGCAAGATGAGTCACTGGTTAAGACATGGAAAAGACGTGATGTCATGAAAAGCCTGTGAAGTTTCAATTGCTGCCAGGAGCAAAATAACACCTGGTTCCTTCAGAGCTCATGTCTGATTAAAATGCTCCAGTTCAACAGATCGTATTAAGCATGTTTTTTCCCTCTCTTGTTATTGAGTGCTCCCATTGCCCAAGAGTTACCGGAACCTACTCAGACACATTTAGCTACCTTGAGAGCCAGTTTCATTTAAGCAATATTAGCAATATGCAGCAAAACATTTCTGTTGTGAAAAAAAAAAAAAAACCAACACAAACCCCCTGTCTTTTTTGCTCTGTCCTTGCAAAGTGTTTTTTAAACATTTCCCCACTATGGATACCTTCACTTCAGCTCTTTAGAGGTAGTAAAACCAGAAGCCTTGGATAATTTCAGTACCACCAGTTGCAAAAGCTTCACTTTTCCCATCCTATTTTGCTTACCCTGTACAGAAGGTCCTACCACCCTGTTTTCTCTAACATTCCCACATTAACTGCTCCCACGAGGGAGATAGAAATTTTTTATGAAAAGAGACTTTAAATACCTACACAGCCTAATGATCTGGTCAATCATTAGAGGCCTCAGTCTTCCCCAACACACACACACTTTTGAAGTTGTCCCCTGTAATTCAGTGTCTGAGTGTCCCTTCAGGCAAGGCACCTCACTTGCTTTTCTTTTTAAAGTACTTTTGTGAACTAAGCTGATGGACGAGGAGGAAAAGTTAGTGTATGTTGACCTCATCCACCATTAAAACATTTCTGGTGGTTGGGAAGCCCCAGCTCTTTAACTTTGCTCAGCAACTCCACACCATATAAGACCAAAAGTGAATCACTAAAAATGCAATGGGGTACATTTGCTCAGCAGAATGTAATTTCCAAGCTGGAATCAGGCCAAGGTACTGTGATTAACACTACTACTTATGACTACTAAGATGTTCAAAAAATTATTTCCCTTTTCCCAGGTGCCTTGAGATTGTAGTGAAGATTAGCAGCAGTTGCCCTTCCTGATCTGTCAAACAATAAGGAGGACTGAAATAGGGCTGCTTGCTTATCAGCATTATCTGCTCTTCTTGATGTCTTGTAGGTTGAGTTTCTCTGTTAGAGTATTTAAAAGACAGTGGCTGCAAAAGAGAAATCACATGAAGAGGTACACACAAAGATTAAGTTCACTGTGCACATTTCTTAATGTGAAGATTGGTCTGATATTTATTCTTCCTGATCCAGTTACCATGATAGAAAAATAAAGAAATGGCAGTAATAAGAATATGTAGCATCCACACCACATGCTCACTTTCAACTTCCACTTCTCTAGCTGCAGATAAACAGCAAAGTTCAAGAGGTATGATGCATTTGAAAGGCCATCCACTGCAGGCAAGTGACAAAACCATCACTGCTATGATAAAAAGATATTTAAGAAAATTTTAAGAGGCTGAGATCCTAGAATAAAAAGCATTTTAGGCACTGAATGCATTATTATATAAGAATATTTTGCCAGTTTTGCTAGATGCTCTGAGATCCACATATATCCTTTAATTCTGTTAATCAACCACTGTAAGAACATCTGTACAACGCACCGATATCTGAGCAATGCTAGCCACTATAAGGATTATTAATTAGCTAGGGTTGTTGAAAAGCAGATAAATTAATCACAGCCAGAGTACTTCAGAAGCAGCACTACACTACTGTGAATGAGCAAGCATGGACATCCTAAATGGTCCTGCAGTACAGTGGATAGATGTACTACAGTCCAGCTACCACTGCCTGGGTCCTAACAGCAGTCTGCTAACCCATAGAGGTGTACAGCAGAAAGGAAAACCTCAATACATTATGAATCAGCTGCCAAAAGAACAAATGCAAAACCTGTGAGGAGGAAGTTAAATGATCTGTGGTGCAAATCAGTCTAAATTCAGTAGACTGGTTCTTTGATCTGGAAAGGCACAAGGACAGGTGAAGGGAATTAGCATTATAGTGCTATCGGCCTCCCTCCTCCTCAAAGGCACACAAGCAGAAGAGCAAATCCCAGCTCCAAGAGCAGCAGAACAAGACCCAGATTTATTGAAGCCTATTTCTAGGTGATCAAATGTCATGGTAACCAGCAAGAGCTAAAGGGGCTGCTCAGGTCTGTGCAGAGCAGGCTCTGCACAAGGCTAGGCAGCAGCATGGTGGTACCCAGGGCCCTGATGGCAGCTGCAGGACTCTTGGCAAGACCTTCAGTTAATTCCTTTACAAACCAAATATTTATGTCCGAAGGTGTTTATGAAGCTCAGTGACTTTGCGCCTGGAAGACCTGTTCGTACCCCTAATTGTAAGAAAACTTAGTATTCTGCTATGATCATCACTCCCAGGGCTGCTGCTTATCAAGGGAAGATTTCCGCTTATTCAGTAGCAGATTAGGGCTAAATCTGAGCCTCATACTTCATAAGAAGCCCCTAGAGTTATTATGTCAAGGGGTCAATTCTAAGACAAAGTGCTCAGAAATTCAGGGAAGGTGTTTATGATATTTCTAAGATTAAAATACCAAATCAAATTACAACCATGAGGCAAGAACACATGCTTTAAATTGACGGGCAGCAGCAAGACAAAAAGAAAATAACCAAACATAATTTATGTTAAGAACAACACACCAATAAAAAAAAAATCCTACTGTGTAATTTATCAAGATTTGGTGGAAATTAAGAGTTGATCAGGCAATTTCCAATTTATTATCTCCCAGTTTAGGGAAAAAGCCCCACTGCTGAATTCAGGTGAGCATTAAACAAAAATGTAAAGACATTTAAGGTTCTAGCACTCAAGAAGGTAGAATGAAAGCTTAAAGACAACAAAACACAAGACCAATCTGAAGCTCATACATCAGAAGGTAAATAAAAAGGAAAAGAAAAAGGTATATATCTCACTTCAGTAGAGTTTGAAATACATTTTCCAGATGCTGGAATTAGCAGTAGCATAGATTCATTTATCTCATAAGTTTATATTTGACAGAAATGTGCATATACTTTGAAAAGCAATGCAATAAATAAATCTGATACAGTTTTTCACTGGTGAAATGAAGGGGGTTTTGTTTAAATTCACACAAATGTTAAAATCAAATGGAATTTGAAACTTTCCAAGTAAACCCACATCTCTGCTGAGAATAGAAAGGAAGACTTTCAGCTAAAGGACAGCTATTTTAGAGTAGTCATAAGCATCTTAAAATAGAGGCTTAGAATTGAAGTTCTTTCTCAACCACAACAGTACATGCAGGATGATGCTCAGTAACAGCACAAGACAAAGAAAATAATCTGCTACCAACTACCGTAATATTTTCTAGTATAACCACACAGTCCAGATGTTAAACTAGAAATTTCATTGTGCAGCAGCTGCAGATGGCTCTACTGCACTCCTGAGGCAGTTCAGTAAGCAGCTCTGAGGTCCCTTTGGGACTGTTGTGTTCACAGTGCCTATGAGTTTCTTGGTGTGAGGTCCTTTTGCAGACTATTTTAAGTTTAGCCACCTCTGCGGTGATGCTGTGTCCTCCTTTCCATTTGGAAAGAGGGTCATGAGCAAATACTTCTTGACATACATGTGAGATGTTCTGCTGTTTGGTATTTTTACTGTGTACTAATCACTTCATCACCACAACACCTCCCTGCTCTGTCTAGGCCATGTACTGCTTCCTAGCCTTTGGCCAGTGGACACACCAAGTGCCCGAGTGGCTCAACTCTTACTGAAGAAAAGCACATCTTCATGTTTACCTTTTTAGAAAGACAGAGGAAAACCACAGCAGATTTCCCAGCTCAAAAAAACATGCTGTTGGCATCATAAAAAAGGAAGGACATATGACTAATTTATCTAACATTCAAACAATCTTCTAACCCAATTCCAAACCTCACCCAGCCAGTCCCTACCTATCAAGAACTGCTTCTCCCTGCTCTAAGATCAAATGGGGCTACAATCAGACATTCCCTACCACCATTACCTACTTAAGATGTCCCAATTACTTCCTTCATCAGCTGTCTAGAAAACTGACTTTTAGCAGCTCTTCTTGGCAGGAATCACTTTGCATTTCTTCTAAATTAAACATACTACACCTAAGCTCATTTTAGGAGCAAACCAAGCCAAAATCCATTCCTCTACTCCTTTTTTTCAAGGTCAAATGGTTTTGCCAAGGAACCCAGCAAACAAAGGAGAGGAAGCTCTACTTAAAGGAGAAAAAAAAAAGGAAAAAAAAAATCTTTGACGATCTGGCTCATTGAAAAAGACCCAAGAAGCCAGAATACCTTTCAAAGACATTTAGGAAGTGGAGTACAGCTGGGTCAATCACAGCATGTTCTGCAGCAGGTCCACAACTCTGATACTAATGAGAATATCATGTCAGCATTACAGATGATCAGGATTTCAGTGAGAAAAATCCTGGCCCAAACTGAGGTTGGACAGATGCTACTTGGCCCACCTCACTTTGAGTATAATCAGCTGGAAAATGAGCATTAATGGATGTTCGCACCAGTGTGAATCTCATACAGTTGAGGTCAACCAATATAAAGAATTAATATTGACAAGAAAAATACTGGTGGAGAACTCTGTCGTATTTCTAATGATTTATTAAGCAATGTGAGGCATAAAGCAACAGATCATTTCAAACCCAACTTGCTGCTAGCCTAATATGTGCACATGTACACAAGTGGTAAGGATCCTACTTATCTACTATCCTAGCAGGAAAAATGTTAGCTACAGAGAAGGTTTACCACAGCAGCATTGTTTACACTTTTCACAGGATTTGAGCAAGCTTCTGCTGAAGGCAACAGGATTACTTTTATCGGGGGCAGATCTACGGGACAGAGAAGACTGTGCTACAGGGACTGCCGGTGTCCCACACGGTGCGCTTACCTGCTATTCTGATGGAGAGCAGCTATGTTGCTGCATACCTCCAGGTTCATCTGTCCCCAGCCATTCACACCAGTCGGACCTCGGTCAGGCTCTCAAGCACAGCTTACTGCCTGTATTTACCAAGACTACTCAAGGTCAGCCCAGATTTGGGGAGAGGCCATATGGTGATTGAACTTTGATATAAAATAAGCCCTGAAGAATTGTAAGGTCCTGTCTGCATCCAGTGACCTCAGTGAAGAATCCTGCATACGCAGAGATCCTGACTTCTCTCCCATAAGACTAAGCTTCTAGGTAAGAGGAAAAGAAGATACAGCATTTTCCATGTGATCTGTTTCTCAAGAGACAGACCTCAGCCCAAGGAAAGAAGGCTGTAAAAAGAGCTGTTAATGACAACTCCAGACTGTCTTTTTTTAAAGCAAATGAAAATCCTATGTGCAACAGTGACAGCATGAGATCTTATTTGTACAGAACACCAAATGCATGTGATGCTTTACAGATCAACAAAAAGATGGGGGCATCATTCTTCACTATATTCTATCAATTTTACATTAATATAGCTTCATAAAATAGGGAAACTGCACAGCATCACCCTAAGCAAGCAAAGGTCTATCAACAAATCTGTAATTGAAGTAATCGTAGTATCAGGCACAATACAAGCACAAGTTCATGCATAAGCATTATGCTGCTTCCTAAATCATCCAGACTGTCCACCAGCAGAAAATTGACAAAACTCTCTGGACCACCAGATCAGTTCAGCAAAGGGCAATTCTGCACTCCATTACTATCACACTTATAGAAACACTATCCAGCTTAGGAATGAATTTGTCCTGTTACGTTGGGGAAAACACATACTGAAATATTTATCAAATGAAACCAGCTTCCTTAGCAAGAACTAACCTCTGGGCAGATTGAGCTCCTCTGCTTTCATGTGTAGCCATGTGATTTGTCTGGAGACGGTGCAACAAGCTGATGTTTTGAGGAATACAAGTTATTTACCATGACAGAGACAAAAAGAAGGCTCTCTTAGGACTCATTCTTGGTCCCACTCCAGTCCAAATCACTCCCCTTGACCAAAAGGGTGCAAAAGCAAACTTCAGAGCAAAGCATAAGATATAAGTGAGCAGAATTAGATCTGCCAATGAGCTAAAGACATTTTAACACTAAGGGGATATGACTTCAGCAACAGTGTAACTGCTTCAGAGTATTATCAAACTATATTTAAATGACCTGCACTTTCTGCCTGCTGCTATTTTGTCTTACTCCAGCATCAAAGAACTATAATGTGACCCCATTTTGGAGGCTCTAGAGCAGCAGGGAAACGTTTGGTGTTGGCTGTCTGGACCTTACCCTAATGCTTTAAACCAAGATTCAGGCAGTGACAGTATCTGGCCTTTCTGCAGAACAGAATGATTTCTGGTCTTGCAGGAAACCATTTTCCTTTCACTGGTATACTCGTACCACAGTCACCATTCTCAGAAGAACAGAGTCCAGAGAACAAAGCATATCCCCATTTAAAGCACTAATAAAATTAATACAAAGAACTGAAAGGAAAAAAACCCAGCTTCTCTCCTCACATGGCACCCAGGTCTTCCTTCTCTATCCAGGGTACCAAAGGGAAAGTAATTTCTCTTGACCAAAGGTTTTCTTTTCAGTTTCTGAGTCAGCTGAAAAATTATGAAAGCCAAAATAATATGCAGATCTCTTTGCTTAAATGTGTCCTTTTGCTAGCTCTTCATATGAAGCCTGAAGGGAAAGCAGAAGACTTTATCCTTGTCCTACCAACACTCACTGCACAATGGCAAAGCACATGTGTGAGGGCAAGTACATCTTGTCTTACAGAGAGCTCCCATAACTCTCAGACACCCTTAGCCAGGCCTTTTTGGCAGACCATATGGTAGTATCAGAGCTCATCTCCTGCCATCATCTGCAGCTGAGAGAAGGGATCCTAAGATCTAAGCCTCAAGAAAAAGTCTTTGCCACAGCTGAGCTTTGTGCCAGCCTTCCTGATGCTTAGTGACTAAAAATTTCCAAGATTCTAGTTATCCTCATCAAGTGGGGCATAAATAAAGATGCTGCAATGTTTCATCCATGGTGTGTACTCTTCCTGGAGTCAAGCAGTCAGACAATAAGTATTAGATGATACAGAATATATACTCTGTTCTGACTCAAAGTGTCCTTCCACATCACTAACAATATCATATTAAACCAGCCTTGCATTCATTAGGACAGTTATATCAACAGACAGCAAATATTATATAAAATCTCTTAGATAAGAACAGACAACATTCTGGTACATGTTTACTTCCCTTTAATTAATGAACAGACTAGTTGCAGTCTATCTTGTGAAATGAGATGTAAACATAAACGACCTCTACATATGCCCTATCTTTCAAAACAGCTTATTGACAAGAACTCCTGGAACAACCTCCCATCCACACTTGTTTCAGTGCTACATCCATTGCTCTGCCACTTTGAAAATGGAAAAGGCTGCATTTTTGTGTGGAAGGAAGAAAAGCAGCAGGTATTAAGTGTGCATCTGGCAAACACAGAGTTCATCACTGTGCCCATGAAAGAAAATGGGAGGGATGATACTAGAAGTACACTGGGACTTCTCCAGATGGAATGGGATCTGCTGCAGAGACTGCACTACTGGGAAAGAGACACCTCGTGACACGTCATGGGGGACAAAAAAGGGACAAGCTGAAATGAGCCAAAAGAACAGCAAAAAAGATGATGGGAGGGCTGATTTATTTAGAAAAACATTGGAAAGGTGAGCTTTGTTTGGATAAGCTAAGTAACAATCATTCCAGTATGTTACAAGGGTCATTTCAGCAAAGGCAAAACAAGCAGTTTCCTTGGGCAAGGGAAAGGCTTCTTCAGCTCTGCTACAGATTAGCAGGACCAGGCCCTCCGGCAGACTCTCCTTCAAGCTTGAATGACTCTCTGCTTCTGCAATTCCCAAAGAACATTAGAAAGTAAAGATGATAAATCAATATTATCCTTGTCATAGTCAATAAGATGAAAGAACTGCTGTTGATCTCACCAGGTCTAGGACTTGTGCCCATTTCACTATTTAAATTTTCAATGGAGGAAGAAAACTCTTCAATCAGTTATTTTATTTGGTAGTCACAGACCGCTGCTTCTGCTGGTGGTTTTAGGGTTTTTTGGTTGTTTGGTGTTTTGGTTGGTTGTTTGTTTTTTAAATCTTCATGTAGAGTTTCTTCTGTCACTTCCAGGGGTTTGGCCAAACTCAATACTCACAGAGTTGTGAAGAAATCTGTTAAGCTTAAGACATTCAAAGTCAAAGATGTATTTTGTTCGTGCTCTGTTTCCATCTAAGAGACTCAGGTCAGGATTTGATGCCTTGTGATATATGCTTGTAGCATGCAGCATCATCCTCTTGGAGCTTTTCCATTTTGTCAGCTTGTGACATAGTCTGGACGTTGAACAGTTTCATAGCATCATAATGCAGATTAGCGCACAGATTGCACTGAACAAGAAATTCAGAAAGAATGTGCTATATTAACTTGATATTGCCATGGTAAACAGTTTTACAATCTTGTAAGATATGAGAAGAGAAAACATGTCATACAGTATTAAAGCAAGGGAGACAAGGGCACATCGCCAGGACCTTTTAGGACTCCTGCTAAGTCTTTGCGAGGACCCTTCTCTCTTCACTGACTTTTACTAGCAAGTGTTTTCCTCGCAACTCTACAATCACCTTTCTGCCTCCACTGATTACCTGTGGCCACTTCCAGTGCCCTAGACTTAACTGTCCTTGCAAAGAAGATCTGAACTTGGAGCGTGTGAAAGACAGACATCTATAGACACAGGTATGACAAAGCCACGTCCAGGACTACTTTGTGTACTTCCTAAAGTAAAACAGGAATTCAGTTTCAAGGAATGAAGAGCTGATATAAAAAAGAAAAGAAACACCGGCCTAGAGGTAGCTATCATTTATGTTGAAATACAGATTGTTTTGGCTATGGAGAAACATTAGGTTTCATAGGTTTGCATTAAGAGTATACTTCATTTGCCATTACTGCTTGTCTGCTTACCCACCTGAATGAATAGAGGTGTTAACTGACAAGCTATACTTCCTAAATATAATATACAAACTGCCTCATGGACATATCAAGGCTGTCATCTGTTACTTCTAGGAGGAGATGCAACTCTGCTGCTTGTCGTGAGCAGATTAAATATCAGCAAACCTCTTCCTGATGTTAGCAACCATGCTCATGTGACATGAATGACTCCTGCAAAACATACAGTAAAAGCAGAAAAGTCAGGTTGTGTCACTCTGTGCCCAAGAAGAACACCACACTTAGCTACAGAGCAACCCTTCATATGTCAGTAGGACTTCCATCTCCTGTCTTGATACATCACATTGCCTAAAGGCAAGAGAACTCTGGAGTCTTTTCAACTCCAGACTACCCAAAGCAACCTCACTGGCACTACTGCCAGCTGTGCTGCCAACAGTGCAACAAGCACTGCACTCACCTTGGAGCCACCCTGGGAGAAAGTAATTGCAGCTCTGCCATCTGTGGGCACTGGCCAGCTTCCCTCACCTGTGAGTTTCATCTCCACAGGGGACAGTTTCCTGCCCAAGCACAAAACTTGACCCCACCAAGGGACTTCAGGAGAAAAAAAAATTTATTTGTCTGGCTCACCTTGGTAGCACAGGCAATGTGATTACTCAAGTGCTGTTATCGAAAACATTCTGCAGAGATAGCTGTAAAAGATCCCACTCTTTCTTCTCCTCCTGCAGCAGCTGTGACTATAATGATTATTTGCATAAGTCACTCAGATCAGTTGCTGTCAATGACTATATGGTGGATTATCACTTGATGTTCTTATTCATATAAGGTTTTTACCTCCTTGATGAATTGGGTATTTTTGGCTAGGTGGAAAACACTTTAGGGCCTAGACATCAGGCAAGTCTCCCATAAGGAGAGCAGCTGACTTGCTATGACACAACTTCATATACTGGCCATTCAGAAAGATTATTATTTTGATATCATATTCATACAGGTAAGAACAGTGGAGTTGGTTGTTCTAACTTTTATATTTAGAGTGGAGTATATTAATTAAGCATTTGCAGGATCACAACATAGATAAGTTGATGTGATTTTTTGGGAGTACAAGAGGGATAGCTACATCAGTGAAGGAGTTATCACTTTTAGTTACTTTGCAAAGAAGAACACTTCATATCTTGGCTGATTTATACCCACACAATACAACAAGAAGGCTGCCTACCTATAACTGAATGCTCACAAGAAAATGTTTTTAGCCCCAGGTTTGAAATGTTGCATCCAATAATCTGCTTTCTCTTAAAATTCTCCACTACAATACTACACTTTTTCTCCCTAAGCAACATGTACACAAACATCTAAAATGGCCAGGATCCAGTAAATGAAAAACTAAAGGACCAATTTCAAAGACATTGGTCTGAGCTGGGTGCCTAGACCTCATACACCATTACTAGGAGTTCAATATTGCATTTGAACAACCTGCTTCTGAAACTTTTTAGATACAAGAGGTTATTTTGGCACTTGGCCCTTGCAATGTAACCTCCTGACCCAGAGGCAGAAATTACACTGAAAACAGTGCTGTGTTACCCTCTTCCACCACAAAGTGTGGAAGCTGAAGGCTGCTGCTATCCAGCAGCTGGACATTTTCATGTACCTGTATTGGGTTTGTATGTCAAGGTTTTGGTAGCAGGGGCTGGGGTGGTGGTGTTAACAGCGGTGGCTTCTGTGAGAAGCTGCTGGAAGCTTCCCCTGTGTCCGACAGAGCCAATATCAGATGGCTCCAAGATGGACCCACTGCTGGCCAAGGCCGAGCCAATCAGCAATAGTGGTAATGCCTCTGTGGTAACATTTTTAAGAAGGGAAAAAAGTTGCAGGACAGAGAGAAAGAAAGGCAGATGGAGAGAGTGAGAACATGTAAGAGAAACAACTCTGCAGACACCAAGGTCAGTGAAGAAGG
>JANZLQ010000095.1:7443133-7475084 GCA_026212715.1 Elanus axillaris | reverse complement strand
ATGCCCAGCCAGCAAGAAGGCTGGAGAGGCACAAGAAGTTGGGAGGGGACACAGCCAGGGCAGCTGACCCAAACTGGTCAAAGGGATATTCCATACCATGGGATGTCAGGCCCAGTATATAAACTGAGGGGACCTGGCCTGGGGAGTGGATTGCTGCTCAGGAACTAACCGGGCATCGGTCAGCAAGTGGTGAACAACTGCATTACACATAATTTGGTTTGTATATTCCAATTCTTTTATTATTATTATTGACATTTTATTATTGTTATTATTATCATCATTAGTTTCTTCCTTTCTGTCCTATTAAACCATCTTTATCTCAACCCAAGAGGTTTGGTTTTTTTTCCTCCCCAGTTCTCTCTCCATCCCACCGGGTGGGGGGGAGTGAGTGAGCGGCTGCGTGGTGCTTAGTAGCTGGTTGGGGTTAAACCACAACACAGCAGAAAGGCAGTTTGCAGTAGTTAAAGAAAGGAAGTTTAATCATCCCTTCCGACCCTTAAGTAGCTCTTTTCTTGTTTCTCAATCTTCTGTTGCCTTCCATTTAGTCAGTTACTCCTCTACAAAGGGAGCAGAGAACAAGTTTAAAAGAATTCCAGCTGAAGAAGTTTGTATTTTACAGCAGTGAACAAACAAAAGTCTTTACACCTAATGACAGTGGAGACAACTCCAGAGACAGTTGATTCTGTCCACCTGTACTGTCCACCAAGTTGTCAGGACGTTACCTGACTACACACCCCAAATCACACTTAGCCTCAGTCAACCTCTGCAGGGCTGTCACCATTATTGTAGCTAGAGCTGATAACAGAATTAAGTTCGAGTGTCTCTTTAGAAGCTGCACACACATACACATGAACATGGTGAGGTCTGATTTTCTTCACAGTTTTGGTAGTTCTATAACACAGCAAGGGCTGAGAGACGGTAAGAGAAGCATAAAGGTTAAGGTCCATCATTCCACTCTTACAAAAGAGTGACTTTGAAAAATGCATTCCGTAATTAGCCTTGCTTGGTTGTAAATTTCCACCATTGCTATTCCATGCAATCAGCTGATGCACCAGCATGCTATATTGTAGTCAGAATATTTCTTCTCTGAAAAGGAAACAAGTAAATTGACTTCCCCTCTTCTCTCCAGCTCTTCTTGTTTGCTCTTACACACAACTCCATTATTTCAAATTCTGTTACAACAGTACTCTGCAAGAACTATCCATACAGTTAATGCAAAAGTGTTTACAAAGCTGCTATCTGATTTCACCAAGAGCAATCCAGGATGCATGACACTGAGTCAAGAGAAAAATATTGGAAAAGTAGTATAGCCTTACAGAAATGTGTACAGTGATGAGGCAAAAATGCACAGCAAGGAAGAAATTTAGCATTTGGTGGTAATTCCAATGCAAATGCATTTTTTAGTCTTTCAACAATGTAGGGCAGTTTTAGAGTTTTTAAAAAAATCCAAACCACATTTGATGGGAGTTATTTCTCTTTCTTCCCTCAAAAAACCCTGAGACCTGCAGTCCTTGGTAAAGGACTTTCCATGGACATATCAAAGCTGACTCATGCCAGTCTACCACAATTTGGCACTCGGAACATTTGCTTCCCTTCAGAACTGGAAAGGGCTCAGTGCCCACTGGCAGTCAGCCAAGCAGTATGCAGTTACCATGGCACTCGAACACTCGTTAACTTCAGAACTGCCACAGCATTATCACCAATGTAGGGACCAAAGGGGAGGAAGCAGTAGGTGGATCTCTGAATAAGCACATGCAAAAGTAAAAATATCATTAGGGTGAATATCCTGCCTAGTAAACATCCTATGCACTGATCCCCTGTATGTTCTATTTTATCGTTCTGGCTACAAGAAAAGCATAGGGACTGTAGCACCTAATAGACATCAGTCGCATATGCGCACACATGTATCTACACGCACTGCTCTCTCCATGACTTTACCCTCTAGCACTGGTACAGACATCTGCATCAGTTTGTCAGAGTGACTAGCCAGCCAGAATCTGGCTGAGAAAATACAATCACTGAGGCTTCTTTGAGTAATACACAAAGTTTAATCACTTCAGTCTTATACCATATGAAGTTATTTCAGTTAATAAAGCAGAGCAGCTCATAACATAGTGCATTTATCTGCTCCACTTACCCCTGTTCCTCCCAAGTTTCAAACACTCTTGCCACCTCCTGTTTCAGTTTCTAACAAATTAGTAGCAAAACAGTGAGTGATATAGGATTAGCAAAGAAATGGATGTGAAGCAAAATTAGCAAAACTTTTCAAACAAGATGAAAGTGCACAACAGAAGCACAGGATGCCATGTGTGAGCTAGGTAAAACACTTGGGACTGGCAGGTCCATTTGGAAAGAGGAACATCTTTGCAACATGGCAAAGCCTGGACTGTGACAGAAGCAGAGAAGGATGCACTAGGTTGTCCAGGATACACTTTCAGGCTGCAGTGGCCCCTGACTATAAAATACAAGGTGACAAGCTGCTACTGAAAGATATATCTAGCCCCAAACAGGATCTATATGTTTCTGCCTTTGCCACTCTCATTAGTATTTGCTGGGCAGCCGGAACAGCTCACCAGAAATCTAGGTTGAGATCAACGTCTCCTGGTAAACATTACATTGTTCTGCAGATGGGAGAACATAACCAGCAAGCCATAGGGCTCCCAGTTCTCCACACTGCAGGAACATGCTGCATTTTTGTTCAGTTTCTGGTGCTTCTCACCAGTGTTTCCTTCTGTCAGCACGATACACATCCACAGAGTCCAACGTTGCTGCCCTCCAACACAACTACACAGAGCAGTCAAGTGGATCTCTGAGCACACTGTGGTTACACTACAGCATCAGCACAATTTAACTACAATAATGAGGTAAGAGGTAATTTTGGGGACCTGGTTATTAAAAGGCAAAAAAACCCAACAAAACCGAACCACAGATGATTTTATGTTGTGAATAGGGCATAACATCACCATTTCCCCTGTGCTGGAAAGATCATCACTCATTTGCCTTTCTAACAAATCAAAAGGTGCTTCAGGGATACCCATACAACCTTCCCTCCACATGACTGAAAAAAAGCCTTGCCAACAGAAATACAGAAAATCAGTGCTTAACATCTTGGAGTTTAGTTCTCACTGTTTAATGAATCAGGATGACATTAAATAGCTAGACAACAGAAAATAAACTAGTACCACTAGTACCACCAAAAAAGTACCACTGCTAAACGCCTGGGTACTCTAGTTGTGCTACAGGGTACAGGTTCTCACATCTGAAAACCAGTTTTTGTGGTCTCAGGTTCCTTTTTTTAATCTCTAAAATCAGCCATTCAGCCTATTCATAAGTGTTGCATAAACATGACACTGCAGTAGACAACACAATCCATGAAAGTTATAAATGTGAATAAGCCTAACACATAGTTATATTTTCTCATTTGACCAAAAGCTTATGACACAGTTTAAGTACATGCTCACTTGAGACAAATACTGTAACTCATAAATTCCACCCACTGTATTATCTCATAACTGATCATAGTGTAACCAAGACTATTTAAAAATAGAAGATACCTAGTCATTATGCAGAAGATAACATTGTGAGAGAAAATCACAGTAAGTGTGATTCTGATAAGACAAGGACAATAGGAAAACATTTGAGGCAAATGACTCTAAGACCTTAGGTAAAATTATTCCCAAATACCTATTCTGAATTTCTGCTGTGAAAAGCATTAAATGCAAAGTGTCAGGAGGCCACCAATCCATTTGTCCTTTCAAAGCTTAACTGCCTTACTACTCCAGCTGAAGAATTTCCCTTGAAATTTCCCACATACAGCTTTTCCTCTACCGGACAACCAGTTAACCTTGGCCCATTTTCTCTAGAAAGGGTCCAAACCTTTGAACTAGCAGCAGCTCTTAAATCAACTAACACAAATACACCCAACCCTGCTCCTGATACAGCCTGGTACCTCTGAATGCAATATTGTAACTTTTTGCATTTTACTGAAATGCACAAAACAAGGGCAAATGCTCTACATATCTAGTAACTCTGCAAAGAAGTAGCACGAAAAGAGATACTACACCTTGCAGTGAGACTAAATCCAATATTGTAAGCAGGAGTAACTCCAGCAGTAACAGAGCTTAGACTGCAGTTGAATTTGACCTTCACTGTAATGTAGAGTTATAATGAGATAACAATGGGATTGCGGTGATTAACTATAAACAGAAATAAACCTTTCATGTCAACTGTTTAACTGCAAACACAGGAATGCCCAGCTCAGCAAGCTTAGGCTCTTAAATAAATTCAATAGTGAGTGGGATAAAAATAAAAACCTGGGTGGTTAGTTAAGTTTTTATTTCTCTCCCTTGTATCACTCTTGCAACTCTAATCTTAGACCATTCAGAGTGCCATGAGCACCAAGTTCTTTGCAAAGTAGGAGTATTATTATTTGAGATATAACCAAGACCTTGGAACTGGATTATAGACACTGTTGTTGTATCTCTTCTCCGGTCAAATATTTTGCATTGTGTTTTAACATCAGAAGTAGAACTTTACATCCACTCACTTCAGATGATTTTCATTCCTGGGGCCCCAGTAAGTCCTCAGTGCTGCAAATAAGATTTAATCCTTGCTTCTCTTACAAGGATCAACTTGTTCTTTTCACTATCATGACTTTGTCCATTTTAGGTCTTTGTCTAAACAGCAAATCAGAGTATTTCATATCAGCTATAAATCTACTGAGCAGAATCAGGCCCATTAGATCTTCAGAGAATCCATCACTACTGCATCTATATATTAAATTACAGAACTCTTATTACCTCTTTTTTTAGAAACAAGTTTTGTGCAAGCAATCAAGTTTAAAGTCAGTGCTTATAAGGAACTTAGCAAAAACATGATGGGAATGGGATGCCAGGGGAATATATGCTTCTCTCATCTGAAATGCATAATTAGTTTTTCCTTAAGTGTGCAATTAACATTAAAATTTACAACCAAGTATGACAGTATTCTAATTTTACCTCCTTTAAATGAAAAAAAAAAAGAACAAAAAACAACCAAAAACCAAAAAAATCCAACTTAGTTACCAGTGTCACTTCTTTAAATTGCTTCCCTATGAGGTGAACTGAACAGTAACATCCTGTCATCCAGGCGACAATTGATAGAAAAAGCTTTTAAAAACACTGCATATTTGCCTTCTGGACAGCCATGCAGCTTTGGTTTTATTTTGGTTTACACTGGTTTTGTTTTGTAATGGTAACTGCCACTCAGGAAAATTAGCAGTTGCCATATTTGTGTTTGTAAAGATATTTCCCACAAAAAACAAGAGTGACATTGCTTTGCACCCTCTTACCAGCTGTGCCTGAAAGCTGTGACATGTTTCAGACATCCACTACAGCTAATCTCAGACCCCTACAGGTTTCAGCAGTTAAGCCATGGAAACATTTTTATTCACAGAAAAGGAAAAGCTATACTTATCCTTGCAATTTAAATCCAGTAAGCAGCACCTTAAAAGAAAAAAACTATACTGCAGTCTAAATACGCTGTCTCCATCTAATGTTACATCCTTTTTGCCTTTTAACCTGACCTTGAATTTAACCTCTAGAGAAGGGGGTCAAAAGTAGTTTCAACTGTAACGTCAGCTGCCAAACCCTGGATTTAGTTATGTTTATTATTAATCACACATATGTTTACGTGTTATGTGTCATATGTGCAACAAAAATGAGACTCCATTGTGTAGGGTACTGTACAAAAGTAGAATGGAAGTATAATGAAACTCCTCACACAAGGCACATATTGCGTGGTATGCAAAGCGTTGTGGTGTGCAAGTGTTTTGGGCTAAACGCTGGCAATGATTTTCCATCAGTAAATTTGTGTTACTATCCAAAGAGTCTACAGAATTAACCTACACTAGGCCAGCATGAAGGACCAGTTTGCCTCTCAGCAGTTAAACTCAATGCTACATTGCTCAAGAGTTCTGCTGTTATCATTACTTACTACCAATGGACACACAAACACACAGAAGGAGGAAAAAAAAACCCAAACAGAAATCTCACATTGGCCTCACCTAAAACCCAAATCACTTTTATTCATTCACCCTGCTTCCATCTGGATCTGGACAGAGTGGCCTTCTCTAGCTGCTAGGCAACCTGAATGCTGCATTGAGTATTAACTGTATGCATTTGCTAAGAATATAATAGTGTCACCCTTGAGATTTATTTATAATAAAAAAACCATGCCTAGCTGAAAATATAATAGCTTTCCTTCAGTAATCAGTAATTAGCAACCGTGGGAATACAAAAGTATTGGTTAAGAAAGAAATAATCCAGATGTACACCCCAAATGCAGAGAGGTATTATAAATTGGCTCCTTAGAAATGTATCATAAGGGAGATGCTTTATATGAAAGTATTATTAAGGATGGCAGTGGCATAAAAAATTCTAATCCAAGAATTACATTTACATAGATATTAGAATATCTACATAATATATGAATATATTTACATAAGTAACGTTTTAAATTAGAAATGTTTAAGTTACCAAATCTCATCCAACCACAAAATTAACTTTCTCAGTAAGGTAATTTATTCTATTTACATAAAGCCACCATTCGTAAACAAGATAAGAAAGACTATAATTAAAACACAGTCAACTAATCTTGGAGTTCTTTAAAGAAAAGAAAAAAAAACAACCTACAAAACATTGTTTCACATAACACCTCTCTGGACCATTTTACTGCTTTGTTTTCTAGCAGCAGAGCTATCATTCTATCTTAAGAACACCATGAATATCTTTGCTATGTCCCATTCCTCTCAAATTAAACAGATATTCCTTTCAAGTCTTTTCAAAGCAGATGGTTTCCTAGACTGCTATGTCACTAGTACAACTGGTAGGAGTCATTAAAATATCAATTTGGATGATTGAGATCTTAATGTCAACAAAGCAAGAGGCCCATTAATGACATCAAAATTAAACACAGCAGCATTCCTTTGATCATTTGATCATTCTGATCATTACATTTGACAACTTGTCAAATCCTGATTCAGAAAATACAGACTTCCTCAAACTCAGCACAAACACAAAAGCTAGATCTCTAGCTTAAAAACACACATCAATTTCTACTGGAGACATTAAGCGCAAGACAGGCCAGAAAGACATTTCAAGAGGTCCTACACCCAAATATTCTGCTTTCCCATTCAACACAGACAAAAGACAATGTAGAAAGTCCCTCTGGTCACTGATCTCTCTGGATCATAGCACAGCAGTAGTAAATTCCCCCCTGCCTTGAGATTTGTAGGACACAAAACAAGGTTATTTACGCACAGCCCTTGAGCACTTCCAGTCTGCCAGCTGCATACGCTTAAGAGCTCCACAAGCACCCATGAACTGAAAGAGACCTGGCTCTGCAGAGTAGAGAACATCTGAGGTACATAGAAGTGGTCCTCTCTGAATTTTATGAAGACATTTGAAGTGGTTAATTTAAATAACTTCTTCTTCACTTAGTTTCACATTAAACCTGATTCAGGTAAGACTTAACCTAATCAAGCTTAGGGAGAGCATAATTAAAAAAAAAAAACAACATAACTGGAAAGTTGCAAGTAAAAGCAGCGTTCAATGGAGCCACAGGGACCCACACCCACAGAAACTCAATAGCTCTGTAAATCGTTTTTAAAAGTAATTGGAAGACAGGTTGGTAAGAAAACTCTTCCTTCCTACACATAGGAACACATAGTTCTGGTACACTAATGGGCCCCACTACTTCTAGGTGTCCCTGAAGAATATATTGAAATTACAAGTATATTCTCAGGACGGGCAGGAGGTAAACAAGTTTAATACTGTGTTTTTTATAGAAGTGCACACTTAATGTTTTTGTTGAAGTCCTTAAATCGTGATTCACATCAGGGATCCATGCAAAGAGCACAGAAAGAAAAGAAAAGAGAACAAGTCACTCTGGAAACTGTCAAACACTTACACGAACCTTTTATTGAAAATAAATTTTAAATCAACAGTGTTGTTGGTAACTCAGATATTACAGGTCCTATAGACAGCACCCTCTGAAGAATCCACCTGACATCTCTTTTCATAAGAAGTTTAAGGTTATTGAAGCCTTTTTCCCCCAAAGCCTTCAAACAGATTTAATTAAAATTATTGCTTAATTCATTTTAGTCCCAGAGCCTTTGCAAAAAAACAAATATTTCATGGTGCTTTCTGTCTTGCTTTTACACAACTTATTAGTGAATTTCATGTTCTGAGATTAAGAAAGACAAACTGGATGGAAATTGTCTTTAGTTGCTTATAGGGCCTGAAGCCCAAACACTCTTACTACCTAAATCCTAAATTAAATCAAACAGTTTCATGCCAGGTTATCTACATTAGTTTCAATGCCAGAATTTTGCAACATGAAGAGGATCCTTTATTAAATAATTTGTTGTACCTGGTAACACAGAAATAAAATTAATCATATCGTTGCAGGGGGAGCCAGGTTGGGGGAGTTCCTCATTTTACATTCTATGTTATTGTGACTATTCAAAAAAAAAAAACCACCCAGCAGTGTGATTACCATAATATTACATTTAAATGCAATAATTAAAGATTAATTATACATCAAGTGTACATAGATCAATTAGAAGCCTACGCTCATAGCTGGGGTAGGGTTTAGGTAGAAATGCTATACAGTTTCAACTCATCTTCAAGCCTGAACTTGAAGCTTAACTTGTGAAAGAAATCACTAAGTAGATAGCTACTTTGAGTTACTGAGCTAACTCCTTTGAAACTGTTTAAGTGAATATTAGCCTCATATCTTCTGTTTGAGATCTTTTCTTTTTATGGAAAGCAGAAGAGAATAATCCTGCAAACTGGAATTCCAGCTGGAGCCCCATCGTACTTTAAAACACAGCAATCTGAGCCTAGCTTTTTTAAACGTGCCAAATAATTCACTGGGACACAGAGGGTTTAAGCACCATCAAGATAAACTGCATTCGCACTGTAGGATTTAAGTAATTTGCCAGCAAGCAGAATAAAAGAAAACACTTGCTTTCCTTAAAAAAGAACATCGTGAGCTACTGACAATTGCTTGGCCTTGGTCTGCCACTCTGCAGCTTAGGAACTTTTTTTTTTTAACTAGGTTAGGATGCTGTAATTCAAAAAGGCTGAAAAAGTCCAATGACTGGGTGTTTTAGCAGAGGGAGCCTCCAGCTTACCTGCACAAGTTTTCTTCCCATTTGATTTACCAAGAAGTGATATCAGCAGAGATGGTTTGAAGCATACCTATATCTTTCCCCTGAGGAATCCTGGATGGATGAAGGGAGCTGGCTTGGCACTGCGGAACGGGTACATGAGTTGCAGGAAAATACTAGTATCTTATTTGGAGGACATAAGCTGGCAGTAGAATCTATGTGTAGAGTTCACTCACTGAGCAGTCACTGAATTTCTTCACCTACTAGTGCTCACTCAAAAAGCCCTACTAAAGGGTTCTAGACCTGCTGTGCATTTGTTGAAGTTTAATAGTACACTGACACCTGAGAAGGTAGAGCAGCTGCTTAAGACCACATCAGGAGTCGCATCAGTTGAGTGAGACAGCAATACAAAGAGAACTTACTCAGCTATAGTGCAAGGATACAAATGATACAACCACACAAAACTTATGAATGATCAAAATCAATATTAATCCAAAAATCTACTTCCAAACAAGCTATTTTTTACCACTGTATCTTTGCTAGGATTAATATAAAGCACTTTTGAAAATGCTGGCACTTACCCAAATCTGCAGTTTCACCCGCTTATCATTCCTATAAACTGTTTTCACTTTGAAGTCAATTCCTACTGTGCTAACGAAGGCTGGTGTAAAAGTGTCATCGGCGTATCTGAAGAGGAATGATGTTTTACCCACGCTGCTGTTGCCAATAATCAGGAGCTTGAACATGTAATCAAAATTTTGATCTGAAGTATCTTTCTGTCTGTATCTGGCATCTGTTACTGAAGCCATCTAAGAAAATGACAAACATTGAAAAAGAACAGATTTAAGAGCAGTTTAGCATTTGTTTTCCTTAACTGTGTACCATATGTTTAGCTCATCTCTCTTCTTTCTAATCTCATAACCACTATATCTGCTGAATAAAGAGGAACACACCTTGAAAACATCTTTTAAATTTTGACTTTAAATTTATATTATCCACTTGTACTGGTAAGATTTCCAAACCCAAGGAAGACACCTGTTTCACAGCTTTGTGTTAAAAAAAAAAACAACAAAAAAAACCAGATGGGTATTGCATATTGTTCAAACACTAGTGGGGAAAGAGCGTTCTTTACTCCTGTGGCAGGGTGCCACTTGTGTTGCTCCAATAAACTCGAGTATTGCAACAAAGAACTAAGGCAGTGCATCCAACTATGCAATTCATTAAGCAGCCTTCAAGGCTGGTAAACCTAAGTAATTCCTTTTATGACTACTATGGAAAATCTGCATTTCTAGCATGTGCACCACCACCATTTTATCCTTAGAAAAGTTCTGTCCTCAACATTTACAGAAGAAGGAAAAAAAAAAAGCAATGGGAGAAGATGGAACACCAGGAATTTCAGCTGAAAACTTTTAATCCATCCAACACCTATCTACTCTCAAGACTGCAATTAAAATCAACAGCACCTGCATAAAGCATGAGGGCTCAGGGCACTGCAGACAGCACTTGGAACAGATAAATTATCCCTTTTTATTATGGGGACACAAGAGCTGGGGACAAACTCTGAACTGGATTCAGAAACCAGAAAACAACTGCAGAATCTGGAATATCAAGATGGGTGGAACTCACTGAGCAGCCCTGGCTGCTTTAATGTATGCAGTTCAGACACTCCATAGGAGAAGGCAAGGCCCTGACTTTTCATCTCTGTACAGAGCAGAAGATACCTACGCAGGCCAAGTTACTTATAGAGGAGAAAAAAGAAACTTCACCTTTTAACAGATATACCACAATTTTAATCTCTAATGCTGTTTCAAAATCTACACCACATCAAACAAGCAAAGGTCTTGGGTCCTTATAAAGAGTCACAGGGTTGTGCAAACTGGGGGAATGACAGCACAGGTCTGATTAGCAGCTATTTGTCCAAACTAGGACATGTGCTACTTATGTGCAGTATCAGAAAGCACTGAGCAGAAACTGAAGTCTCTTCCGCCCCTGGCATCCAAAGAAGTAAGTTAGTTTTCCCCTCAACTCAGATTCATGGGCACCTTTGGGAACAAAACTCCCACCAATGCCTCCTCTCACCATGTGCCCAGATACTTTCTTTCTTAGCAAGTCTCACCTGCCCACAGGACTTCACTCACTCACTCACTGAAACAAACCAAACCAAACAGTTCAAAACTCACTGTAGTTAAACAACTAGAAATCAAAATGCTGTCCAAAGGCAATTTAAATTAGGATGCCATTTTAACTTAAATTCCCAACATAAGGGAAACGAACCAAAACTAACCCAGTTTAAACTTCAGTAAAATACACATTACAGCTTATCTCTTGATTAAGCACATGCAATTTTCTCACACAGAAAAGGGCTGGTGCAGGAGACATTTTGTTCACAGACGGCATTAACAAGGACAGTTTCTGAAGAACTCTTATCAGTAGCTCAATAGCCAACAACTGCACTGAATGCAGTAAAATCTTCCAAGTGATTCTCTGTAGGATACAACACAATTCTGATACACAGTCTTCTGAACTTCACTTGCTATTCAGTAAGACTAGAGTCCTTTGCAAGTACTCCAGAAAACACAAGTAGAAATTCTCTTCTCACCATTGTATCAGAAAAGGGCTCTTCTACCCATGTCTTGTGGTTCATAACAGGAATTTCTAAAATGAAAAATTCAACATACAACTGACTTCACACACATACTCAGGCTAATGCACTCACTGTCTCAATTCAAATGTTGGAAATCTCAGCAGCAAAAATTAGGAATCCATATGATTAGTTGATTTGTATCATCACCACACTGGAAGACAGTAAGAAGGTATCTGAGTAATTCAGCTTTCTCATACACAAACATAACTTCCACAAATTCCATTGAGAACATACATGCACTTGCTAAAGAAGAAAAAAAATTAAAAATATCTACTTCGCCATTCCACTCACAGAGGCTTGAAAAAGTGAGATGCCCTCATCACTTCAAACCTGGTCATTTAAAGATTCAGAGGTAAACCTTTAACAAAGGAGTATTCCATTAATCATACAGGAATCAATACCTTTTTTCTACCCCTGCCTTCACAGAATCCATCTGCACACTCCAAGCTGATCTTTTAAATTAAACACTGCTGCTTCCATTAACCCCCCTAGATTGCTATAATCAAAAGTATACCTGGCTACAAATGCAACTTTCAGATCTCAGTTAAAAAAGCAATTACAGAATGCGGCCAGCTAGAGCAGCTTTGTTAGAAGCACAATACAAAACATAAGATCAAATTATGATTGCACAGAATGCGGAGCTGTTGTCATAGAAGCACAACACTCGCTGGCCTGTGCGTGCCACTGTGCTACACTGAAGATGCCGCAGGCCAGCTCCTTGAATCATTAGAGGCAGCATCAGAGCACAAAAAATTTCAAAGAAAATTCCATCCCCCTGCTTAAATTTGACTTTTCCCTTTCCCCTCCTCTGGTCAACAGAGTAAAACTGAAAGGACTTTAGTACTAATTACTGATTACTACTCTGCAGATCATCACTGAAGCTGTACTCCACCAGCATGTGAGCTGAAAATGTTCACAGAACCTCCCCGAATTTGTGCTTGAACCCTGAAGCCAGGAACCAGCAGACCTTTCTCCCAATTCTCCTCCTCTTCCCCACTTATTGTCCCACCCCTGCTCCAAGTGCTCCCTAGTTAGGCCAGTCCTGAGGACCACGCAGAGAGGTGGTTCAGAGAACAGAGAGATCCCAGTTAAAAATAAATCCTCCTACAACTTCTCCTGTTTTGCAGGGCTGTTTTTAAAGTTGGTTCAGTTCCTGATCCAGCACAGCTGAGGGAGCCAAGTGGAGGGGACCGAGTGGTGGGAAGCAATGGCAGTTGCTATGCTACTGAGAGAAAGGTCCACAAAATCACTTCTCCTGCTGGCCCTCTGCACCTGGCAGAGATTCAGCCATCAGCAGTGGAAGGAAAAGGCAACAATGCACCGATGTCGGGCAGCTCCCATCCAATTCGTTGAACAGATCATGCAGCCATCACTCCTAGAGGATTTTATTCCCTCCTTGGTGAAAGGACAGTGTAACCCTCTGTTCTCTGGGTACACAGCTACATACACTCTTTGCTTAGGATGACTCCAAATACAGCACCATCTTTGCTGTTTTACACGGACATGAACCCTAACTAGGGTTTTGTTGTAGAAGACCAAGTCAAATACAGCTGGCACGCTGAGTACAAAAGAGAGGCATGTGACTGTTTCCATTTTGACTGCCTTGGAATAATCCTCAAGAAAATACCTGTACAGGAAAGATTTAGCTACTTTACAGAAAACCCATTACATGGGAGAAGAAAAAGCTGCCAATCAGACTGTCCTTGAGAACACTTCAGTGTGAGACCTTGCATCTTTCCCTTCTTTGTCTGGGTAGCCCACTTCTTTGTAGCCAAGAGCATGCTGATATTGACAACCTGTTTTCCCCATATGCTTTCCCAATGGGAACAAGGTCTTAAACACATCCACTTCCAACTAGTTTTTTGAGAATAGGCAGTTATGTGGCTATGAGATACGTTATTATTTCTCTATTGAGGGAAAAGCCTGCAGTTTGAGCTCGTCTTTTATTAGACAGGGAAACCACATAGGAGGAGGATGCTACAAATGCTCTAAAGCAATAAAATCTTAATCAGTGCTTATTAGCCACCGAAGAATATGTGCCTCAGTCAAGGTGGCTCTCCTGCCTTTATTTTCTATTTTGGTCTAATAAAATTAAAAAAAAAAAAAGCCTATTACCCTAAGTCACCTCCATGGGAAACCAGCCTTCTCTGCTTTCAGTACTTACTGAAATGTGTCATATAGATGGCTCCACACAGCTGTGCACTTTAATTTGTGACCAACATCATGGTGAAAAATCAAACTGTTTTGTTGTGCAACAGAAAACATCAAAGTGTTACTGCTTCTACAAATCACCAGAAATAGCCACTGATGCCCCTGTTCTGCAATATTTACTGCCTACAGCCAACTTCAGTGAAAAGCAGTACATGACATGTCTAAAGATGATGGTGTTGGCTGGAAATTAACTGGTATATCTTGCCATCCATTTATTGCCAGAAAAAAAACTAAGGTTGACCTCAAGTGTTGCCAGCCCTTATGGTTTTGCCTACAAACTAACAGAGGGCTGTTCTTCTCTATCTTCTCACAGACCAGAAATAAGGAATCTGATCATTACTTTGGAAGTTTAGGCATCTCTCTGTTAGCAACCACATGGGTCTGTTCACAGACATGGGCATTTCCACATCTCATTCTCTCTCACATCATGAGGAAGAAGTCTGGATCTGGAAAAGAATCTTGTCTGCTGTCAGTCATTTCAGTTAACCATGAAACATGGTCACACTGATGGAACTTACACTTCAAAGTATACAATTAGACATATCTGCAATTACTGTAATTATTGTAATTACACAATATCTGTGTATTCTGTATGTTACAAGTTCTGTGCATTTCTAACAGTAAAAACATCTTTTAATATTTGTCACTGCTTTATTTTTAAAGCCAAAACTATGTATATTTTGTGTTATATAGGACCAGTGGCAATTTAAATGTGACTGTTTAACTGTTTCATCATCATCTGCTAGCACAAACACACATTTCTTTTCTTAGGCAGATAAGAAGATGAGGTTGAAACCACCCCTCTATATTTCTATGAGTCAAGGATCTTATGATAGCATGCTACACCAAGCTGGGTCCAGCCTTGTTTTGTGTGTGTTCAGCAGCTGAGCCTCTGCTCTTTCTCCTGACATACTATTTTACTGCCTTATAGGTCTGTCAGTGTTAAACTATTCCTTTATTTCAGAGTCCAAGCTTCTTTTTTCTTACTTCCATTTTACGATTCCTGAGCTCCAGTGTTCAAGATCAGCCAACAGAGAAAAACTGAGAAAGAAGTTAATGACTATCAGTCTAGAAGGAATAAGTGGTAACAGCAGGCAACAAGAGAAGGGGCACAGTCACAAACACAGCTGTACCTGTTAGACTCCTGGCTATCCACAGGCACTGAGGAGTGTGGAAGGAAGAAAAGAGATTACCAGATACACTCATTTGGTAAAAGCAGAAATAATGAGGCTAAATAAACGTAGAAGTTTAAAAAAACCCAAACCCATACATAGGGCTAAAATCAATACATCGCGCTAAAGTCAAAGAGATCACACATGTGCCAAGACTCTTACAGAAACATAGGACAGGAGCATTGTAGACAATTCTGAAAATGCTAAAAGACTGTGGGAACTAGTCTATAAGTTATGTGGTAGGGAAGAAACAAAAAAGTAGCTAAACCAAAAGATTTCTTCATCTCTAAAACTTACAGTTTAGCAGTAATCCATGAGAGACATTACTGACATGCAGCGTAACTTCTTTTCAAAAGAGTTAATACCTTGTGGGTTTTTTTTCCCCCAAAAGTCTTACAAAGTGCATCTACATTAAAAACATTCTAGTTCACAAATTACATATCTATGTCAATTTTCTATTATAAAAACTCACTCCTTTATGTGCTCTGTCATCTGGAAAAAAAATTGTTTTTCTTTTTCAGGAATTAAATTAAATCATGAATCAGATTTCTCTTAAGTAATGGAATTTTTTTTACAGCCAATGTATGCTGTCCTAAGAATAAAGCTCATAAAGGAAATAAGGCCATGACCTTAAGTCTTACACAAATGCTGTACTACAATAGAGATTTATCAGAAGCAGAAAAACATAGTATAAGCAATTAACATAACTGCTAATAAATATCATAAGCAAGTGATAGTTACCAATTTAGATCTATAATCCATGAGACAGATGGAGGCTTTGCTGTGAGTATATGAATCAAGAGAGTGGTCACACTGTTGAACCTGTGATGTAGAAGCAAAAGGATTACAATGTTTATGATAAAGATGGATAATGAGAATATTATGTAAGAGACTAATGGGTAGGCAGGTTAGTCTGTGAACACACTGCTGTGTAAAGGTCTGAGCTTCCTTCAGTGAAGGTACAGGAGAAAGCCCTGTAGCATACAAAGGGAACAGAAACAGTGCTTGAGTTAGTGACAGATATTAAGATAACAGCAGATATTTGGAGCCATCAATTTAAAATTTATTAAAGGGAGATGATCTAGATTAATCTAAAGTAAAAGTTCCAGATAAATCCTAAAAGTGGGTGCAAAACCACGGGTAGGAAACATTATACCTTTCCTGCAGAAAGGCAGCAAGTTAAATGGAACCAAGGAGCAGCTGAAATACATCTGTATATGCTCGTGTCCTGCACATAGCCTGGATCAAAGTCCAATGTGCTGCAAAGGCAAACTGTAACAGGATGTGGAAATGTCTGCAACTTACAGCGCATGTATACAAAAATAACTGCCATTTATGCCAGATTTAGAGCTGAAAAATATAACAGAATTTAGTACTCTTTTTTTATGGCTAATATAATCTAAAGGCAACTTCATCTCTAGTGCATTTACTCTCCACTAAACAAGGGTAAACCACCATTTGTCATTTGACTTACATTATCTTGCCTTGTGAAGACTGCCAAAACATGTGGACAAACTCAGACCTTATGTAAATAACAAGCTGCATCCACCCATTCCAGGTCAGAATTTGGATCAAATAAGGACAAATCCTTTTTCACGATCCACACAATTGACAATCACCTCACTTGGCAACAAGACAGCACCTTGCTCTTGCCCAAAGTATTGCACATTTTTCAGTATCGGTTACGTTTTCTCCTGTTCTCACACCCTTGCCCTCTACCACAGTTGCTCCGTGACAGCCTCTGGCTCACACTTCAGTGCTGTCCAGAACTTGATTTTGAGGTGTCATCCAAGTAACTTAACTGATAGATCTAGAACAAAAATATTTCAACAGTGTAAAAAGAAAGAAAATTAAGTCTATGTTTATTACTTTAAAAATGTGAGTCCCTCATCTTGCCAGCAAAAACTAAAACTGATTTATTAATGAGTCCAGAAGTCTTCGCAAGAAGATGGTTGCAGTGGATTTGGTCCAGAATTCACGTGCTACAAATTAGTTCAATATATGCATGATAACTGAAGGATAAAAACCTCTAAACAATGTAGGCAGTTATTTGTTCTTATTATTACCCATTCAGATTTGGGAACACAGGCTTTACAAAGCTATCTATCTGTGGATATCACCCCTTTCCCATCAACTCTAACTGCACAACTACATTGTGTTAAGCAGCAGGCTAGACCTGTTGTTAGAAAGATTTCCTTGAGCCAAATGTCTCTGTGTCTGGAGCCATGCCTCTCCCATTTCCTGCATAACGTTCAACATCCTTGAAGTCATGTTAGAGCCATAACAAAACTCTAAGGAAGGACGAATTAGTCACTCTAATTTTACAATGGCAAAAACCGCAAAGAAATAAAAATTCCCATATTTTTTACTCTCTTCTATGAGTGTTCTTATTGTGGCTCTTTTATAGCCACATAGTTCCATGCCTGTTGGCAAACATGCTAGTCCAGAAAACACAGAGAAAAATACTTCACAATACAAAGATCTCCCCTTCTAAAGGGGAGCCACTAACCGAGCCCAGCTCAGCTCTCTCCCAAAGGATGCAAGGAACAAGAGATTTACATCCTCCTTATGCCCTAACGAGCGGATGCAGAGGAGATTTCCGCAATTCCCCGAATATTCCATTAAGTTTGGAAACCCCAGAAGCCAGCCAATTTCTAGACCTACAGAACTGCTAGCTGCCAGCCCTGTCTCCAGAGAACACTGCAAGCTGAAGAGGTTGATTGCTATTGCAAAACTCACCATCATTAAAGCCCTTGCTTCCTGTTACAAACACTGCAGCGATGGCCGAGATAATGGACTTCAGTCCCCTTCTCATCAGCTCTCCAGCCTTGCAGTTCTGCCTCAGTTTCTCCAAGAATGAACTGGCAATTGTGAAATACTTCTGAGTATCTCCCTGCTGAATACACTGAAGTAGCAGTGACGTAAAAGCACTCAGAGGAACACACAAGATGAATCTGTACTAAGTCTGCTACAACACCCGTGTAAACTCCCTGCTGATCCTTCCCCAGCTGGAAGGCAGGGTACAGCTATGTTCTGTGTTGGGATACAGCCCTCCACTGAGAAAGCCATGACCATACCCTCCCACAGTAGCGTAAGATAAGGCAAGTTCAGGTACATGATGGAACTCATACTACCTGGAGCTAGAGTCAGGCCATATGCAGGTTCAGGTAGACACCTTTCTGCCAGCACACAGGAGACAGTTACAGATTTTTCTGCATCACCATGTCTAAAATCTTTCATTTATAGGTAAAAGCGAGCTGCTCTCGGGACCAAATCAGGGTAACTGGAGACTGGTATTGTCTTGTAACCAGAACCACACAGAGACAGGGCCAGCTCAGGATGCCTCTGCAGTGCAGAAGTCTAATTTGCTGCCTTTTGTCCTATTCCTCCAAGCAGAAAATCTGTGATGAACAAGTTACTTCGTTTTTCTGTGCTGTAATGTTCTCCATGCAGCAAAGTAAGCCATCTGCTAACCAGGATTAGAACAAGTGCCCTCTCAATTCCCATGTTTTAATTAGCTAATACTTCCAAACATAAGTCTTATTGCTTACATCAAAGATCAAATACTACCACGCTGCAGTAAGCTAAGCATACATTTACAAGAGCTTGCTAAATACAGCAGAACTTTAAGCACAAGATACATTTTTACAGCAAAAAGCATACCTGAAATTACCAGTTCAGGACATTTCTCAGTGTTAGCCATTGAGAACTGTCTCACATAAAACTACTTCTTCGGGCTGAACTAGTAACAAAGAACAGACATGAACTTACTGAAAAGGGTTAAGTGGACATGCATACCCTTCTCTGGCACTACGAGATGCAAGACCCTGAAATGTGATGCTATTACCTGCCCATTTTGATCTCAGGCTGCATCAGATCACATGAAAATGAAAGCAGGAAAAACTATCTAAAACACAGGCAAGTCAACCAACATGACTATTACATGACAACAACAATGAGCGTGTTAATGAATAGTACATGTATTGCTTTGCTACACCTAGATGTAGCAAGAACTACTGCTATTAAAACCTAAAGCTATTAAGTCTTCTCAATTTGTTACCCAAAAATGTATCGGATCTGCAAAGAGGACAGCACAGTTTTGTCAAAATTGCAAAGGAAGTTTGATTTAAAGATTGGTTTATTTGCCTCTCTTCTGACTTATATTACAAGTTGTCCTGATAAAACAGTCCTGTAAGCAGTGATCACCCCAAGGTCTCAGTAAATGCATGTACAACTGCTTCCAGGACAGCAAGCACAAATAACAGGAAATAAAAGCTTTTTAGTTATACGCTTACAGATGGCAGCATATGGATTCAATCCTGAACCCACTATAATCCAATACCAGTGCTCCCATGATCTGCTATAGTTTCAAATACACAGATAAGGACAATAGTTCCACTGACATTTTTATCTTGGGAGGGAGAGGGAGGAAAAAAATCCACTTAAAAGAGGAGGTTTATTTGAAACCCGAGCTAATCCAGGCTACTATGAAGCCCCACAAACTGTTATTAGCACAACTGAAAGTGGGAGTCAGGAGTGAGCAAGGAGGAACAAAGCAAGAGAGGCTGAAACCAGGTTTGCCACCAAGGAAGTGCACAGAAACACGAATCAAACTTCTGAGGCCACAGCCTTATACAATCTCAGGCTAAGGGAAAATCCAGGTTAAAATTAACACCAACCCCCCCCCCCCCGCTTTTTTTTTTTTTCAAGTTAGTCTTAATTTAGGTCAGATCAACCTGATGCGCTGCACAAACACACCACTGCTTGTGCTGTACGAAGGAAAGGACAGCGTGGAGGCAGAACCTTGGGAGGCAAAAAAGTGGAAGTGCTTGTGCCAGTGTTAATGATATTGCCTGCAATCCCACAGCATGATGTTACCATATGCATCAAATGACATTGCCTTGTTGCTGGCAAGCACAGAGAAAATATCGGGGGAAAACAATGCATGGTGTCAGAACATATGGCAAAAAGACCACATGTATCTTGTACGACATAAGCTGGAGAAATCGGAGTGTTTATACTTTTTATGCATTAAAGTAGAATGATTGATCTGTTTGACTCTGTGTAACGGGCTCACTGCCTGCTGCTATAGGGCACCGTGGATGTACACACAGCCTGCAAGTCCATTCTTCCACCTGTACAGAGAAACGGCAAATCTGCAGGTGGGTGTTCTGCAGCCAGTGCTGAGCGAAGCCGTGCAGTCCAGCAGCAGCAGGTCTCTCCCCTTCAAAGAGTAGCAACAACAAAAACGAAATCCCGCGTTTTCTGGCAGTTTGTTTTACTGCCGTACAGTTTTTGGTTTTAACTGCTGCAACTCCCTGAGCAGAAAACAACCGCCTAGAGTGACAGGGACTAACAAAGGTTAGACACCAACTGGAAAACAGCCGTGAAGGCCCCGGTCTCCAGCCTCCCCCCACCTCGCTGAGGATATTTTAAACATAAAGCAGTATTACACCACCTCTCACTGCTGATAAAGACGTTAGAGATATAACTACCGCGACGTCCTCCTCCCCGTCGCTCCTCAGGGTCTGCGTGAAAACGCCACACCTCAGGGGTACAAAGCACCCAACCCGCCAGCCGGTGCCGGGCGGGCACCCACCTTCACGGCAGCCGAGGCCCGCCCGGCGGGAGCTCCTCGGGGCCGGGGCACCTGCCGCCCTGCCCGCCGCCGTTCAGCGGAGGCCGGCGACAACCCCGACGCTCGGGGCCGAGAAGGGCGGGAAGAGTTTCTGGGCCCCCGCCGGGGACGGTGAGGCGAGGCGAGGCGCGGTTCCCGCCTCGCAGCGGGAGCCTGAGGGAGGGGTGCGGGGGGAGACGCCCTGCCGCCCGTCCCCCCGTCACCGTTACTTTCGACGGGGAAGGCTGCGCCCCGACGGCGCGCGGGGCCGCGGCTCTTACCTGAGGCGGAGAAGCGGCAGCGCCGAGACGAGCCGAGACGAGCCGAGCGGGTCCCGCGGCCGCTGCTCGCGTGGCGGGAGCCACCCCCACCCCCGCCGGCACCTGAGGCGGCCCCGGGGGCGGAGCCGTGGCGGGGCTGGGGGCGGTTGGGAGGGGCGAGGCTGGAGGGCGGGAGCCCCGGCGGGGGCTGAGGGGGTGTCCCGGCTGTGCGGGGCACTGCTCCGCCGCACGGAGCGGGCGCCAGCCGCCGGTGGAAGGAAGGCAGAAGGGAAGGCGGGCGGCCCGAGGCCTCTGGGGGCCCTGTCCAGGTACTCGCCCTCCGCCCCCGGGAAAGTGAATCACCTCAGGCTTTCCTGGAGCCCCGGTGGCAGGGAACGATATCCCAGGTGCGACCCTAACTTGCCATTCTTGTCGCACTCCACACGGTCTGGAATGCATTTCCAGATAACTGTTAACTCCAAAGCCTAGTGATGGTGGCTGTGGCATCAGGAGCTACATCTTTACTGGTGAGAAGACCAAAAACATGAGCCGGTGGCTGCCATCTCGAAGTTGGTTGCCTGAAGGAGGTCTGATGAAGATGTTGCAGCAGACTCTCTTGGCTTTCAAATCCCACAAACAGACCCCAGGTTCAAGACCAGAGACCTGGTTGTGGCCTATCCCTTGCTGGGAAACCAAAACAGCTTTCAGAAATGATCCACTAGAGAAAGTGAACAAAATCATGGGTGTTTTAAACGTGTCTCTGCCATAACTAATGAGGTGCTTTCCAAACAGCCATCAAAGATGGCAGTGCATTTTCCCACTGCCAGCTTTAGGCAAGTGCCTAAGCACAAAGTCAAGATTCTTAATCAGCCCCAGGAGGGGGCAGGTCCGTGCAAGAGGAGGCCAGAGCAGAAGCAACTTAAAGATACTGGAGTTGCAGGGTTCCTGTCTTCTCTCAATGACTAGCTAAGCAGCCTCCAGTGACTGCCTCTGAACTCAGGGCTCTAAAATTGGGGGTGCAGGTGCCTCTGCACCCTGCTGCATCCTCCAGAGCACCATTCCCTTTCCACCCGGTCTCATCGTGGTGTGCCGTTGTGTTTGATGTGCAGCACTTTGACTCAGCTTGGACACTGCCCAGACAGGATGGAGATCACTTTGTCTACTTATAAAAGCTTTGTGCACATCTGGTGATCTTCAGTAACCATCTTTGGACTGGCTTGTAGATCAACCAGCCCCGACAAGCTTTAGCTTTGTAACAGTTCAACCACTTTAAAGGAATCTGTAAATTGCTTTTCTTGCTCCATTTTCCCCAGGGCAGTTGACTAGTTAACAGTATCATGAGAAAGTAGAAAGCCAGACAGTGTAGTAGTGCTATATAACTAGCATATAGCCAAGATGTGCAGTTTGGGAGTAATCACAGGAGAGATGCACAGAATCTTCGAGGAACACCTCTTCTCACTGCAGGTCAGAAATGCCATACAGCTTCTCCATTTTATTCAAGCCAGAGCCATCTGCCAGGTGGCCCAGGGGGCAGTTCTACCCAGCATCAGAGTGATTTTCTACCTTCATCTGGTATGAAAATGTTTATTTCCCATCAAGACCCCAGCTAAAATTATTGTTATGTGAGCAAGGCTCTGATTTAAGGCTTAAGCAAGGTATCAGCTTTGTGCAGGCAAGTTGAAATAATCAATAGCATAACAAAATCCCAGGCTCATTACAATAGTTACTTCAAAGACAGCCTAACAAGCTTGACACCTACAAGAGACTTTTAAACTCCTTGCAATCCTCTTATTGCTCTGGGAAATGCGATGTCTGCCTTTTCCAAAACCTGACTTCTACTCTACCCAACACCGTGTCTGCAGTGATGGTGACAATGCTTTTCCCTCTGTCTTCTGACTGATACTCCATCTAGAAAACCATTGCGAGCCAACAGCCCTATAAAGCACCAATACAGAAGGCAAGTGGTTATGAGCAGATATGTACACCTTTGATGCAAAGGGAACATTATGACTTAGGCTTACTTGGGCATCTCCTTAGTGATCACCTGATTTAACATTCCATAATCACAGCCACAAGCGCAGAGCCCCTGTTCAGCCTGATTTGCAAAGGCTTTTCCAGATTTCATGCCATCCCTGAAATGCCAGTGTTTATATAGAAGCCCTTTCCTTAGTCAGGGCTAACTGAAAGAAGGGATGCACCCAGGTAATTAGGAGACAAGGGAATTTTAGTGATTCTTTCTGTCTATCATTTTGTTTAGCCACATTTCCAATATTTATGGAGTGAATATTGTTAGCTCTCCCAGTGTACTTCCCTTCCAGGACTTAGCATTGTACGGTCATGTGTTGCTTAGACAACTTCCAGTGAGGGAGGTCTGTACTATTTTAGATTTATACATGGGCAAATGAAGGAACAGGAGAGAAATCTCACAAGCCCATAGAGGTGGAAGTGAAGAGCAGATGTTACGCTTTACCTTGTTTTCTGACATGTGGATCTACCTTTCTCTCTCACAGCAGTCACGCAAACACATTTATCCAGCACAACATGCACACTCTACTACTCTCCCAACGTTTCTAATTCAAGTTACTGCACCCTCACACAGTGCAAATGATCTAAGGAAACAATTTTAATCTTTTCAGTTCTCTCTTTTCTAAAATCAGTATTTTATTTATTGATTTATTTATTATTAAAGCAAGAGCAGCACCAAAGCACTTAAATCGAGGATGATGGTCTGCTATGTGTGATGCTGTAAATAGTAAAAATACTAAAGACCCTGAGTCTAAAAGACTTATAATCTAAGCTCATGATAAGCATTGGGCATACATTGACAAAATTGTATCCCAAAGAAGCACAGGTTGCACACAGAGCAGCGGTTTCAGCTCATTACCAGCTGTTGTCCAGGGAAGCTAGGTGGAAACATGCCAACTGCAAGGAGAAAAAGAAATCCTCCTTATCTGAGTAAGTAGCACCCACCCAGGCGCTTCTTCACTTCAGTGTGGAATAAACAGCATGTATGCCCCTTGCTGTGTCCCCAAGACATATGCAGGTTTCATTCACTTTAACAGGGCTAGTGGACCAAAATCCTTACAAAAGGGATTTTGAAAACTGTTCATAATATTAGAAATAGCACAATAAAGTGACATCCAAATTTGACTGTGCTGCCAATGCAGCTTCTTTTATGCACAGCATGTTGTGTCCTGAAACACAGTCAGAAAGCAGGGAGAACATCTGCAGTTCTTATCAATTAACATTTCTGCAGCACGTCTACCTACACCATGCTGTGCATGTGCAAAATAGTCCAAAAACTAGTATATACCAGCAAAGATCTCTAACCAGCAACCAGCAACCTACAGCCTTAGCCAAATTCAGTCCAGACTGTCCTGCCCCTTCAGCCCTACCCTGGCTACCCCTGCAGCTTCTGTGGGCCTTCACTCTCTCACCCTGGCTTCAAGTGGCAGCAATGGGATCATGCCCTTTTGAGAAGGGGGAAACTCTAAGAAGTTGTCTCCCCTTCATACCCCACATCATGGCAGGGACACAGGAAATGGAGGAGAAGACCCCTGTGTTAGTCAGAGGAAAGCAGAACACTGAAGCAGCTCAATTGTTTTTACAGCACCCACCCACTCAGTGATCCCATGCCTGGGACATACCCTGCCTGCTCCCCACACCTTGCTTGATGGGCTGCTCTGCACCATCCTGGGATGAGTGCCAGCACCGGGTGGTGTGTAGCAGCCTCTCATTCTGTTCTGAGTCAGAACCTGGAACGCTGTAAGCACAGGTCAGCCAGTCCCTGCTTCCAGCATTAGTTATGAATGGAGACGTTTGGGGTCTCTCTTTTTTTTTGGGTCCCTAATAAGGAACCTACCACAGATTTAGCCATTACAAAATTGTGCCATGACATTTGTCACAGCCTGGAGAGGATCACTCAAGTCTTGGACCCTGTCCCCACTGCTTATGACAGGCCATAGGAGCTGGCTGGCAGCTGTCCGTGGAGATTCCTCCTCCTCAGGGCATGCTGACGTGGTGGGGCTGGTGCTGCAAGAGTGAATCACCACCTCTCCTAGGAGTGGTGCTCCCGGGACAATGGCAGGCCTGGGAACTGTACGCAGCCACTCCTTGTGCTAGACAAACTTTGAAAGGAAAAGCAAACAGTTTATTTGACTAAACTGGTTAACAAATCAGCACCTGTTTCTTGGAGAAAGAAAGGGAGAACGAGTTAATGTGCCAAATAGTTTTGAGACAAAGTGACTTTTACTGTTTTGACAGACCTTCACAATTGTTTCATGGTTCCCTCCAGGCAGCCATCTCCCCTGTCCAGTTAGTCCCAAAGACAACTTACACAGCTGTATGGAAGTGGGGTGCAACCTTTTAGATTAACTTCATCCTTTAGCTTTTCTTCCTTTGAGATGAGCATGAACTTACAGTGAAGTTCCCCTTTTTATCCTGCTCTCTGGATAGAGTTCTGCTCAGTGTAATTCCACTCTTACTGCTTTCTGAATCTCCATCCTCAGGTCCCAAGTTTTGATCCACCTATAGCCACACTTGTCAAGGAATAGCTCTGGAGTGGTTCTCCTGGTTGGGCAAACCCAATCAGGCATAATACCGGGTCAGCTGCAAATAAATATCACAGCATAATGCAAATGCAAATGCCTCTTCTTTTGCCAAAAGTTAAGAAAAGTTTAATCACCTCCAAGGATATATGAACTTGCATTCATAAGGGTTTAATAATACCTCACTTCAGAGCTATTCATTACACAAGCTGTAAGTGAGGACAATGAATGAAGCTCATTAGCAGTTTGATACAGGCTAGATAATGATGGCAGACAAACAGCCATGGAGACAAAAGTGCATCTGAAGTAGATGACTCCGAAACTCAGCATGCCAGGGTGGTGGATGGGACACTCTGGCTATCCTGGCATTCTTGGTTGTTGCACTTTTGTTCCCTGATGCTAAGCATGGCAAAGGAAAGGTTTCCTAGAGTCTCCAGCTGCTGCTTCCTTAAAGCCTGTTCAGCCCCAGGTGCACAAAGCAACCTCTGCTCCCAGGCAGCCAGATCGCTAGCTGCAATCCAGGCACTCTTTAACTTTGGGTTTTTTTCTCTCCATGGCTTGTTTCTGGGGGAAACAAAGCTGACAGAATGTTTGTTTACATGAGATTGGTTTGGCCTGGCAGTTCCCTGGGTCTATACTAAGAATTTTGAAGTGTCTTTGGGTTTTGTTATCACCATAAAAGGAGTAGAAGCTGAGAATCCAAGGGGATTTCTAGGATGTATCTAAAGAAGTTATGTAAGTATGCAGGTTTACTGCAAGTCCTATGCAGATGGGCAGCACACAAAACAAAGCTGATGGGGGCAAACTAATCCAAGGCCTTGACTATTGTGCACTGTTGAGCTGCTGCAGTGTATAATTAACTTTAAATGCAACTACAACAAACACTGACCTGTAAGCAGCTCCTCTAAACCCTGTGGAGTTGCTTGTGTGCATAAAGTTACACAACATACATAAAGCAACTGTTGGATGGAAGGTTCAAGATGTACCCCTCCACACAGAAGAAAATGCCAACCAGCAGTATCACCTGATCTAGATTAAAAAGCATAAGGATGTAAAGAATCTGCATTAGGTTTTAATGACTTAAATGTCCAGGTATAAAACTTAACAGGTAGAAAGAGAAAAATATTTAAGTAACAGAACAAAATTAAGTTTACCCTGCAATCCAGAGATGTGAAACAGCTTTTACACCTGTTAACTAACTGCCCCTAGCAATCAAGCTGTGGCAGCACATACGTCATATTCTACTGAGACCACAGCTAAACACCAAGCAGGCTAGCAACTGCCAAGCTCCATCTTGCTAGAGGACAAAAGCATGGTGTAGAAAAGAGCGAGTAGAAGGGAGGGTGGGGAAGCTGTACCAGCTCACCATGTCTGAACATAAAGAGGGTAGAAAGGATTAGTGAGAAAGGAGGCAGCCAAATTACAAGGGAAAAAGGATTATGGAATGTTTTTTTTCCTTCAGAAGCAGCAAGTCTGGAAGGCATAAAGTGCTGAAGGAGATGCATGAGAGAAGAGGTGAAGGAGAGTAATTTTGAATCAGAGTGGCCTTAAATGTAAAGGATGAAGCACATTGCCAGCATCTGTCACTGAAGGGAGATCTCTCTAGATGAAGAAGTTTTTAAAAATTACTTTGCGGACACATTGCTTCTGATAGAGCATTTTGTAAAGAAAAGGACAAATGATGCACATCTCATGGGCACTACTTTCACTGCAGAGATAAGGGCAGAGCTGCTTCAAAAGCATGCCTGGAAAATCGCAGAGGTGCACCCTGCTATTTTACATCAGAGATATGTAATTTAAAATTATTATTTGTTGAATCATATCCCAGATGAACAAGCAGAGTCCTCCCCCTGCTGGCAAGTAAAGAAGACAGCAATGATTTTTTATAGTCATGTCAATCTAAGGCTATAAATGAAATAAGGAGCATCAAACAGGGCCTATTTTTTATTAGGTCAATTGATACAGCTGGGAAAAAAAAGACAATTTTGCAAAACACAAATCCTTTTTCAGGACTTACACAGAATTATTTATTTTGAAGGCTGATACAACTTGAGAATAGTTACCGAGTTCAATTTAATCATTAATTTGTTAGACAACTTGCAAGAGGAGCAGAGAATAAAACCTGTAGAATAACTTCTAGTAGCTGAGCAGGGTAATTGTAATGTGCAACAATCCCATTATTTCCACTGAGTCCTTGTCTTTTAGTGCCCAACTGAGTTTTGGTGTCTAAAATCCCTTAAAGGCAGACTGGTCTGGAAAGTAAACATAAAGCTACTGAACAGTGAAAATGGACTCAGTAGACAAGTTGGGTTTATTGTATACAACAATTTTCCCCAACTCATGTCCTCAGATAGCTCTTAAAAAATTATCTGTAGAAAATTCTCTCTCTTTGTTATGGGAAGTTATGGTAAGTGCCTTTTGGACAGGATTTTTTCCTTCATATGACTAGTTTGGTGGATGAGGGGAGAGCAGCAGGTGTTGTTTATTTTGGCTTTACTAAGGCTTTCAACACGGTCTCCCACAGCATCCTTATAGACAAACTGATTAAGTACAACCTAAATAAATGGGTAGTAAGGTGGACAGCAAACTGGCAGAACCACTGGGCTGAAAGGGTCTTGTCACTAGTGGGGTACCCCGGGGTTGATAGTCTAACATCTTCATTAACAACCTGGATGAATGGACAGAGTCCACTCTCAGCAAACTGGCAGATGATACAAAACTGGGGGAAGTAATTGATAACCAGATGGTTGTGCTGACATTCAGAAGGACAGCAACAGGCTGGAGAAATCAGCAGAGAGGGTTGTCAGGAAGTTCAAGAAAAGGAAATGCAAAGTCCTTCATGGGGGAGGAATAACCTGTGCACCAGTACAGGCTGGGGGCTGACAGTCTGGAAAGCAGCTTTATGGAGGAGGATGTAGGAGTGCAGGTGGAGAACAAGGTGACCATGAGCCAGCAATGCACCCTTGTGACAAAGAAGGCCAACAGAATTCCAGGCTGCATTAGTAAAAGCATTACCAGCAGGTTAAGTGAGGTGATTTTTTTCCTCTCTATTTTTCTTGTCAGTTCCAATAGATAAACACTAGGTATTACCCTGCCCTCAACAGTATAGGTAGTATAAGAATGGCTGAATTGCGATTACATGGGAAAACAACTGTTGTCTTTTAATTATAAAAAGGAGAAATGTTCTTCAGCTATGACATTCAACATTAATAACCACTGCAACATAAACAAAAATATATTACCCCATCCTTGAGAATGGAAAGCTACACCATTTACCACAAAACACTGTCTGCATGCTTATGTTTAAAAAGGTTTAATTTTTCACCCTGGTACAAAAATACAGTACAATGTGATGGCAAGGCATTCGCCAAAAAACATTCAAAGAATAAAAGGGGAATTCCCCATAAAGCTTCAACATAACCCCACCCTCACTTGATAAAACAATCAAAAGGTGAGTGCCCAAGGAAAAAGTTAAATTTCTGCCCAAAGGCAAATAAAGATGAATCACACACAGTTTTACACAAAAATATGTTTGCAGAGCTAATAATTTCACATGCTACTTGGACATTCATGAAATTTATTCTACTTGGCTTAGTGGTTTCACGGTTTGGGATGTCTAGAAAACACCTGGCCCAGGAACATGCCCCATTGATAGGAATCCCCAGTAAAAACAACAGGATCACATAATACCAGTGAAAAAGAGGGATCCAACCCTGCTTAAGCATCAAAATGTTGGTTACTTCTTGTTATTCCAATCACACTGTTTGTTCTCAAATAACATTTCACCCTACACACCTCCCTTTTAACACCAAATATTAGTGGTTGCTCAAACACACACACTGATCTGTTTGCACATTCCCTAGTTGCAAATAACCATTACAGTACAAACTGCCAGGCAGAGGAGGAGATAACACTGTAACTGATGCATGTGTGTGAACTCCAGACAGGGTTTAAGCTAACATTTTTGACAGAAGAATTATGTCCCTTCAGTGTATCTACATTCTTGGTCTGTTTAATCATTTCCTTTTAGGTTTTTGAAGTGATGGAAAAGCATCATTCAGTGTATTCATTATAGTTCATCTTCCAGGTGTTTTTGTTTGAAAGCATCACCTGTTAGCTTCTCCTGGGCCTCCTTCATCCCTTGGACAACTGAAAGATTAGACAGAGAGGTATCAACTATTAATCTCAAGATGAAAACATCAAAGCAAACTGGTAATGAAAGTTTTGTAAAACAACACAATTACAGAATGTAGATCTACAAATTAACATGTGGAAAACAAAAACAGTCCTGCACCCTTTTCCCAGCTATTTGTAGCTGGATCATGTGAATTGCATGATTTGCCATGTCACAACTGGAGACAAAGTTTAGGTCCAATAGACATTACAGCAGGTATTTTGGTGAATCATGATTCTGAACAGGGTTCCTCAAGGCATAAGAGAACCACTCACTCACATTGTATCTAACAGCTTCCAGTTATGCTGGAAAGTATCATCATTATTCTCCACTCAAAAGTGAAGTTGTGTCCTTCACTGAGGACACACCCAGAGTTTCATCTCACTAAAAATGCACTTCAAACTACTTTGCACATACCTTGATCAGCATTGGTATAGAAGTACTTGTAGCTGGGGTTTCCCTTCTCATTTATGATTTCTGGGTGGACTTTTCCACTGGGGTCTATGAAACAAGAAATCAAACAGGAAATTTAGGTGGTAACAATAGACAGTTGATAACAATAAGAACAATGAGAACTGTGAGTGGATACAACAGCTGTGGCTGCCTTACCCATGAAAAGGATTCTGGGAATGTAACCTCCATCAGGACTAAAGGCTTCATCTTTTGGCTCTTCATCATCCTACCAAAGCAGGACAGAAGAGAGGGAACATATTAGCAAGATACCCAATAAAACATAGCACTCAAAGAAACAAGCTATGGCCTTCAGACTCCATTTACCCTGAGCAATTTACATCTTGAGCAGACACTAGATAACTGCAGTATCTTCCACTCTCAAAGGAAAAAAAGTTATTTTTCCCTAAACAAGTATCATTTGTGAAAATAATCGTATTTTTTTCTGTTCTGTCAGTTTGCATTAAACACTCCACTTCAGTGTAGGAATGGTTGATTTGTCATGAGAGAATGAATTCCATTACTGCGGCACAGAATGACACAAGGTACAAATTGTTAAAGAGACAATGGCAGAGAGCCAGGTTTATAAACACAATTAAAATAACCAGACCGAAGAAAATTCTTTTTAAAACAATCAGCTATATCAATCAATTCTGAATACTTATTCAGGAGTGCAGGATTTAGGATGTACACAAAACAGGATGCAACCAGTTAAGCAGGATTCTAAATACTTAATTACTAGGCAGTAATATGGATACAAATCAGAGGGCAGCCTACCTCAAGGTTGACCATAACAAAATTATGGGCAAGTTCAGAGATCTCCTTGGATTCAGCAAACTTTGGCTTTAAAGCTAATTACAGTGAAAAAAAGAAAAAAGAAAAAAAAAAAAAAAACAAAAGAGGAGGTGTGTAAAGACAGTAGAAAAGATTTCAGGTTTTCAGGTCAGCATCAAAATCACTACTGCATTCCTCCCTCTGGAGAGCTGTTTGGTACTTTTCAGTAAGCAGTGAGTAAATGGAATATATGTATCAAACCATTCAAGCCAGGCTCAGAACAGCAGGTAACTCAAGCAATCTTTGCTGGGTAGCCATATGATGAAGCCTGGCCAACAGACATAGGCGGTCATATTTGAACCAATGGAACAGAAGCAAAAGGTTACTGTAAACCACTATTCTCACTCAACTAGCTCATCCTTTAAGCTTAGCCATTATGCCTAGCTTGTTTGTTTGCAATACTTAAAGAGATAAAGCCTCACCTTCAAAGAACCTCCAGCTGAAAGTAAGGCAATTTACACTTAATCCTTAAACACCATTCATTCTGTTCCATTTTTTATAGCCAACTGCAGGAGAAATTGCAGCCCCTACAGAAGTGCAGTAATGCAGCTGTTATTTTGCTGGCATTTAGGCATGGCCAGCTTTCGGCAGTGCTAACAGGTAAAGTGGCACAGTATTACACCGCTCTAAATGAAATACAAATACCATTAGCTACATTTTGAATGCAAAGTTCATGCTTCTTATGGTTACATGATTTGTATACGAAAGTTCATTAGAAATTTCAGCAAGTTCTAGTATTAAATACACTTACCTTTGCAAGCTCCACACCAAGACTTGTGGATGATAACCATAAGAGGCAAACCACTAAAAAAAGAAGGGAGGAAAGGGAGGAAAGGGAGGAAAGGGAGGAAAGGGAGGAAAGGGAGGAAAGGGAGGAAAGGGAGGAAAGGG
>JANZLQ010000095.1:7428200-7439153 GCA_026212715.1 Elanus axillaris | reverse complement strand
ACGGCCTGCCGGGGGGTCGGCGCGGTGGCTTCCCACCGGCGGGCCTCGGTCCCGCCGCGTCGCCCGTCGGCCGCGGGCTCGCGTGGAAAGCCGCCCCTCGGGGCAGCGCACAGCGCAAGGGGCTCGGCACAGCCAGCCCCCGAGGGCGAGCGCCTCGGACGGCCCCAAGAGGGGTGGGGAACCGCCTGGCTACAGCACGCCTCCGGCCCAGGGTCACGGTCCGGCTTAAAAGCACGAAGGTTAACGAGGGCTGCCTCCAGGAACCAGACACCCAGCCCCGGTAGGACCGCCAGATCCCCTCCCTCGCCCGCAGGGAACTTCAAAACCAGGCGTCTGCAGCATCTCCGGCACATCCAGATTGTGCTGTTCACAGAAGTGAAATCCCCAGGCTTGAAACTTCCCAGACCACCGGCTCAGACGCATCTCCCTTGATGCATAACAGACAGTTCCATACAATTTTTCACCTCCTGACCTAAGGTCAGACTTAGGCTGAAAATCTGATTTTTAGGCTTATATTTTCTTTGTTGTTGGTTTCTCCCAATCCTTCAATTCAGTAACATTCAAATGCTGCTGAACTCCAAAGCAGCGAGCAGGTCTGTGTTTCTGGCAGCAAAAGGAGAGTGTGCGTTACACCCATCCCTTGCTGCCGGGTGTTTCTGAGCAGAAACGATCACCCTGCCTCAACCGGAGAGCTTGCCACCCCTCTTCCTCCTTCCTCTGCCTCATTTTACAGCTTCCTCTGCTTCACTGCAAAGTAATGTTACACTTATTCCTGCAAATACTGAAATAGTCCTTTTTTTTTTTTTTGCACAAGTGTATCAAATAAATGCTAAAATAACCAGTTCTAAAAAGCTGTAAGACTTCTGAACCATACCAGCTGGGTTAATTTGGTGCCTACGCTCAGCAGACAGATCCATTTTAGAGGAGAATTCAATTAAACAGCAAATCTGGAAAGCGTACTGAATTTCCACTTGTGTCAGCATTGTCAGAGCTAGGTTATAAACTTAAAAGTACAAATAGAATCTATTAGCATACAATTTTCCTTCTCACATTTTAACAAGAAAGAGAAAAAATTCTGAGAAAAAATGCGTCAAAATGTCATTTTTTACCTTTTCACAGAGACAGTGTTTGTTTTAGGGTTTAAGCTTAACCCAGAAAGAGTTCCACTTAAACAGCTTACTAGTTCACTACAGTTTGGCACTTTCAGACTTTTTCTGCAGATGGTAAAAAAATAACTCTGTCATCTCACACTGAGGCCTCATCTATACAGGCACATTAAATTTTATGGAAGCTATTAGCACTGCCAAGTTAAAGGGGACAGAGTACTACTCAAACATGCGTTTGTGGGTTTGAGAACCATCTCTTTCTTTACTGTGATAAACAATTGTTTTCTTCTCATTTCAACAACACGCTAGGACTTCAATCATTTAATTAGACTGCAGTGATTAAACCTAGGTGGTGCCTCAGCAAAGTTGGCAAAAATTTTCAAAAAATTTTCTCTATAATAAGCTATAGGGATCCGAACAGTCTCCTAAACCACCTTCACGTTTGTTAGTAATTACTGTTTTCTGTGGTTACATTTAGGATTGACACGGAACCTTTGTGAATGTTTTTAAAGGCACTTTTCTGTATTTAAAACTAGCTAACATACCTGGCTGCTGCCTCTTTCTTCCCATCTTCTAGTGTTCTCCAATGAATATGATCTCCAAAACCTGCCAGAGAAAAGGGTTTATAAATGCTGCATAGTTTAACATGTCAGCTAACAGAAGAAAACAGTCCAACCATAGGAATATTTTCAACTCATTTTATATTCTTTTTTTAAAACCAGCTATAGTCCCAGTCCTTGAAAGACTTCTGCAAATACTTATAACCTACATAGTCTTATGAGGAGTCCCACTGAAATTAATTAACAAAACATACCACGCTCATTAATGGTTTTATGTATATGCAAATGACACCAAAATCCCCCAGAGATTAAAATTGAAGGGCCTTCTGATTATTCCCCATTCTTTTTCAATCTGTGAACATTTATTAACTGATCAGTGACAAATTAAACATGTCAGCATTTGGCTTTCTAAATCCCACTGAATGTGAACTAAAGTGAAACTTAAAAATTCCTAGGCCAACATATGATCATTAATTGCTCTAAAACTATTATGCTAAGCATTACCACTGATGTTAATATAATCAAAGTGTAAGAAAGAACGCCATTACACAGATTTCTGAACATTACAGTGACTGAATGATGCAGGAAGCATTTTATCCCATATCCAGGTAACAAGTCTTGTTATGTCAGCTAAGAGTGAGCGAGCGTACATTTAACAACTGCAAAGCAGGGACTGCCAGGTTTTTTGACCCTGTAGCCAACACAGCACAGGCCCAAGGCCACACAGAGAGTTGAGATGAAGGAGATCCAGGAACTGTTCATAGGGGAACTCCCCTGCAAGACCTCCTCTCATGGCTCCAGTAATGTGGGGCTCTGCTGGGTGACCAAACATCAGCCTGGGCTTGCCTCTTCCCATCGCTGAGGGTTTGGATTAGTCAGGAACCCCAAGTCCCTATGGTGCTGAGGGGGGCAGTTTTGGGAGTTGCAGGAGGGTCAGGAGCCACAGACTGCCCAGTGCTGACACAGGGGAAAGTGGACATTGTCTCCAGTAGACAACTATGGCAAAGAAGCTGGAGAACACCAAAAACAGGGTCAACAAAACTTCGTGGCGCTTTAGTCCAGCATCCCGGAGGTTTGAACACACAAATTGGTTGGCACAGTATTTTTATTACCTTATCTCCTCTCCTGACGTGAACAACTGTTAACACATATGATGCAACACATCAAATATTTAGTTATGCTAGCAGTAAGGTGGGGACGCCTTGTCCATGTCCAGTCACACAAGCATATCAGCTGCTGAGGCAGCCTCAGACACAAGGCTATGTGTGCACCAGCTGAACGTAGCAGAGCAAAAACCAGCTGGATTAGCAGAAGTCACATTTACTCAGAATATCGACACTTCAGCTATTTCATTCAAAGGCCAACATGTTAAAACAAGGAAAATCTATTGGTCTAGCTAGGAAACACTTTTCGAAAGCTTTTCTTTTTTTAAACTAAACCCCACTTTGTGGCGAGCTTCAGTACGTTTTTAAAAGCATTACACAACATTATAGAGTGTTTCTTTTGCATGGAAGACATCTGAGCAATTAACTGTAAAACAAAAGGGGAATGACCAGGATTCACACCACAAAGCTTTGCTGTCATTTATCAAATCACCTTGCTACCAGTCCCAAAGAGGAGATGATCTCCACAAGGGGCTGAAGCCACTGCCTGGGGTAAGGCTCAGGGCCCTGGGGCACGCTGGCTGAACCAGGCTATTAGACATGGCAGTTACACAAGGAGGCCTCGGCGAGGCAGAGGAGAGATGAGGAGTGGCCACGAAGGAAAAAGGACGCCGAGGGCGGGAGGGAAGAGCCGTTCACCGCCTGCCAGGAGCTAGCAGAGGCTGGGCAGGCCTGACAGGGCACCCCAGCACCAGGCGGGGCGGGGGCACTGGGGGGATGCGTGTGCCCTCCCCCCACCCAGGCGCTCACCACAGAAAAGCAGGGCCCCTCGAAAGGGAAACTCCTCGAGGTTTAGCCTGAACAGAGCCAGGACGGCAAAGATAGCTTAAACACCCCCTTATCTTTAAAGTCAGTAGACAGCGGTCTACCCTCTAAACGGCGGCGGCAGTGCCAGGCCGGCCCGGCCTCCCACCGCGGCCCCCCTCCGCCCCGCCGCCGCGGGCTGTGGGAACCGGCCTGGTCCCCCGCGCACCCATTCACGGCAACAGCAAAAGTTGAGAGGAAAGCCCGAAGAAAACGTTTGCCTGACCCTTTCCGAGCCCTTCCGCGGCGGAGGCTGCGGAGGCCGCCAGCGCCAGGCACAGGCAGAAGATGGAGGCTGCCGCGGGCTGAGCCTTCATGGTGTCGGCGCGGGCAGCAGCGGCACCCCGGGTGCAGCCCCTAAACCTCCGAAACAGGACCGGATCAGCTCTTTTTCCTCCTTCCCCCCTCCTTTTTTTTTTTTTCTTTTTTCCCTAAGCCCAGGAAGTGATGTGAGGCGGATGTGGGCGGCGTACCGCCCTCACCTCTCGGCTCGGGGGTGCCGGGGGAGGCTGGGCGGGAGGGGGCTGCCGTGGGCATTTCTCTCCCCCGCCCTTTGAAGTGGTGTCCAGCCTTTTCCTTCTCGGTCAGAGCAGCTCGGCTCCGCGCAGGTAGCCGAAGCCTCCGGGGCAGGAGTACCTCAGTCACACCGGGTCTCCAGAGGCCTGGTTACTCATCTGAGCAAAATCAAGGGTTACCCCGACGAGAACAGGCAGCGAGGGGCGGGTTCGGGATTTATTTTCTCCTCCCAAGTAAATCCTTTTGTCCCGCCCGGCTGGTTGGGAAGGTAAAACCGATCGCAAGCATTCGTGTATGAAGGAGGGTTCTCCAAGGGAGACAGCGCTCCGACAAGTGCGGGGTGACACGTTTGGAGCCGCCGCTACCGCGTCCCGGGTCTGGGAGACTACAACTCCCAGGAGGCACCGCGCACACACCTCCCCGCGCCCCCGCCCTTGCTGCTATGCAAATATAATGCCTCGGCCTCGCTAATTCGCGGGTGGGTTGGTGCTGTCACGTGGCGCGAAGCTTCCTTTCTCTGCGCCCTTCTCTTTCCTTCCTTGGCCGCCATCTTGTTCTCACCGCGTGTTGGGCTGCGGAGGATCCGCCGGACTCAGGTAAGACCTTCCCCGCGCCCATCGGCACCGCTCCGCCGGCACGGCCCCCCCACCCCCTTCCCCTTCCTCCTCCCGGCGTGGGGCAGCCGGGTCGCCGCGGGCGCCGGCCGTTCCCCGAGGAGAGGACGGGGAGGAGCGAGGCCTTGCGCTGGGACGCGGTGTGGTGGGATCTGCCGTGGCTCGGGTGGCCCGTGACACTCCCCTGGGGCCACGGTGCCCTGGCCGGGTGGGGTTGCCCTGGCTCCCGAAGGACGGGGCCTCGATCCCCTCCCGCTCCCCGGGCTTTGGGGGTGGCTAGGGAGCTGCCCCCAGTCCCTTCTCCCGCCTCCCCGGCGGAGGCCCTGCCCGTGCCGTGGTCCTCCTGGAGGTGCTGGGGTCTCGCTGTGTCCCCGATCGCCCGCGGGAGCCCCGTCTTCGCCTCTCCGTCGCTTCCCCGGTACAATGCAAATGCGGAGAGGGTTCCCCCCTTCATTCAGGGGATCACTGGTGACTTACTGGGCCAGAGTGGCGAAATGCTTTCCTTGTGTTGGAAGGCTTGAGGTGTTTTTCCAGCCATTACAGATTTTTCAGGGCTTCCAGCCTTTAAAGGTCCCACCTGACCCGGTGGAGATGCCACTTGACTAACTTCGCAGTCATTGAATTGGATGAATAGCTGCTAGAGGGTCATATAGGAAATCTGTCAGAGATGTGAACTTCACCGAGTTCGGAGCTGGCCTTATTAGTTAAACGTATCAGAGATTCACTATGTGGAAATAGTATTCAAACTAGTGTAGTGATGGGTCTCTCCCTAGGCTCTGTTCAAGGTGGTTTTTTAGAAGCACTCGTGCTGTATATGCAGATTTGGGTGTGTTCTGAGTCAGTAGTTCAGTCAAATGGTTCCACCAGTAAGCCAGCATACTTGGAAATTCACACAACCTCAGACTGATGCAAAATGAAATGTCCTTTTGATTTGCCTCATCATAGTACAGACACTTCAGTGAAACAGGCTGCTGCTGGACCACTTTATATTATTTAGGTTGTGTGGCTTTAAAGCTTTTTGTTTATGTGTGTTTGTTCGATTTACTGTTTTGATTAATTTTCTGTAAGCTTAAAAACCCACTGCAATTTTTAAGAGTACTTTTAAAATGGACTGTGAAATTTTTTTTTAATATTTTGATGGTTAACTGTATCTCTCTCTTTAGACGTAGCACTATGAACCAAGAAAAACTGGCCAAGCTTCAAGCGCAGGTCCGAATAGGAGGAAAGGTAAGGAAACCATCAGAGAGGTACTGTTTCCTGAAATTTACAGGTTGAGGGAGAAACGTGTCTGAAATTTGGTTTTCAAAGCATAGGTTTTAATTCTTGAGAGGGGAAAAAAAATATACTTTGAGGCCTGAAAAATACAGTTTTTGTGTGATCTGAATTGTAATGCTGCTGCCTGAAATGCAATTTTCTTTCAGTTCACAACTGCTGGATGAATAGTTTCTAGTGTGTAAGCTTTCTTTTTAATTCAGTGACTTTTTGTGACCTTGTGAAAGCTCAAGCTAAACTTAACTGTTGGTTGTTCCAGTTCTGCCTTTCTCTTCTCCCTGTTGGGGAGTTCCTTCCTTTGTGGCAGCTCCAGGGCTTATCTGACTCTGCAGTGAGCTGTTTTTCTTCTCTGAGCCAGCAGGTAGCTAATATGACCAAAAAAGTGTACAGTTTATTCAGTCTAGGTGTTCATCTCGTAACTATAGTCAGGGTTGTACAAAAGTTTGCAGAGTAGAAATTCCAAAATTGCTGTTTGTGGAGCAGTTTAAAAATGTTAATTAGTTAAGAAAGTGTGACCTTTTAAAGTCACTGTACTTGCGTTTCATCTTGGAAAAAATAAAGTTCTTGGGGAAACTTTTATATATTGCTAAATAGCAAATAGTATTTTTGTAATCTAGCTTGTGGGAAGGGAAAATACTGTTGCTGTTCAGTGTCATTTGGTCTTTTATACTTAAGAAAAAACCTTAAAATTTATGCTGACAGTTAAGACTAGGTGAAGAGAAGTGAGTTGAGGAGCATTTTTTACTACAGAGCTTTCTTGTAGCTTAAAGATAGTTTCCTCGGAGTGTGATACAACTTTCAAAAATTCAAGTGTTGTGAGATTTTGAGAATAACTGACTGTTGTGGTTTGATTCTTTTCCAGGGAACAGCTCGCAGAAAGAAGAAGGTGGTGCACAGAACAGCTACAGCTGATGACAAAAAACTTCAGAGTTCCCTCAAAAAACTGGCAGTAAATAACATTGCTGGCATTGAAGAGGTATAGTGATAAGTGTTTCCTGTTTGAAATTAAATTCACTGTGTTGTTTTGGTGTTGTGGTTGGTTTTTCTTTGTTTGTTGTTTGTCCACCTCCCACCCCCCACTCCCCCAAGCAACAGTTTTCTTTTTGCCTCAAAACCTTACAGGTCTGGTTATTGATGGGTAAAGTTATTTGATTGGTTGTTGTCTCATTCACATTAATGCATGCGTACCTAGAGAAAGAAGGGAGAAGGTTCTGCTGGCCAGATAGTGACAAAAGAAGCTAGTAAGCTGCTTGTCGTGTATGTGTCTTGCATTCATTGCAAAACAAAACTCTTGATTCTTGACTTCATGAACTTGATTATCTGCTTTAAAGAGAAGAGCATTAAACACATGTGCTGTGCAGGCACATCCAAAGCAAGGGTTGTGTGGTGCAGAATATAAAGGAAAATGCAAAAATACTTGGAATAAGAACTTGCAAGTCTGTATTATCAAAATTAGGTCCTTTTACTGCATAAAAATTACCAGAACTGTTTGCGGTAGTTGCAGGAGATGATGTGTCTTGTAACACAGCAAAGACTCTACATAACCAGCTTCTCTGTTAATGTAAGTAGGACTGTAAAGGATTCAGATATTCCTTGATTATGTCTACATACATTTAACATGTATAAAACATGAAGTTAAACACTGGCATTTTTCATAACACTGTAGAGAGTGATACTCATACATGGGAGGAGGAGGTGTTCCTTCATGAACTCAATATTACTGTAGTACTTGGTTAAAGAAGCATAATATTTAATCTCTGATTAATTAATTAAAGCAGGACTGCAGGGTGCCTCCAGAGGTCACCTAGTGCATACCTCTATTCCAAAGGCAAATACAGATTGAATGTAGAAGCCTGGTTTCCCTGTAAGTTTTCATATCTGTGCTACAGAAACAATTCATTTTGTTTACTTAAGACTTGATATGTATATGCTGAGCTATACAAACCCAAAGAAAGACACAGTTCCTGTTCTGTTTTGGGGTTGTTTCCCTCCCCACCCCAGCATAAGATCTTTCTTCAGACATGGTTATTAAGGATTTTAAATGTCTTGATGTGAAGGAAGATAATACAATATGCTTCTACCTTGATAGCTAGATACATAGTTGCAATATGTTGTATTCAGCTGGACACAAGTTAACCTTGGTAAACTTTGTAGATAGAAGAGTTCCCGGAGACTAGTGATGTGGAGTCAAACATAGTAGCTCATCTTTGTGGTTTTTAAAAGAGGCTTTTAAGTAAGAGGCTGACTGTAGTTGAAGCCTTTACCATTTCCCCATGTGTAAGGGACAGGACATCCTTTAGTTTGGCAGTAAAGCAACACACCTGGTTTTCCTCTTCAAAACATATTTTGAAGTCCGCTGCTGTGTAAAGATTGATAACTTACATGGTTTTAAATTTTTAGTTCTCTTTAGTTCCCAAATTTCTGTTTTCTCCTTGTAACTTCTACTAAAAACAATACTTATGAGTTTTGTGACAAGTCTACTACTACTGTTTGGTTTGATGGGTAGAACTCTCTTCCTTCTTTCGGACAAAACTATTTTCCACTTAACCACAGTTTAGCCATGCCCAGAAAAGCCTTTTTAACTTTCCATTCTGTCTCCCTTTAAGTTAAAAAACATTGAAAAATCCCATACAAATATGCCAGTATAATCTTTGACAGGGGTCACTGTATGATGGACTTAGTCCTAAAAGAGTCATCATGGAGTTATTAGGAAGGCGTAGAAGCCTGTTCTAGTGCAGTTGGTACATAAACCTCCAGGTCTGTGTGTATGTGTGTAGGAAGCATTCTTGGCTTTGAGCTGTTTCAGCAATTAGGCCAGATTGTGAATCTTGTGCCTTTGCCAATTCTGCTGCACTAACAATAATGTTTTCCTGATAGGTGACACAGCTGTGAATGGTGATGTCTTAAACTGATGTGGCAAGGCTTTTTTGTTAGGAGCTTTTAGTTTCTAAAGAGTTACCATAGTGCTCAAGGTTTGGTGGTGGTGTTTTTTTGTTGGTTTTTTTTTCCCCTAGTTATGCCTGATATTAACTCATTTATGCTTTACAGTCTAATAACCTGTGTATGTTTTTATCTTCATTAAAAATACACATGAACTGTGTGATAGCATATAATCCTTGCATATTTATATGCTTATCTAAATACTCCATAATTTTATGAAGGAACCATAAATTCAGCCTTTCATATAGTATGTATGAACCCATATTTTGTCATTAACACATCTTACTTTCAGTTTAAATGGTGTTTATTCCAGATGCTTTTGTCATGGTTATATTATTCTCTAGGAGGAGTACTAGTTTTGTAAATTTTTTTGTATTAATATTTTAAATCTAGATTTGAATTAATAATTTATCATTCTTGTTCAACATGTTGCAACACTTTGGTAAATGTTATTGATATATTTAAACAGGTGAACATGATAAAAGATGATGGAACAGTTATTCACTTCAACAACCCCAAGGTTCAAGCTTCTCTCTCTGCTAACACTTTTGCAATTACTGGTCATGCCGAGGCTAAACCGATCACAGAAATGCTTCCAGGCATCTTAAGCCAGCTTGGTGCTGACAGCTTAACAAGTCTCAGGAAGTTAGCTGAACAATTCCCAAGACAAGGTAGGTCTTTTTGGAACCTTTTATCACCGATTTAAAGAACATGTGCAGTATAAACGTTTTAACCCATATTTAACAGCAGCATGTGTGACTTAAAAAGTGATCAAAAACATATGTACTTTTATTTATTTGCCACTGTTGTCGAAAATTAGGGGGGGGGACCATTTTTTTTTTTTTTGTTGATTCCAGATTCTAAGTAGGCAGGCCCTGATTAAAAAAAAAAAATATCTGGTAGGTCAGGCATGCTGTGATTCCAGGTGTACAACTGTGTATGACAAAATACTTAGGAAAGCAAGTTCATGTTTTTGCTTGGAAAAACTCAGCAGGTTCTTTTTGTCAGGGAATTGATTCTGTTTTCTTTGTTCATAAAAAACATATTTCTGTTGTGGATATAGAGGAAGAAACATGTTCTGTATCTTCTACTCTGTAATTCAGTTTGGAATTAAAGAAAGACTTTGATTTTTTTTAATTTTGAATTAATTTTTCAAAGTTTTCAATGTGATTCTTTATTTTTTACTCATTTTAAAGCCATGGGAGCATGGTGTGTGTGTATATGTATGTGGTATAACTATTACTGTAATTTTACAGCTAAGAAATGGAGTCTGGGGACATTCCCTTTTAGAATGGTTCCCTCCTTGGGGAAGCACTGTAGCATGTTTTGTAGAGATCTCAACTACTGTCCCTAAGCAAGTTTGTAATTTAAGGATAGATGGAAATTTATTATTGCAATGGTGTATGTTACAAAATTAATCTGTTAACGGTCTGTAGACTTTGATATGAATTTGTAAAAGTTTTCTTAGACTGCAGAACAGGTACACATTTCATTACAAGTAGCTGTGTTGGAGTTCATTGCCAAAAACTACTTCTTGATATCAAGCTCTGGTGATGTTGGACATTCAAAAAATTTTTTCATATTTGTACTGGTTAGATGGTTATGGCCATTAAAAATACTGTAATTGGACATGTTGCAGTTGTCTGTATTTGGAACTGGAAAATACACTACCTGTTCTAATGTTTTAAAAAATATTTATTCCTTCTAAATCAATCCTTTTTATTTCATCTATATTTCGCATTGAGAGTTTAATTGAAAGTAAAGGGTCTGTTTCTCCTACTTTATGTAAAATACTGTTGTGGTTTAACGCCAGCAAGCAACTAACACCAAGCAGCCGTTCATCCTCCCCCCCTCCCCCAAGCGGGATGGGGGAGAAAATCGGGGAAAAAAAGTAAAACTCATGGGTTGAGATAAGAACAGTTTAATAGAACAGAAAAGGAGAAAGTAATTATAATGATAACAACACTAATAAAATGAC
>JANZLQ010000095.1:7416805-7428100 GCA_026212715.1 Elanus axillaris | reverse complement strand
CTTCTTGTGCCCCTCCAGCCTTCTCGCTGGCTGGGCATGAGAAGCTGAAAAAACCTTGACTTAGTATAAACACCACCTAGCAGCAACTGAAAACATCAGAGTGTTATCAACATTCTTCTCATACTGAACTCAAAATATAGCACTGCACCAGCCACTAGGAAGACACTTAACTCTATCCCAGCTGAAACCAGGACAAATATCTTTCAAAATTTAGAAAGGTAGATTGTCATAAGCATATTTCTTTGATACCATCTCAGTACCAATGGATTCTTGCTATGTTTTCTTTAGATTGTACAGGATGTCAGACCAGTGAGAAGAAATGCTTGCTTTTATTTTAAGTTCTTGCGTTTCTGTAGATACTTGTAGTGTGTTCCAACTTCTAGGACTTAAGACTACGTTTGATGCAGGACCCTTGAAAGGAAAATCATTTTACCTGCAGTTGTGGTCTCTTGATAATTGAATCATAATATGTTGGTCCCTGATTGGTACCACAGTATTGTTGCATTGAAACGCATGACTTCAGCTAGAAGATTTAGTCATGCTGTGTTTTCTTCTGTATCATTTGATCTTTTGCTAGCTCTGCATTAGTACTCCTAAGCATTTGAAAATGGCTGTGCTAATACTTTGGTATAAGAATGTTTGTAAGTAGTCCTTACAGTCATGCTGTTTACTGCTGATGGCCAGTCATTGTGTGTTTGTCACTACTGGGGGTTTGTGAAATGCTTTTTTTTTTTTTCACCTGTATGTTTTTTATTTTGTTGTGTGACTGTCTGTAATTCTGTATAATGAGAACTCAGCACCAAATTTCTTTTTACAGTGTTGGATAGTAAAGCACCAAAATCTGAAGATATTGATGAAGAAGATGATGATGTCCCAGGTAGGCACATACACTTATATGTCCATTTAATGTATAAATATTTTAATTCATGCATTAAAATATTTAGCTCTTGATGCGATTATACATCTTGCTTACTAAGGGAGGCTTCATATATTGGGCAGCATTAAAACATTGATGACTTCAGATTCCAGCTTTTGAAAAAAGGTTTACCTTGTGCAAATTGCTTAATTCTTAAGTAAAAATAGATTAAAATACTTTCAGGGAGGTTGGACATCTAAATGTCCAAATAGGGTTTTAGAGCTGCAAAATGACGTGACTGACGTAGTCATCAGGTTGTCTTTAAATCAGAGTCTGGGGATTTATATTTTTGTAGTAGAAGCAGCAAAGCTTACGTCAGTGTCTGAAAGTTTTTCAGTAAGTAAACATTGTAAGTTCTTAATTTGTCAGTAACTGTCTATCAGTCATCACATTCTTCTATATCCATCAGTATGGTGTATTAGCTAAAACAACAAACTGGGGGACCCAGAGGTTCAAGTTCTCATGCTCTGGCACTGGTTTATTTCTTTGTGACCTTGCATAAAAATTCATTTCTCCAACATTTTCTCTTTCCTGGGGTACAACAGTTAAAGGGTGCCTAACTTCAGGCATTCTTTAAAGAATGCTGATGCCTCAAGACTCAACTGCAGCTACTAGAGCACCTCCCATCTTAATCACTTCATGTTAGAGCTTCCACTCCTCTTACTGTTCCTGCTTTTCTAGTTCTTTGTGTATGTTCAAACAAACCATATTTTCTAAAGCCCTTTGAAATCTGCCTGTAAAAAATGGTGTACGTAAGTATAGTTAAGAACTACTTAACCTTTCCTATAATATATGCATTTTCATTAAATTTATGAAGGTAATGGTACTGGGCATTACTGTATTAAATATCTTCATGTCTTTCAGATCTCGTAGAAAACTTTGATGAAGCATCAAAGAATGAAGCTAACTAAAACATTAATAGTTCTGGAAGCTGGCATGGACTAGATTTAAGAAATCAGCTATGTGGTTCCAAAGTTTTAAAGAAACAGAGAACATCATCTGTTAATAGTTCAGTAATATAAATATTTTGTATTTTTATGATGCTGTTTGTTCAGCATTTTCTGTCAGTTGATTTTTGCATTTTGCACTTACTCCCAGGATCTACTCTTTTGGTCAAAAAGAAATGTCAGTGCAGTTTGAGGGGTGTGTGCATGTGCGTGCGTGTATGTATGTGGGTGTACATATAGTGGAGAACAAATTGGAGAACACTTATTTAACCTTTCCCCCTTTTCCTTTGGAAGTAGAAATAAAATGAATCTTCAGCATTGTTACTTTTGATAATCACCAAATAGTGCACAGAAGGTAGTTAAGATTAAAATTTGTCCGCATTTTGTGACCTGAATGCATTACACAATTAAAACTTGGGTTTAATTTGCTGTTAACTATCGTACTTGCAGATGTGTTTCTCATCCCTGTTGAAATATGTACACAGTAATTGTTACCAACCTTGTGTTGATCCCAGATGATACCAAAGATGAGCTGTTTTACCGGCTTGTTTGGTACAGTAACTTTCTGAAAAAGAAAACTTGGTCTCGGAAAAGTGTGCTTTTTTTAACCTTTCTCAGCTTTTCCTTTTTTCTTGTCTCTTGAACCTTTTGAGACAAGCTGATCTTTAACTTCTCCCCTGTAGGCATAGCAGTATGTTCTCCTGTTGATTACGTAGAGTATTTCCCATGTCAAAAGGAAAATGAGCATCTTGGTTCTCTACTGTGGCATCACTTCCTAAACTTGGAGGTCTAATTGGTAACAGTCCAGTGCACCAGTTTTGCACAGTAACAGATTTTTGCTTGAAGAACTTCAAGCTATTCTCTTGGCATGACTGCATTTACTAGCGGCTGATGATCCACTGTCATTGTTAATGGCACTAGGATTTAAATGCATCCTGTGAGCAATGTTTAAGGTGGCAGGAAAGAGTTGTTGACATTTTGCCTGGCCTCCTGCTGGGCAGTTTGTGCAATGACCAGCTCTAAAGGGATTTTTTTTTTCTTGCCTGTAACTTACCTTTGCCTATAACCTACCTCTAGGTTTGGTGTCATCTGTGTAGTAGCTTCTTAAAAACAACAAATGCTCCTCAGGCATAAGGAGGACATTGGCAGGTACTGTTGGTACAGTGCAGTATTTATGACCTTTCTTTAAAATGCTTAATGTGAACTCATTTTCTCAAGAGGCTCTTTCAAGATTCTTGATGTAATGTGCATTATGGTATAGTTAGACATCATTGTAACCTGTGTCAAGGGCAGCTGTGGCTTAAGAAAGCCATTACTTTTTTTTTCCTCTACATCTGTCACTTAACTATGGCTTAATTGGAACATATCAGCTTTTTACGTAGGTTCATATGCTAGAGAACTGTAAAAGTACAAGGTAAACAGTACATGAGTTCTGGTGACATCATCATAAAATCACGAAAGCAGAGCTGTTCATTATCTAAACTCCTCCATTTATTTTATAGGCTTTGTTCAGTTTTTCCTGTTATATTTTATATACTACATGGATCTTACTACAAAATAAAATAACAGTACAAAAGAGGAAATGCTCCCTCTTGTGTGTTGTCTCCTCCTCCCACCAGCACTAGCTGAGGAAGGACAGGTGGATGCAGCAGCTGTTTCAAACAGCACTATATCCTTGCTGACAGTGACTGAGGAAGACACATGCAGGATTAGGGAGGAACCTATTAGAGGTTCAGGATTTCACACTCCCATATATGCACTCTCCTATTTTCCCTGCAATGTTGAATGAAACTTTGGTTTGTTTTATGGCTAATCTTAAATCAGCCGCAGATGCATTTGTTCTGTTTGTAAAGAAGAGATGTCTTCAGTAACAGGTGCATAGGCGCACTGCATTGCCTTTTGCTGTCTCTGCAAGCTCTAAGAACAAATGAAGGATACTAGGAAACAGGTATTTGCAGTGTTCTTCCATTTGCTTAAGGGGTATGAGTGAAGAGCATTTCACAGTAGCAACTGTACTGAGTTTATGTATGGGACACCCCCTCCCCCTAAATGCTAATCAGATACTGAAAATTTGTGCTCATTGGTTTCTGATGTAGGAAGTATGTCAAAAGTAATTTTGTGAGAGATTAAGAGTAACCATTGGAAGCAGTGATTCCATAAGAAGTTTGTATAGTAGAATTTTTGGATTCCTACAAAATACTCATTTAATTTTTGCTCTTGGTCATGACAATTTACATGTTAAACCCTCACTTTTTCCTATGTTTGACAACCAGTAAACTAAGTACTCTAGCTTATGTAGTTATATTATCTTCAGTTTTTTCACTGTATGTGGAAACAGTCAACCACTTACGATTTGCTGCTGGAAATACTAGAGCTTATCAATCATTAAACTGATTTTAATTAAAAGTAGCCCATCAAGGCTGTTGTGGGAAAAGCTCTTTTTCTTCGTATTTATTCCTGATATAACTCAAATAGTGTTTGTACATGCTGATGGAAATGTAGAGTTACTAGAAGAAGTTTTGAGGAGTGTAGGTACAATAAAAAAACTCCCCACGTGAAGTTGAACATTAAAATGTTCTTTGCTTGACTTAAAGAATGATAACCACTGTATTTTTGAAGCTCTTGAGCTTTACTTGCTCACTACTTAAATACTGTCACATTCAAGATACTGACATAGTAAAGAACTTGGCAGTGATTTGAAAATAGGAAGATAGAGCATAAAGTACGTTGAAACATCTCTTGGATTGTATGTGAGAGAATCAAAGTTGAATCAGTAAAGACCAAGGAATTGAGAATTTGGCCAACGTGTAACATGGCAAATGCTAGCCTTCCTGCCCTGACTGTGAGTAGCTTTGTGTAGTTCCCTAGTTTATGGATGGAAAACCTAAGACTGGCTGCCTTCTCAGGCAGGAGAGCAAGTCTGTAAAAACTTGCAGTTGTGGTGCATTTGCTGTATGAAAAAAAAAATATGCTCATATATGACAGATAGCAGAGATCATAGTACAGTCAGTGATGCAACTTCTGTTACGTAGTTGTTGAAGGGTGCACAAGAATGATACTGATGAATTTAGAACTGCTATTGAAGTTTTACTGAAATAAGTCGGTAATTCACTAGTATCTGACAACTTTTAATGGGAACTAGGAATTGCTATGAACTCCTTTCTGCCAGGATCTTGACAAATAATGTTTTGGATTTGATGTGTACAAAATGAGCACTGGAGGTCTTACAGGTGATTTAATTACTGAGCAGTGTATTGATTGACCAGTGTATTGCTGTTAACAGGAAACAACTGAGGAAGTTACATATAGCACAGATTTACTGTGCTGTTATAAGAAATGAATTCATGCCTCTACTGAGGAATGTCCCAGGAAGGATCCTCGTAAGTTTCCGTGGAATCAGACTGCTGCTCCAGACAGTAGGGATGTACAGAGGGGCCGAGTGAACTGCCCTGTAGGTGAAGGTGAGTGAGTAAATTCTTCCACTGGCACTTAAGATTAGTCTGCTTTTATTATCTGAAGACAATGCTGGTTTGTTCAACAAAGTGAACAGATAGATTGTTCTGGAGATCAAGGTGATGCTAATTAAATGATCCATGTTTTGTACTTGAGCAAATGAAGTGATGGAGAACAGAAGCACATCACAACAATAGCCATAGCAACTTTATGGAAGTAGCAGCAGAAGTACAGGCAATGGTTATTTACATTCAAAGGTTTGCCTTCCCATCAAGTAATTTATTTTTTTTTAATTCCCCCCTTGTTTTCAAAGACTAGTTTGCAGACACTGTAGAACTTCATAGATTTATTCATTAATATGGGGGCTGCAGTGTCAATCAGGGTAGCCAAGCAGGGCAAGTGAAGAGACTTAATTCTAAAATCAGTGGTCTTGGTATGTTTGGGTGGAAGCTTGGGTTGATACCTGGAGCAGGGTTATTGGGAACCGGGCTTTCATTTCGGACTGGCACTGTGTATTTGGCAAGAAAAAAACCTATGTCTTCCCATGCCTTGCTATGCCTTTATTTCAGAAGTACTCCTTTACATCCTATAAGTATGTGGTATGTAAATTAATGAACACAAAACCTGGATTCTTCTTGAGAGAAAAGAGCTACCTCTGTGCAAATGGTATAAAAAGCTATTTTACTTCTGCATGATAAATGTATGCTATTTGGTGGGCTGTCAGTACTATTAAACACCCTCTCACTAAACAGACCCACAGCTTGCTCAGATGCTGTTTTTTCTTGGCAACCTGGTATCTGTCAGATTCTCAAATATTAGGCAGCATTTCCTTCAACTTTGCATTGCAGATGGATTTTGTAACTATGCTAAATTAGTTTCCTCCTTGGAGTAGGAGGTTATCTGCTCATTTGAGTTCTTGAAGTTGTTTTTGGTATTCTTGATAAAGTATCAAGGTAAAGGCAAGCATTGAAACAAATTATATTCCAAGGCCTTTTGACCTTTCAGTGCACATATCCCACCTGAATAAAAGGAGTTACATGACCTCCTGACCTTTCTTGCAACATCTTTGCAGCAGCTATAATTGCTTATGTCAAAAAGTAATATTAGAAAGTATTTAATGTATTTTTAGATTGTCTAATGCAACTTAGCTGACAAAGAAGAGCCAGTGCTGCATGACCAGCTCTCTATGGCCATTGGGAAATGTGGCACAAACTACATTTTGAGAACATCAGATCTGATGTTGAGGCCATGTGTGAAGCTGGAAATTTCTAAGAGATGCAAATTATTGCCAGACATGGGTAAGTGAAGACTTAATATCTCAACAGATTGTCAGCAAGATACCAGACCTTTGCACAACAAGAGTGAAGTTCCCTGAAAGGCCTTCACCAATCTCAGGCTTCCCTGCCACAAGGGAGCAAGTCTTGCTTTGCTTTCCCAAGCGCTAGTGGTGGTAGCTGATGTTTGAGGTCAGCTGGATCAGCTTGCTCATCTGGTTGTAAATTACTTTTTGTAAAGTTAGTTTTCAAATTGCTTTCAGCTCACTTTACTGTTATGGCAGATCATGCAGTTGTGCACATGCTAAAAGTTCAACTGTTTCTTCTCCTGACAGCTTGCTTCAGTCAGCTTGGCCAGCCTGTAAAACCATCTTGAGCTGTGGTGGTAGCATTTGAACCTGCAGGTCCCACGGTTCGTTCAGTGTGAGTGGGTGCTTGCAGAGGAAGCAGTAGCTTCAGGCCCCATCTCAGTTGCCTTTGCCTTACACACCTGCTAGCTAGCTTTGAATTTCTGTGAAATAAACAGTAACCTGCCTTGAAAAGGAAAGCATTTGCACACAGTCCTTTTGGGCAGCCTCAGTAGAGATGACTGTAGGGCAAACCAGCCTTGTAGACTGAACTAGCCTTTTAACCCTGCTGCTTGCTCTGCTTCTGGGGCTTGTCTTGCCAGACAGTGTGTGGGGAACTTGCAGTGCTGCTGCCAGGGTCATACTGAGTTTGGAAAGAAGGGAAGGATTTGCCATATCAATGCCTTGGGCAACCCATCTGGCCAGATACTGTAACTTGCAGTTTGTTTTTAAACTTTTAATTGTGAAATAAGGGTTCAGTTCATTGTGCGTTGTAAAGTGTAGGCATTGCCTGCACTGTGTGCTGATAAGCTGTGGCATGTGGTGCCAGCATGCTGTTACCACAGCCACTCTCTGACCCAGTCATCCCACTGCTCTGCAGCTACACAGCACCCAAACACAGCCTTCCCCGTGAGCCTATTTGGCATGTCTCTTTTTAGATAAACAGTGATTTTTTGGGGGCAAGCTGTTGGAAGTTTTGATTCATGCTGCAGGTTCTTGTTCACTCAAAATAACTTTTAAGTTATTCATTGAGATCTTTAATAAGGAATTTTGATCTTTGTGACAAGATCTGGTTTCAAAGGGTTTCTGACACATGGTGTTTAATTGAAAATAGCTGTAATTTGCTTACAGCATTTTTACAGTCTCCAGGGAGTAATGATACAACTGAAGTTTCTGCTCTGTTCATTTTGAAACACTTGCTCTGTTGCTGGAGACTCTGGTCTGCTCTGTGTGATTGGCAGTTGTAATTAGCAATGGCTTGCATTTTTGCATGTTTCTGAAAGAAAGCAAATAGGGCCTAATTTAATTTTTACTTTGAATAAGGATTTCTTCCCCTGTCTGTCTTAAGTTTCCTGCAGTCTGCTTCCTCAGCCTGACTGAAAGACACCATGTTTTCTCATAATCTGCTGCTGGATATTTGGGTATTTTGCTGAGATTTCTATTTTGACGCAAGTGATACCAGTTTTCTGAAAAACAGGGAATGTGTTACATTTTCTAGTCTTTTCTACGTCACCTTTCACTCAGCAACATGATTTCTGTGTTGTAAATTACTAACTTTTGAACACCTCTATCTCTTCTCCTGCTCTTTGAGTTGCAGAGTTGCTTTCCTTGGCAGCATGCACTGAGAAATCATGTTCGCCACTTCCAGCCCTGAAATTGTAATAGTTTATCCCATTACAAGGTGATTTTTCCACCTCAGTTCTCCTGAGAACCTTGAAATGGTTTTTCCATAAAAATAATCCATCCCCTCTTTTTCTTTTAAGGGCTATAGTCAGATTTGAAGGGATAATCTAACTATTGTTTCTAGTGATATGTGTGTTCTATCCTGATGATTTTCTTAAATTATAGAGCATTTTTATAGTGCAGTCTGGGTCGCTGAGAACTTGGTGACTTCTTTGAACAAGATTGCTTGTTCTTTGGGAACAAGCAGACATACATCATTACTTTTCCATGAAAAATGCATACACTTCTAATAGTTTTAATCTGCACAAGCACTCCATGGGTTTGCAGTAGCTGTAATAAAAGGTGTAGATGTCTTACACCCACATTTCCTCAATGGCTTATAGTACCATCATCAGGAATGTATACCAAGTGCATTTTCCTTTGGGACTGCTAGTTTTGTTGTCTTCCTTTCTCTAGCTCTTTGTGAGTATCTGAGAACTAGAGCTGTTGAATTTGGGCTGCCTGACATCAGAGTACGCTAATACTTTCAAACTGCTTGGGCCCTCAGGTTCATTATGGTTTAGGATGGCCAGTATTTGTCAGGAAAGAACAAATGAACTAGTAGCTGTTCAGAACAAGACTTGCATTGAATTAACCATGGTGAGAAATTATTTTTATTAGTTTCTCAGATGAGACATTAATCTGTGTTAAAATTTGTGTAAGATGTGGCTTGGTTCAATTTTTGTCCTTCTATGTTACCTCTTAGATAAGCCAAGATAAGAGAAAGGTGATTAAATACTTGTCCTCAATTAGTCTTACCCTCATAAGCAGTCCCATTAAAAATGGCTGTGGGCGGTATTACATGCATTGTCTACTTGCACAATAAAAACAAGCTTTAACAGTTGCTTCTACCATAGTTAAGTAACCCATTAAAGCAAGCATATTTGCAAGTTTTATACTTGGAATGTCTCTCTGGGTTGGTAAAAGCAAGATAAAGGACAGATGTCAAAGATGCCAAAGTGCTTTTTTTCTTTTTCTCTGCCTCCATCCCCTTGCCCCCAAGAAACCAGCTTCCTGCTGTATGTACTATTATTTACTGTGCCCTATTCTATTGGCTAACATTGTGCTCTAATCCTGTATTGTAGCCAGAGTTGTTTTGCAAGGGTTCTGGCAGTTTGAAATGAGGTACCAACCTTTCTTAGCAAAATCAAAATGTTTGACTGACTGACTTCTGAGTTACAACATGAACAACTTACAGACATCTCTCACTGAGATGTTGGGGAAATAGCTGGTCAGGGTGTCCCAAGTGCTCTGACTCGCAGCATTCCACGATCTCAGTCATGTGATTTAGCAAGGCATATATAAGCCTGGGTATTTTTTATAGGCTTAATTACACCCAGTGAGGCAATGTCCTTTTGCTTGAGCAAGGAGTTGCCACATTGCTGTGAAGTCAAAACATTGCTAGGAGAAAGGAAGGTTCAAGCAGAGCCATCAAGTTCACAGGACAAGTGGAAGGAGCGTGTGTACTCATGACCCTGTTTTCTCTACATATGTACGCTTCCTTGGGATTTAGTGGTGGGGTTTGTCTGTGATGCTAAGACTGAATGATTCCCTGTTTGCCATCACTGCTGACTTAGTAAATGACATGATCAAGATGAGCATGTATCTGGCTTTTTTTTTTTTTTTTCCTCATGTACTAGTGAAAGAGAAATGAACTGATGGGGAAGAGGGTGCAACCTGCCTGGAACAGTTAGTGACTTGTATTTAGCAAGGAACACCAGTGATGTTATTCCTTCTTTCACCCAGTGTTTTTGTGACTTAAGTGACTATATGCCAATACCTGCAGGATTCCAGACTCATCCAGTCCACGTTAACACCATGCCTGGCAAATGGGAGCTTTAGGTATGTTTTCATGAATAAGGAGGGTAGCACAAGCTGGTATCTGAAGCATTTATTGAGCTAGTGCAGCTGCAACCAATGGGATATTTTCCACCATTAGTGGAAATGGGTGTAGCCAGTGACATTCCAGCCACTGTTTGGCCAATGTTTGGATCTCAAGGATTGTCTGTTAAACACTGAAGGTAAGTGCTCAGTGGAGAACAGTGTGCAATTAATGTTGCATCATCTTATTGTGTAATGGTCCTTGCTGGATACTAAGTCCTTGTTGTACTGTTTTCTGTAAAAACACAGAATAAAAGATGGCCCTTTACCTTAGATTATGACCTCCACAAAGATAGTCAAATTAATGACAACTGTTTTTCAGTACTTGTAAATGGCAGTGAAGTCCATTTACAGGGCTCAGGGCTTCTTCCTTATGGAAATATTAAGAGTGTCCTAGCATGATGGGACATGGATAACAGGATCCATCCAACACATACTCCCTTTGAAATAGACATAAAATTGTTGAACAATCACCAAGTTGTGAAAATTGCCTTGAGTTATTTATCATCCTGGCAAAGTAAACCATTCTTGTTTACTGGTCAGCTTTCATACTAAATCGCATTTTTACCAAGTTCAAATGTTTTCTTGATCAAAGTCTTCAGTAATAAAGAGCACTTTGAACTCAGCTTACAAAGCACATTTACTTCTTTCTCGTATTTGAAGTCCTTTTGCCTATTGCATAAATTACAAGCGTAACAAACTCCCCTTAGTCCCACACATAAATTATTTTGAATTTCAGTCTCTTACCTTCTTTGCCAACCCCTAATTTGTTAAATCATCTGGACACTGCCACAGTAATGAAACCATGAGCCTGCCACAATTCTGCTGAATTCTCAGATTGCTTTCTTGCACTCTCCCCAAGTATGTTGCCATACTACATAAAGTTCTGGCTCAGTTTTAGCTTGGGTCCCTTATTCAGCCAAGAGACAGGATTTTATTCATTATTATTAAGGTGCTTACCTTTTTGCAAACTATAGGGGGAGATGTTTGTTCATCAGTTTCTTTTCAGTGTAAAGCATTCCTTTTCCTGGGGG
>JANZLQ010000095.1:7386106-7403448 GCA_026212715.1 Elanus axillaris | reverse complement strand
GGTGCGGCAGGCTCCGCACTGCCTCCCCGGCGGTGCCGCAGTGCCGTGCGCTGCCTCTGGGGCCGGCCAGGGGGCGCTGGCTGCCGGTAGCTGCGGCGGCCTTGGCCGCGGAGCCAGCGAGCGAGCCCGCCTGGCAGGCGGCGAGGGCGGGCGCCGGCCTCTCCAGCGCTCGCGGGGTCTGCGGGGCCCGCCCGGGAGCGAGCGGCGGTGGCGGCCGCGGAGCGCGGCGCCGGGGGATCCCCCTCGCCATGCAGACCCGGCGGTGCCTGCTGCCTCCCGAGGTGAGTGAGCGGCGCCCAGCCCTCCGCCCCCAGGCCCGGGAGGCCGGGGTATCCCGCTCCCCAGGCCCCCGCCGCCCGGAGCGAGGCCCCGCGGGCGGGCGGGGAGAGCTGCGACGCCTCGGCGGAGCCGCCGTATCGCCGACACCGCCCCAGCCTAGGGCCTGGGGGCTCCGGGTGCCCCCTCAGCCCGCCGCCCTTGTCCCCCGCACGCCGCCAAGGGGAGAGGCGCCTCGCCGCCGAGGGGGAAGGCAGCGATCGCCCCTCAGCCCTCAGCGGCTGGTCCTCCGAGCCCCCTCCCCGCCATTCCCCTCCGTCCCCGGGTGCCTGGACTGGCTGGCCCCCTCGCCCGGCGCGGCCGGGCCACCTCTCTCTCTCCGCGCCGGCGATCCTGGAGCAGGGGAAAGAGCTCTTGGGGGGGGCTCCAGCCCCCCGGGCCCCCCCCCGTGTGCCGCCGGTGCGGGGCAAGGCGAGGCTGTTCCCCGGGCCGGCCGGCGGTCCCGGGCCGCGCCGTGCGCACGGGAGCCAGCGGGCAGCCTCAGCTGCCGGCCCGGAGAGGGGAGGATCCCTGTTTGCATCTCGTGCCCTTTTTGTGGCCTGATCACCGCTCCTTCCCCGGGCAGGGAGTGTTACTCGCTCATCGCGATGTGTAACAAGTCACTCCTGCAATGGTGGTAGTGGTGGAGGGGGATGGGGCGAGCGGGCGCGATGCGTTTTATAACATCTCTAATTACGTGAAACTGTGGTCATGTCTCGCTCTAAGAATAACTGGCACTCTTGGCATGTCAGACTTTTCAGAGGTGGGTTACTTCCTTGCTCATAAATGTTACGGTTAAATAGGTGCGTATGATGGAGGGTGGCTGAAGAACTGTTTTTATCTTGTTAACCAGACTGAAAAACAAGTAGCAGATGGGAATTGATAGACTTTATGTTTTCGTGTTAATGATCTTGTTTATTTATAGACAAGATATTCCTGATTATTTTGTGACAGAGGCTTTTTGGAGGGTTTTAGTTTTTATGCATATTTTCATTCAGTTCAAATATTAGAAGTTGACTGAATTCCGGCAATCTTTTTATTAAGTGTGGTTGTATTGGATTAGAATTTCTGAATAACACTGCCCTCAATATTTCGGTCCAGGCTGAATCCGAAATGGGAAGGGGCCCTGTAGAAACAAGTAAAATAATAATAGAGATGCTCTACTTGAATAGAAGCTTTTATTTTCTTTGGGCAGCGTTTTACTGACTAGGCAATGTTTTAAAACTTTGTAATTAACTTTTATTAGCAAATAATTTTTGATTGCGTGGAACGAATCCAGATTTTAGGTAGACCTTCAGTGGTTGAAACGACATCAAAATCCTTTGTTACTGCCTGAACCCAGTAGTGCATTTCTTTTTATAAAGTTGTAGCATGTGATCCAAAATGAGAACAGTCTCCTTGACCCAAGAGAGACAAAATTAAAAATCTCTTCAGAGGTTTGTGGAATCTGAAATGGAAGCTGAATGAGGGCCTAAAATCTCAAAACAAGCTTCTCTCTCATTCAAGCCCTGATCTACACCTAACAAGTTACCATGTTCTGAGACATTGTGATTGATTCTCTAATTGTCCATTGCTTTATGGTGCCTTCTTTAGTGTGTGAAAAAGGAAGAAAAAACATCCTAAAACTGCATTGCTGAGTCCTGATACTGGGTGTTATTTTTGTGTGTTAGCTTTGAGTCAGTTATTAGGCTAGGGATTAAATACTTTCAAACGCACATTTCAGGATCTGAGGCCTGGGGCTAAGACTGAGATGAAATACTGTTTTTTTAGTTTGGCACAAAGTCTGACTGTGATTGTCTCAGGGAACAAAGGTAGAGACTGAACAAAGATGCGGTATTAAAACCTGTGGCCAAAGAATGATAAGCTTTTAATGTCTGTTGTTGCCTGTCCACTAGCTGTGCCAACTTTAGCAAAAAATAGCTTGCTAGTTTTTGGGTTTATAGGCTGCCTATAAAAAATCACCTGGAAATTATTTTGCAAAAGGATTAGAGTGAGGTTTTGCTTTTGAATAAAAGCTGGCACAAAAGAAAAAGATTCTGGGAAGAAATTGTTGGGTATTTGTGTTTTGTTGATCAAAAAATCTTTTTGATGCACTAAGCTGAGAATCTTCCAAATAAAAGTGAGTTTCCTGACAGAAAATCGGATGAAGGATAATAGTTTCAGTGCACAGTTAGTCTGTGTGCTGATGAATCGGCGACCTTTTCCAGAACATTGTTGGAAGACACCAGTATATTCATAGGCTACTTTGAAAGTTTTATGTAAAGGCTACTGTTTATTTTTTTAATGTGATTGAGATTAAAGTCTCAAAAGAAATTGAAAGGTGGCCTGTTTTAGAGCCCTATTTGTGATTCTTGAGACTTGAACTTTGAAATGAACAGAAATGTGAACTAACATGCTCAGTTTTCCCTCCTGTTGTTTTTGTGAAGCATTGAGAAATGTGGCTGTACAAGGATACTAAAAGTTTACAAAGCTTTTTCTATTGATAAGAAATATATAGCCAAGAGTAAATGGCTGAAAGTAAGTTAAAGTATTGAGTTTTAGTTGATAGAAACAGCTTTTACTTCTACGTTGGCTTTAAGTGTTGGCTATATCTTGCAACACTGGGAAAATTACATCAATTAATGTAAATGCATGGGAAGTTTTAAAAGATATATTGAGGATCCTTAATTGACATAGTAGTTTCTACTTAAAATAGAATTCAGGATACATATTCGTACAAATTTATTTGACTAGCTACTAGAGCAAAGCACGCTATATAGTTAACAAAAAAATAGCACACTCTGAAAAATCAGTGTGATGAAAGTAAATGACCATTATCATAATACATACAAATATGTATTTTATATATATAATAATTATTTATTTAATAGATATAAACGATTCTATTTTTACAGACAAATACTTTCCTACTTATTGTTTGGTTGGCTGAGTTTCACTTAATCGAAACCAAAGCATAACACAATTTCTTTTTTTTTAGTTTATCTGTTAAGATTCTTTTTAGACATTGAACATTTGTAGATTTTAAGGTGCCCTGTTAAATCTTAGTGAGTGTAATTCTTGGCTAGTGTTTGTGGGAAGGAATGAGTGTGAGTGTCATACCTAGGCTATTAAACTACGTCATTCCTTTAAATGTTAGGTTCTAGAGAAAATTACAAGATGTTGCAGATCCCAGGACCTTTCTATTGCAATTAATGGCATACTGCACTTTGTGCTTTTGTCTTTGACATGTATTTGTTTCCTGAATGTGCTTTGTGATGTTTTTTCCCTTTTGCATCACACACCTGCAGAATTTGGGATATTTAGGAATGCTGCTATTCAGACTGCCTTAGCAGAGGGGCAGAATAGGAAAAATACCTTTAAGGCAAGTTTATATGTATTCTTTCACTGAATCTTTCTAGTATTGTTTATTACTGGAATATTTCAACAGTAATTGTATTACTGTTATATTGCTAGAAGAAATAAGTAGAAATGTGTAACATTGATACTTATTTTTCAGAAACAACAGCCCTCTAACTAGTACATCAGCATAGTTCTGTTACAGTAAAAAAAAAAGGGAAAAAAAAAAAGTGATAAACTGAAAAACAGGTGTAGGGTCACAATCTGTAGATTTTCTGTGTTTTAGTGTTTAGCTAGTGTGCTATCTGAATAGCTTGCATGATATCTTCAGTCTAAGTATAAACTAAGGCAATAGCTGTCTTAGTTATGAAGGCCAGCAAGGATAGAGCTTAAAGAAACTTTAATGTTGTTTTGCTTCTGTGTAAAATTGGATAATTTGGAAGTGTCAATATGTGGCAGTCTGAGCATATGTTACGCTTTGAAGTTTTAGTGTCCATATGCTAAACTTTTCACATATTCTCTCCCCAGTGTCCACTGTATATTAGGCAAATGAAAACATGGACTTCAGTGTTGGATTTCCACCTGCATTGTTTTTTTGTTTGTCTCTATGTTCTTAAGTAGCAATTACTAACCTTCATATTGAATTATTTGCAGGTAATGCTAATGGCTGTACCCTCTATATTCTGTCTCTGTGTTGTACATAGAATATAAAAATATCTTTGTCTTGTTTGCTGTATGTGTTAATACGTCTTATATCTCTGATATTTTGATGGCAACTGAAGCTACAAATCTATCTTACGTGTCAGTGGGGTCACCGTAGTATCAGTTGTTTAAGGGAATACACTGAAGGTCCAGAAGCATTCTGGTATGCTCTGTTAGGACGGTCTAGGTTTTTCTATCAAGAATTGTATTGCCTGCTACTAGTTTGTATTTTGCTTCTGTTTTCTGTACTTTCCCCCCCACCTTTTAATATCAGCAGGAAGCTTGATGAATTTCTTTAAGAGATTGGTTACATAATGAAGTTGGGTAGGACTTTACAATTGGAAATGGCATTGCAAGTTAATAATTTTTCTTAAAATTGTTTTGTTGGTTTTCTGTTACTGGTTTGGTTCAAACATAGTAACAAAGGTAGAAAGCTTTCTAGTGGAAGCTGGAGGCATCAGCTGATACTTCAGATAGTGATGCTGAAGCCTGGTTTAAGGTATGGCTTTGTATATATAATAATGCAGTAATGTGTCTTTGATTGTGTCTTCCTGGTTTTTAGCCTGGCTTGAGCTGAACTGACATTCACAGCAGTAAGAAAAAAGCACTAAAGCCTTATGTAGACAACACTGGAACTGTTTTTTTCTACTGTGAAAATACTTCTGTGTTGTAGATTTCAGTTTGGTAACTATTTTAGCCATTCTTCATTAGTGACAGAGGAATTAGGCATGATCAGAGATGCTGGAAATGTTTTGAGCCTTTGCTTGTGTTGAGAAAATCCCTTGTTCAGTTAAGAGTTAGAGAAGAAATGCTATCTACCAAATTATGACTATACTTACTGGTAATGTTCCATTGTGAGTCTTACTGACTTCTTCAATTTTCCCAAAGAGCAGTTGTGGGCCTGCATAAAAAGGCAAAATATTTAGTATATGTCTTAAGTTCAGTGCCTTTGTTTTGTTAGTGAAGTGGTAGCTGGGAGGAACCTGTCCTTCCCTCTTCCAGTGTACAAAGAATCCAGAGGTCATTTCCTATCAGATGACAAGTTGAAATTAGGCCATACTTGTGTCAGAGATTTGTGTGTGCTCTACCAATTACAGAAGTGCCACAGCTTCTCTAGTAATACTTTTAAGCCTTACTTCTGGATTCTTGCAATTTTTAAAATTACTGTAATAGGAAAGGCTTTATTTACTTCTGTGATATACTGAAGCCTTTTTTTATTAATAATAGAACTCAACCTTTATACACGTGCTCCGAGTACATTTTGAAACTCTAAGTTTAAAATATTATTTGGGGAAGTCAGATGGGTGAAATACATTAGAAAATTCATAGAAGATTATCAATGAAGGAACATACACTGGTACATTTTTCTAAAAAAGTACAGTGATGAATTTAAAAGGAGTTGGTAATGTTCAGTATAAGAAACAGATCAAAGAGCTTTCTAAATTGCGTAATAGCTTCTTTATCTGCGAATGACACTGACTATTAGAGGAGCTTCTCTGTTTCCAGATTCTGTTTTGTAGTGTCAAAACTCTGCTTTGAATTCGGCGTATGTGTTGACTTACCTGTTTGCACTCCAAGTGGGATCTTGAAGATTGATAAAGGCCAAGCCATTTGAAACTGTGAATCTATAGTGTATATAGTTGTTATAAATTCAAGAAGAATTGGCAAATAATGTGAATATGCATAAAATGTATTGCTTGATTAGTTGGCCAGTCAGATTACTGGAAGTCTTTTCTTGCATTTCTTTTAACCTGGACAATGAAACTGTTCCTTCATCTGTTTCCTTTTCTTCAACAGCTTTGAATTTTTTAGCCTCCCTGCCCTCTCCAGTTGTTTTGAATTGCTGGATTTTAAGAGGAAGGTTTAAGAATGGTGTCATTAGTGGTAAAATATGGGGCCCGGTTTCTGGTGATCTAGGTTCCTCTGGTCTGTGTTGTGCTCAGATTACATTCTGATCTTGGGTGTGCTGCACATCCAGTATCTCTGAGGTAGACTGGTGATCTGTGTGGGGGTGACTTAGGTAATCCCTGCCCCTGTCATCTGCTGAAGATGCCTGGCAGAATTAAATTTGTATTCCCCCTTCAAGTTCTGCAGTTCTGAGCTTTGCATAGCAATTTAAACAAAACCAAATTAATTTTGTTTCTACACCAGATTGTGAAGTGCATTGACTGAAGAGGTAGCATATTTGCTTTTTCTGCAGGTGTTGTAGAGAAGGAAGGGCAAGTGGACCTCAGTAATCTATCACAGAAGAGGGGTAGATATCTGATGCTGGTGATTTCTTAAATAAGCATGATATGAAAGAGAAGAGCGTATACCTTGGATCTCTGTGTGTGTCACTTCCACCAACTGTTGAATAGGGATAATGTTTACCTGTCTTTTTAGGACATCTCGGATCCAAGGAGCGCGTTTCCTGACATCATGCAAGACTGAGGACCGGGAACTGGGCCTGATTAAACTGATGCTCAAAAGAGTTCAGTGGTTTCTTGGATTGAGTCAATGCAGTGGGCTGGTCCAGTGATAAAGGAGCTCCCATCACTCTAGCTGAAACAGTGGTAATCTAAAGCCAGATCTGTTTCTGATGACTAGGACTTATTTTCCACCCATAATTCTTTAGAATTTGTGGAAGATTGTGTAAGTAGCAGGGAAATTCTTACAAGATCTGGAAATGGAGAGATCTATGTTTTGTTTTGAATTAGAAGATGAGTTGAATGAGTTTTATAGTGTAAACCGAATCTAGTGTTATATGTACCCAAGTCCTTTGAGATACTTTATTGGTAAGCGTATTTTTGTACCATCAGTGGAATGAAAGAAGCTCACTTTCTGTAGATTTAAATCCTTTTTGCCCCTTAGTATCTCTTCCCTTCCTTTACTGTCTGCAACAGCCCCAGCTTTTTCACATAACACCATAATTCTGTTTTTGTCAGAGCTGTGTGGGTATTGATTGCCCAGCAGGTTGCTGCCAAAAATACATATAGCAGCTTGCTTTTCCTTGGAGGACAGTAATTTGGATTTGTTTTTACTGTGCAGATACTAATTTTAATGAACTTCTTTTTTTTAAAAATGAGCATAAAGAATAGTGAGTGAACAATATGATCCCATAATCTTCATTTCTGTAGGAGAGCAGATTAAAGATACAATGATTGAAAAGCGATAGTAACTGAACACTTACTAGTACCTAAGTCCTCTTCTTTTTTTTGTGTTTTACTGAGACTGTGAATACTGAGTTTTCTTTGTAGCGTGGAGGAGACACAAAAGTTACATGGTTAAAATATACCCAGCAAACCAATCATGTCAATGTAATTTTTTATTCCCTACCTGCACTGAAAGGCAGATAAATGAACTTTCAATATGAATTGAGATTGTGCAAGAGGAAAGTTCCCTCTTTGTCTTTTTTTTCTTCATTTATCTAGCAGTCTTTTTGAAACTGCATGTTCTTCTGTAATACTGTAGAAATACATGCTATAGCTTGCTCTTGAGACTTTTGTTTCATAGATAAAGGCACAGGTATCTGATTTACACCCTTTTGGGGGTTTATACTCCAGTATATGGCTATGGTTTCTGTTTGCTGGCCAGTTTGATAGTTTAGCAGACCATATTGGTTGTCGTCATGTTACAAAGTTACATTGTGAGTGCTCTATTGGTTAATTAAAAATGAGTATTTTAATGAACTCGTTTGGTGAACTTGAAAGATGTGCAAAGCCCAATTCTTAGGTTATGTTATTAACAGATTGTTTTAAATAGTGTGTATATATGTTGAAACAGCCTCTTAACTGAAACATCAAATTGCATTGATTGTAGGAATTTCATTTCTGTGTTTTTGTATAGATGATGAAGTCTGAATAAAACCCCAGTATAATTCATGCATTTCACAGTTCTTTCTTGATTCTTTTATAAATATAACTTTAAAAGGTCATTATTTAACTTTTAAGCATCAGTGTACCTACGTACTCTTGTGCTTTCAAGTAACTGTATTAGTGTACTGGCATAATAGCTTCTATATTATATTTACCTTAGTTTTAGTTAACAAGTCATCTGTAAAATGCATTTTAACCTATTGCTGGAATTTGCACATAGAGTTTTTTTTTGATATGTGTGTACTCCTGTAGAATGAACATGGGTTTTATTATGATGGGAATTAGAAATTGTTTCTTGATGCTCATGGGCAATAGATATGTATGTATATATATGTAGTGGTTTTGTTCCCTCATTTTTTTCCTATAATGCCCTTTGTGGTTATATTTTCTCTCTTTTTTTTTTTTTTTTTTGCCATTAAGCTTCATTTTTCAGCTTTTTTTTTTTTTGATAGCTGTTTTGTTTAAAGACTCACTTATGTTTGCAAAATGGACACATATCACCATTGCTGTTGGGTTTGTTCCCACCATTCCTAGAAGTGAGGAATAGTATCATGTGGTTATTAAGGTTGTTTACAACTGGTTTATACCAGTGGATCTGAACAGTTATGTTGAAACATGGGGTTTCTCAATTTTTTTGTCAGAGAAGGAAGAAAGCATGGGTAGGGAGAAAGAAAATGGATGCAGAAAGAAGCAAATGAGGAAGAAATGTGTTTGAGAGGGGAAAAGAAGACTAACAGGTGGAGAAAACAAAACACAAGAGTATAGTACAGTCTAAGAAGGAGAGGTAAAGAAAAGAGGTAGGGATTCATGGCTGAGCAGGATCAACTACTGTATCAGTGGACAAAAGAAGTGGCAGAGGTTTCTCAGTTTTGGACCATCTGAGAAATGTTGCATCTGAGTTCAGGAGGATTTAGTGTTCCTAGAGCTCTGTAAGATTTCTGAAAACTGTATTTTGACTCATTAATAATGAATGCTTTCAATATTTTTATTTTTAATCTGTTAAGCCTTTATTTCCTGTGACTGCCATCAGTGATACAGAATTACGGGCACTTAAGTTTTATAACTAGAACTTTGAGTCTTACATAAATTTTAAGTAAATGTCCTGATTGGTATATTGCACCACTGGAGCAATGGAAAAAAAAGCTTTACAGCAAATCTGGATGCATGTTACTCACCATTTATGTTGGTTAGTGCATAGTCCATTCAGTATGATTAAGAGCATGTTAATGGACCTCAGCATAAATAAGAATCATACTCGGAAATAGCAGTTTCAGTACACACTGTTGCTGTGGATGTATTGAGTTGTATTGAGTGAGTTACTAGTTACAGATGACTTCAGACGTAATGCACTGTGAGCATCAGCAATGTAGTTAGATCATGATCACAAACACGGGAGTGAACTTTGTTTGCTACATTTATCAGGACAGCAGTGTTTCACAGTGTGTTAGTATTGTGTGTGTGTGTATAAGTTTAATCTTGGCATGTTATGAATAGAGTGTCAGTGCAAAAAAGGGTATTAAAAGTTACTTCCTTTGAGGTAGTTTCAGGTTGAAGGGAGTATGAGATAAAAATTCATAGACCTCTGAATTTGTTTTCAGGGATGCACAGTAATCCAGCTGTGCATAACATAGTACTTGAGAAATAAATAGTAACTGTTTGCTGTCTATAATAACGATATTTCTTAAAATTGTGTGTGTGTGTAAGATTTTAGAACACTGTTATGTTACATAGCTATCAAATGAGTAAAAATGACCACAGCAGTGTTGGAAAGAGGGTGTATCCAAGTGTGTTGATGCAGGTAGCTGTAGCAGCTGATTGACTGCTCTTCAGAAGAAATTGACCATAGACTTCCAGACTTCTTTTCTGTACAGATTGTCCTTTCTCTATAGAGCAGCAGAGTGCATAAATTGTGTCGCTTCTAGCAGCTTCTCTCCCCAGTGGGTACAACTCAGAATTGATGGGCTACTAAATATTAGCAAAGCGGTTTCCCTCTTTGCCCGTTGTCCTTTTCATCTGTCCCGTTCTGGTTGCATGGCAATTCTTGCTTTTATTATCAGATACAGATTTTGCTCACGGCACCTGCAGGTATCAGACCCTTGTGGGTTTTATAAAAAGGACAGTTCCTTGGCTGTTGCAGGCATTTAATTAGTGATTCTAGGGGACCTTAGTCAGTTTCTCCCTTATTGCCCAAATCTAAGAAACACTGAAACTATGGTTAGTATATTTGGGATTCATTCTTCTTTCTGCCCTACATTAGAAAGAAGAAAAACTCATGAAGTATTAGAATACAGGATTAATCTACTCAGATACATAGTGTGTGACTTTAAATAATTTTATTCTTCAAATCCAGTAAACACTAAATTCTAATAGTCAAACACTTGTTTCTCAAGTACAGAAACATAAAAAGTCATCTCATAAACCTATTTATTCTGTTTTACTTTAGTTTGTATTTGAATAAAGTTAAATAACAGCTGCAGTTCAGTACGTTAAATGTAGTGATTTTTTTAAAAAAGCATATTGTTACATTGGTGACATTACATGGAATCCATGCACAAATTAGGAAACATGATTTCTTATTAAATTTATGTTTAGTAGACTCTGTATTAGTGGTTTTTTTTTTTTTTGTGGTTTACAATATTTTAAACTTAGGAGTTTAAACTGAAACAAAGTGTTACAAAACATTAGATTTATAAACTGTTAGATTTTGAAGTGAGCTCTATGAGCATATGAGTAAGCTCAGGAAAGTATTTTCTCTTTTTTTCCATCGGTATTCCTCTGGAAAAACTGGCATGGAAGGGCAGTACTGCAGTGTAAACCTATCTATTTGTTCTTCCAAAGAGCCAGGGATGGATATGTTTCAAGGCAGTGAAAAGTAGTTATGTAAGATGGACGTGTGGTTCCTGTCTCCAGGTGCTGAGTGCCCTGCCTCTGCAGTGTGCCGAGGAAGTACGGGCTTTTTGGGAAGGCTGGTTTTTTTGTCAAGAAAATAAATCAATTTCTTTCTCTTTGAAACAGTAAAAAGGGTAGGACATGGAATTTATTTTCTACTGTAAACTGTTATAAAACAGGTGTCCTTTTCAGTTGGGCTGCTTTCTCTTACTGGAGGACAAAGGTTGATAAGGCTGCTGTAATTTTTCTTGTTTCCTTGTTACTTTTGACTGTGATATGTTGTATGATGCTTCTTTGAAGTTGCTGCTCTTTTGACTGCCTTACTACTGCTCGGGCATGTGTGAATGCCTCCTTATGGAAAGTTGGCTGGAGACAAAATTGAAAATAATAGCTTTAAAATGGCATGGGGAAAAGTCAAGGGAAAAGATGCAAATATTAGTGATGTAATTGGGGAGACTGTATTCTGCTTTAGGTGTTGTCCATCTCTATTTGTTTGGTTGATTGGAAAAAAAGACAAACCATTGCGGCATTGAAATAGTTTATCTTTTGTCAGCATTCATGGGTAGCGAGCTGGTACAAAGTGTGGTATTAACACAGAAATAGCCTGTCATGCCCCAGTCTACTCATTGGTTAATTTACATTGGGTAGTAGGAACATCAACGAATTATGGGAAATAAAACCGAAGGGTATTTGGTCATCTTGAGCTTTTGGTGCAGGAAAAGGATTAGCAGTGACTGTGTCTTGTTTATATTTGTTACATTTAATCTCTTGCTGCTGTTTTTAGCATTTATTATTAAATGGATTTATGGTGAGTTTTAATGGGATTTTCTAATCCTGAACTGTTTCTTAGGGTATTTAAAAAAATTCTGTTATTATTTGCTGAGTCTCCTTTAATAAATAAGATTTAAAAAACAATTATTTTATTTTTTTCTAGTTACATTGTATGGCTGCTAGTATAGTTTATTAATGGAACAATTTGTATTGAAATGTTTAATTTGGGGGCTAACCTGAAGTCCTTGCCATTGCAGGCGTTTTCATGTGTGTGACACAGATTTTGCTACTGCTGTGTCACAAACATTTTATAACACCCATCCTTCCTTTTATTTGGCACACACTAGGTAGAAGGAGCCCTGTACTTTGTCTTTGTACAGAATTAATAGATGTTTGAGAGTCAATGTTGTGTTTGGGAAAGATAACAGCAATGGAGAATGAAGCTTGCTTTTATTCAGTTAGTGTGGACATACACTGTCCATGTAAATTGTGGGTGCTGTTGTGACAGTGTATCCTGAGACAGGTCTGGAGTACTGCCTCTGTGGGAGGAGTGCTCCCGCATAGCATTTAGTCTTTCTACTTACATTAATTCTTAAAAAGTAATACAAACACATTCATGTGAAACTTGACTGAAAGTTGCTGCTTCATTTGAGAGAGGCCAAGAAGGAACCATTATGAAGTGACAAAATTGTTGGGCACATGGTAAATTAGTATCATTATTCCAAGCATTTCATTCCTTGAATGAAGAAATTCCATCTTTTCCACTTGTGAATATTTAGCTTCTGGATTAACTGATCAGATAAAATATTTCATGTTGTATAACTGACATGTCCTGAAACTTCCTACCTGTTTCCCCTCTTGTTTAAGTACTGTTTTCCTGTTAATGTAACCCCCTGTTAATTTCTTGTTGTAGTTTTTTTTAGCCTTGCAAAGTTGAGACCTGAATACATCCCTTGTCTGTAGTCTCTCTGAATCTCCCAGAATCCTAGTTCCAGAGTGTAGACAATCTAGGAAGTTAAGATACCAGTATTGAAATCTGGCTTTGCATTTAAGATAATGCCTAGTTCAACTAATCTAGCAATAATGAAGTGCCTTAAAATGGCTGCAAATGTATTCCTGCCTACTCAAAGACATCTTCTCGCTGGTAGTACATTATAGAGGATCTGTAGTGTAGTTAAGAGCTGGATCCTTGCCAGTAGATGGAAGCATTTTTTAGCATCTCTTCATGCTTTGAGCTTTTTCCGCATTTTTTAACATAGTATCAAAATTGCTTCTTTTTCAGTCTCTTCCCTTTTATTATAAGATATTCCAATTTGTGCTGGTTCAGATTACTTCCATTTGATGTTGTAAACATTTTAACATTCTTTTTTGTGGAAGATATTTCCAATTCTGTATTTTTAGAGCTCTTTTCTTCTATTCTTCATCCTCTCTTTATTCTGGGTGCATCTCTGCTTGTCAGATTTCTCTTAAATTTCTGTTTTGCTTTTTCAGTAATTGGCAGTTGCCCTCTTGGAGCTCCTGAGGGAAAGCATACATGTAGGGTATAAGCAAAGGAGCACCTGAGTGATACCACTGTAGGGCAGGAGACAGAGAGTTCAGCCAACCATCAGCAGAAGAGATAAGAAACTGTGAAATGCTCAGAGTAAGCAAACTGGAACAGCAGAGACATTGGGCCTCCTTCATTTATAATGATCTTAGGTCTCAGTAGGCACATAATTTTTAGGTGGAAGTGTATGTATTTTTTTCAAGTGTGATGGAGCCCTTTTTTAGCAGTGTGTATGATTCGTGAAAAACCTAATAATCACTAGATTATACATTTTGTGAATATTCTTGACTCTCCTTTGTAGTTATTCTTTTTGACCTTGATTTTTATTTTAATATAGTTCTCTTACATTAAATACTTACTGGAAAATGAGTTTGGCTCTGTTGTCAACTTGTTCATTTATTCAGGAAATCTAACCTTATAATTTACTTTTTAAAAGTTGCTTTTTGTTTAAATATATTACATTCATATTTGTAAGCATGCTTTGATTTTTGCATCGATCTTTGTAAGGGCAAATGGCTGCCGAGAGTAAATGTTGAATTGTAAACAAAAAGCTCTAGGACCTCCAGGTAATATCTCTTCAAAGCTTTCTTTGGAGACTGGTAGTGATTGATTGGATCTGTGTTCTTCTGCGTTGAATGGTTATGGACAAACAAGTTATTACTTGGGAAGAATGGAACAAGGAAAGTGGATCAGAATAAAAACAATGAACAATAAAGCTGTACTGTTGCCCTGAATATCACTTGCCTAGAAGGCTTGTTGGCTTAGAGCACTGGTAACAGCACAGCACATTTCACCTATAGGTTGCTAGGTCTGATCCATTTCTGATCGGTAAAGATTGAAGTTTGTGGTTAATGTATGACCAGCTCTTTCATGAGAAATGTGTTTGATGTTGATGATGCAGTTGACAGGCCTTGTCATAAATCACACAGAATTGTCATTCACTGATCCATCTTTTCAAAGGGGTCGTGGAAACTGAACCTTTTTCTTCCACCTACAGAGTAGGAGGGGACATGGTGGCGGTACAGATAACCTTGCCCCACTGCCACATGTACTTCACATCCCTTTGAAAGAGCTCATAATTCTGAAGACTTTCAGTGGAATTAATTTTTCCCTCACCTCCATTTTTTGCATGCATATAAAGCCTATCTGAAGAACATTGTAATATAGTAATTTCTACTATTTGCCAAATATCCAAAATTCATCTTAGTTTATAAACTTAGAAATATAGATGGCATCAGTAAGTTTACTTGCCTATAGGAATGGTTCTGTTGGCATACAAAGCTGTGGGATTTTATTCTGAGCTTGGAAACAGTACTACTAAGAGTGCTACTGTTCAGTTCATTAGTTTCCTGAAATTATTACTGTAGCTTATTTCTGAAAAGAATAATAAACAACCCTGGGAAAATTGTAGTATAACACTGAATATCACTTTCATGCATGGAGAACTGATTTTTTTTTTTTTTTTAAGCTGCATTCATTTTGCCGGAGTTCCAATATTTTTTTCTAACATATGCTGCTGCTTCATCAGAGCACTAGTAAATACTTCAACTACCTAACAGGTCAAATACCAGCACCAGAAAACCTTAAAATATGAATTTAACTTATCTTGCTCCTTGTTCTTTTTGCACTGTTCATCATAAGCTAGTCTTTTTTTTCTTTGCTTGTGGCTGTGTTGGATTTTTGAGCTATGTTGATTGTTAGGATGGAGCGTATGAAAATGAGCACCTGACCTCCAGAAATGCTATAGTTAGGAGAACACCACAGTTTCTTCTGAAGCCTTTTTTGTTTGCTTGGGTTCTCCCTGCTATTGAAGGTTGATGCCATTGTGGTTTTTGAGAGAAGAAGCCTTTAGGAAATGAAGGGAACCTAAGACTGTAGGGGGAATAATTTCAAGACAAAACCAGTTGTTTAGCTGTAACAAAATCAGTGGGAAGCTGATGAATACAGTTTACAGAATTCAGAAGGCTGTGAATTTTTGTTGAGTATCAAAGCTACTAGCTCTTTATTTTTGGAAGGCCTATTGTAGTGTAATATAATTAACTTCAGAGGCTAGTTTTATAAATTGTTACAGTCAAGGTCATCAGGAATACAAGGACAGTTGGAGTTGCTGCCTCATTCTGTGGGTTTACAGGTAAATGAAGAATAGTAGTAGGTATGTAGCAATGTGGTTTTTATTAGCAGTTTTTTTCACCAGAATATTGGAGTGTTATAGTGGCATAGTGCATAGATCCCTGAATTTAAAGCTGCAAGTGTTATGCAAATCATTTGAAGGCTTGCAGCATTTGCCAAATGTGCCCATGCTAGCTGCAGTCATGTGTTGAAAAAACATGGTTTGTGGCAGAATTACCAATTGTAAAATACATGTTTATATTTTCTTTCTAGGATCAAGTAGAACACATTGATTCAGCAGAACTGGCTGGTTGTGCTGCAGTCGTCATGAGTAGGCACAGGGTCATTCGTTTCTTAACGTATGTATAAATGAAAAAGGTAAGAGGCAAGTTCTGCTCTAGAATATAATGGCTCAGAGATATGTACTTGAAATGCATGTATTTTTATGTATACTTATGAGTACGTACATCTCTATATATGGATATATATCTTATATAGAATATGATGGAGTTTTTTTAGCATTTTGTTGTTTTGGTTTTTATTGAGAGTAATTGCCTTGTTTTAGAGCGAAGATGTGTCTTTCTTTGTTTGGGGAACAGGGGGAAGTGGGCAAAGTCTTCCTCAGTCTGTGCTGTAGGCAGATCTCATCAGTTAAAAATACAGCTATTGCTGAACTCTCTGAATGAACTGTTCATTACAGCAAAGGTGCTTGACTTCTTCCTCCCAGGGGCAAATAATACAAAGATCACTGAAGGTGGCTGGAACAGTATGTGGACTTGCCATTGTTTCTTGGGGTTGAAGGAAGTCCTCAGGAGCACTAGATCTAATAAGTTAATCTGTCCAGGTGATATGTAATTCCATGTTGTCATGCTATGGGAAAATGACATTTTCTGAACGTCTGATTTTTTGATGAGGACTATAAGAAACTACTTTACTATTTTGTTCAGTAAGAGTTTACTGAAATGTGTATGTTCACAGTTTCATATTGAAAGAGTAGTCTACACAGGACAGATTATAGAAAGTCCTGAGATCTTATTCTGGTTGTTTACATACTCTCTGATTTTTAGGCCTTGATGCTGTGAGGCTACTATTTTTATGTTGGTATTATTTCCTTTTGGTGCATTTTTAATTATAGTGTTTTAATGTGATTGTGTGCTGGTCATCCACTGTTAGAGTCAAGAAAATTTGAAATACTTAAGGCTGTCAGTTCCAGTAGTGAAAAAATCTTGAGGGTAATTTAGGACGTGTAATGAGAAGAGCATGGGTTACATAATTCCTATCACAGAGACCAAAACAAATACGAGTCTTGCTGCTTTGCAGGTATAACACAAGGCCTATCTCTTTGTTCATTTCCCAAGAAGAAGCTGGCATGTGGGATATCTGAGCTGTCTTGAGAGGATATCTGCAAGGTTAAGCCTGTTCAGCATACCATCTAATTTTAAGGAAGACTTTTCTGTCCTTTATTTCTGTCTCTTTCCCTCCCCACTAATCAATTAAAATTTGATGATGATAAGTCCATGCTATTGTATGAAGAAATTTATAAGTAAAACACAGGGTTTCTGAATTACGCATGATGTGTTATCCAGCAGGAGCTTGAAAATAATCTGATTGACAGGCTGCATGTTTTCGTTAGCTTTTTGCCACGGAAGACACGAGATAACTCTGCAATGGGTAACAAGTGATCTTGGATTCTGGGCTTACTGTACCAGTGGATGGTAGCCATTACTGTTTTTTGGGGGTTTTTTTGATACAAAATTAAAATTAAAACCAAATTATATTACACTGGGGGGGGGGGGGGGGGGGGGGGGGGGGGGGGGGGG
>JANZLQ010000095.1:7335585-7386006 GCA_026212715.1 Elanus axillaris | reverse complement strand
ACTTCACCCCCCCCCGCCACCAAATTAGTCTTTTCTGTCAAATCATTGCATGGAGGACTGTATTTTTGAAAAACCGACTTATGCTTTTCACTGGGTTGGTGATTTATATCTCCTTTTCCTTGTACTGGCACAATATTCTCTTCTTCATTTGTTCATCCCAGTATATACTAATTTAGGAAGTGTCTCCTTTTGGGCAGCATACAGCTAAAACTGCGATTGAAATTTCTTCCCGATTTGCTTATGTTTTTATTCTCACTTTTCCAGAGTTTTAAGTTGTGTGTTTGCTCATCAGCTTCCTTCCATGCCATGGCTTGGAATAGTCGAGGAATGCTAAAGAGTTTTACAACTGTCAAGGATCCTTTAAAAATGTCATTTCAACCTTTATACTAGGAGGAAGTTTGGGACTAGAGTAATTCTAAAACTGTTCCAAACTTTTCTAGTGGTACCTGTGAGTCACAATCAAAGTTTCCCAAGACCTGTAAAGGAATATGTTTCTTTTTATTTATGTTGGATATTTCATAAAAATATTCAAAATTAAATTAAATTCTACCTGATTATTATAGCATGCTGTATTAGAGCATTTTGTGTTTTCTGTTTTGATCTTGGGTTGCTGGCTATGCAGAGTTGAAGTATTAGATCTTAAACTGGCAAAAATACAAGTTGCTGACAACGTATTGGTCAAGAAGCATTCCGGCTATCTGTCAGGAACATGAGTACTCATCCTCCTTTTCTGTCACGAAAAGGGCAGTAAGGACTTTCGGCAGTGTGTTTTGCCCTTGGACAGAAACTTCTGGGAAAGCTTGGGGAGGGTTGTAGAAGTAGTAGTAGTGGTAGTATAGTAATAATAGTAATAATAATAATTTTAGATAGTAGACCTGAAGATTTGCAGCTGACCTTTTCTGAGAAATACCTACATGTGTAGACAATGAGATCTCATTTAGAGTGGCTGTTGGCTTAGTGATTATGAGTTTAAATATAAAAGATTCTCCGTATATCCTGGCACATGAGTAAGTTAAATAACAGTAATGATATGAAAGGTCTTTTCTTTCTTCAGTTTGGACGATGAGCATTCATCAGTCTGGATTTTGGCACATTGCACATTTGTGCGCCAGTATTTGAGCTTCAGAATTCATACAGTTACATGTATTTGTTTACACATAGTTATGTCTACTTAGAATTCTTAAAAATATAAAAAAAATCCCTCTGTCGTATTGGAGCAAATTTAAACTCACAAATATTAGATATTTAATACTAGATAATACAGATGTTAATAAAATAATAATTTCACAGAGATGCTACTAAGTATTAACCACACTGGTATTGTAAGGGGATGGGAACAAAATTCTAAGTCATCTTTATAAGCCCTTGTTATTGTTAAACATGTGATCTTCTAAGTCTGAATATTTGTATTTTTCTAATGTTATAAAATCACACTTAATATAAAATTTAAAAGCCAAACCCTGACTAAAATCAATAAGAAGTATTATATTATGAACTTGTAACACTGCTTTCTTTGGTTAGGCATATCTTGTTCCTGATTTGTATGACAATGAAAAAACAGCAATATAGAACTAAATATAGGAAATGTTACATTCTTAGGTTTATATTCTACTTACTCCAATGTGCATAAACTTGAGTTAGTACTGCAGTAATTTTATCAGGCTTTCAGTCAGGTTTTGAAGTCGTATGAATGGTCAGGTCTGATTTTTTCTAAGCATTTGAAAGTTATACAGAATTAAAATGCCGTCATCCAAAGAGTTACTTAAAAACATGTTTTCAGCATAGCACTCCTTCCCCATCAACTTGCTTGTCAGTAATTGTTATCTTCTTTAAAATAAGCAAAACAAAAAAATCAATGCCTGTAGCCTACTTCTTTGGGGCCACCCATACTGCGGAGTGTGTGTTTATGTCCTAGTGAATGCCTTGCCCTTTTTGACTGTGAAAGTGCATGGAAATCTGAGTGTGGTGTCTTCAGACAGCACAAGTTTGACTCCTGAACACAAGAATTTTGTATGTCACTTTACAGTCTTGCAGTGCTTTACTGACAAATACTCTGCATCATTGACCTTAGTAGTAGGACTTTGCCTAGGAATAATTACTCACAACTTCATCAATTGTTTGCTAGACTGGAATGTTATAATTATAATGTAAATTAAATACATTCTAAATGGATGTGAAGTTCTATGGTATTTTGTACAAAACAGTATTACTATAGTGAGTTAATTTTGGTTGACGTTTAGAACTCTGAATGGAAGAAAAAAATTTTCAAGTGAAATATTCATTGGGACAGATTCTAAGCAGTTTTTCAGTATTTGATATTTACTGAGCTGGTAAAGAGGCTTCCTATTAAGGAGTTGAAATGAGGTGGAGATAAAGGTGCAAGAGAACCTCCAAACTCTTGCAGTTGAATGTAGTTTGAATGAATTTAGTATTTGTGTGTCTAAGGAGAAGCATCTGCTTTTAAAATTGTTTTGGTTTAATTGAAATGTATGTAGTAAATGTAATTCCTTCGGTTAAAATGGTGTTAAAGATTTTTAATACAATGACTTGGTGGTCAGACTGGATAACTCGGGAGCACCTTACAGTAGGTATCTAAGGGGATCAAAAAGTACACTCTGTCACAGTTAGAGGTCAGAACCTGGCTTTTGGTAGAGAATGTAAAGTGTTGAGCTTTTTTTAGACTTCTGAAATGCAACCTTTGATCAACATGGCCAGCTTTTCCATTGCTTATGTTATAATCAGTGCATCTTTGTAGAGTAAATGATATGGCCAATCATCTATTTTCCTTGCAGAAGCAGTTAACCTGAAATCCCAGAACAGAGGACAAATCAGGGAATTTGTAGGGTGACAAGTCTAGTTTATCTTTGAATTTCTTTGCAAAATGGTCTTTTTTTGGGTGATGCTTATTGCAGTTTCTAAGTTGCTCTTATACTAATTTTCTTTAAAATTGGCTTATGTATACATCTTTAAAACATGATTTAATCTGATTATATTAAATAGCAATGTATTTATGTTGTAACATGATCATCTTTTAAAAAGATTGTGTGTCAAATTTGAGGTCAACCTTAAAAACTTGGAACTCTGCATTTTGTGGTATTTTAATGCATGATCTTTTTGTACCAATAACCTAATCATAGCTGTTGCCCACAATAAATACAAAACAGTATTTAATGTTGTAGTAATTGAAATAAAACTGGTTGATGTTTTCCTCAAATCCAGATACTGGGGGAGTAATGTTAGTTTTAAATTGGAAACTTCCTTTGATGTGTTTCTTGCATCTGTTGTATCTCTAGCGTAAAAGAGCGCATTTTTAATTGAGCTGGAGTCTAGCTGTCCAGTCTAACACTGTTCCTTACTGCAAAACAAGGTTCTCGCCCTCTCTTCCTCCATTTCCTTATTTCACATAACTGAAGGCCAACTCTGAAGAGAATAAGGCTGTTCTGGATGACGTTCAGAGAACAGATCAAATCACGGTCTCTCCTTAGGGTATATAGGTTATGGCACACATTTCTCAGTGAAAATGTCTTTGCTGGTAGTGAATGTTTTTAAAAAATGAATCAAGGTGTCTTGTTGCTACAAGACTTTGGTACCAAGATGATCATATTCCTACTGCTAGGGTGAAAAATTATTTATTATGTGAAGTCATAGAAAGTATTTAATGACTTAAGGTTGATTTGGTTTGTTGGTTTTTGGTTTGTTTTTTTTTTAATTTCTTCCTTGTCATCTTCCTTTCTAGCCTGAGAGTATTGTCTTTTGATGAGACTATTTACTTCTGTACATTTTGCTAGATTTCCAGTGCTTGCCTTTCAGGGAAACAGGGTTTATTAAGGCAGGCATTTTAGAGCTAGCACGATTCAAGTAACACCCATTAAGTCCTTTAACAACTTCTACAAGTATGAATCTTTGAAGCATCTCTGGGAAACGAGGAGTGACACAGAATACTGCTAGCCTAGTATACATTAAAAAATCAGAAGCACAGAGAGTTTAAACTACTTGTTCAAAGCCATATGAGCTAATTGGTTGTAGCATGAAACTGAAAGCCAGATCTTCAGATTGTTAGTTGGCCTCCTGGTTCTCTAGACTGCTATGTTCTGACTGGTGTTGGAGCGGTTTTGCTCTTACCGTTATGGTGATCCTGATGGTTATACACATTAATGTGGGAGACTGGAGGTAATAAAATCCCAAGCAAGTTTGGGGAGCTTATTAATCTGAATTAAGCAAGTTTAAGCACACAAATAATTTTTATTCCTGGAAAATACTTTTCATTTATGCATGTAATGTATGTAAAATTTGATTTACAAAGGACTTCTTTTCCCTTTAAATCAGGGCAATATGTAGTGGAACACTACTGACTGAAGGTTAAATATCTGATTGTTATTTGTTCTCCGGCAGGTTCAGACAAGAATCTGGTGGTCTTTCCCTGACAAATGGAGAACTATTTCCAAGCAGAGGCATTTAACCTCGATAAGGTTTTAGATGAATTTGAGCAAAACGAAGGTGAGTCATTTTGAACAAGGTAGTTGATGCACATTAGATGTGCATCACCATTGAACACCATTGAAGAGGGAGAGATCTGTGATACCCTTTTTGGTTTTGAGTTGCAAATTAATCTCAGAACTTGCAAAAAACATCTGCTAATTTTGCATGGTGTGTCTTCAGTATTTGTTAGTAGCATTCTCTTCTGTTTCTATTAATCTTGTTTACTTTTTAAAAATTTCTCTTTTAATAGCAAATCTTCTGTACACTTTATAAAGAAATGTTTTGTGAAGCTTAATCTCAGTGGCAATATTTTAATCATTTATTTTAAACAAATCAGCAAACCTTATTTTAAGCTTCTTTTGCAGTTTTGTGAGACTCAAGCATGGAAATGTTTTATTTGGTCACATAAGTCATATAATGAGAGTTATCATATTTGAAATATTAAAATTTTTGCTTAGTCTAATTGCTACTTCAGTCCTGTCAAGGATGTTGAACATTTTATGGGAGTAGGAATCTTTCTAGGCATTTCTAGCTGTCTAAAGTATATTAATTAATAGTTTAAAGTTGCTTGTGCAAATTCAACCTGATACTAATTGGTGTAGCTCTAAACTTCTTGAATTCCAGAAACATTATGCTGTTACACTACTAATGGTTGATCAAGGATGTTAGTTACGGCAGAAGTGTTTTACTATTGTGCCCGTATTTAAACATCTCTAATCTTGGGGGATTCGAATGCAACAGAGTTAATAGAACCTGTAGCTTTAATACAGTAATTTCTCTTATTTAAACACTTTTTCAGATGCTGCTGTTTCACCTACACTATTGGGTGCAAAGTGGAATCAGATTCTAGATCCGCCTTCTTGTTGTCTGTCATTTAACCCCACCGTGGCCAATGTTAATGAAGCTGCAACTCCTAATGAATGTCAACAGAGATTAAAGTCTTTCTCCTTGTCTCATTCAGTGACTACACCAACAGGAGGAGTGGATCACTGTGCTAATGGCAAGGATTTTAGTGTAAGCCCAGAGACCCCAGTCATGTGGATTGATGATCAGGCAGCAGCAGACGATCAATTGATTAAAAGGAGTAGTAACCAGGATGATCAGTGTAACACTGTGGAAACAGGAGAAAAGAAATGTGGAAGTACAGCTTGCTTGCCAGAGGAGAAAAATGTACTAGTGGTGGCAGTCATGCATAACTGTGACAGAAGAACACTACAAAGTGGCGATTTGCTGGATTGTAAAAATTACAACAGTCAGTCCCTAATGGACACTATTAGCTTTACACTGGATAATGAAAACCAACAGAGTGATCAATTTAGTGTTACTGTAAATGGATCCACGGAAAAAGATACAGATACGGAAAAGCAAGTAAATAGGCTGTGCACTGAAGATGACTCTATAAGTCATTTGATTAATGCTTCATCTGAAAGCCTGACTGTTGCATGCCCCTCCTCTCGATTAAAGGCTGATTTTAATAAGAGTAAAGATTTGCTGTTTTCAGAAGCTACAACTGCAGGGATTAATGCAGTGACTCTTTTACAGAGACCAGTTGATGGTACCATTAAAATGCAAGAAAACTGTGTATCAGTTGAAAATTTTACTAGTAAAGCCATTCCTCAGAGAACAGATCTAGAAGCTAAAACCTCTTCTTCTGGTTCAAGTAATGGAAGCTTAATTGTAGAACAGGAAACAACCCAACAATCTAGGCTACCTGGGCTCACTGAAACTTGTCAACCTAACATGGCTGGAAGTGGCAATTATAAGGAACACGTTGTAGAACATTTTGCCCCTGAGGATGTTAGTGGCACTGAAAGCGAAGTCATTGAATGTGATAAAAATCTTGGCACAACAGAATTGCTCAGCGTGGCAGAGTGTTACCCTGAGTCTCAGGAGATGACTAATTGGGAACTGACAAAGTTGAATGAGATGAGTAATAAGCAGACTCTGGGAGAGAATGAAAGACTTTCGCAGACGAAACAGCCTGGTGATGCATGTAGTAATAGTAAAGAAGGTGGAGATGGGATGATGGAGGAAGGTTTAGACTTAAAAGGGACTGGTATAGATGAGCTTGAAGGGTCCAGTCTCTCTGATGTGATGGCTACATCAGCAAGCTCTCTGTCTAATGGTTGTGATTCCTATGGAATGCAGAACCCAGTTGTTACTCATGTTCCAAAGTCTTTACCCTCCAAGGAAGACTCAGTAACAGAAGAAAAGGAGATAGAGGAGAGCAAGTCAGAATGTTACACTAATGTTTATGAACAGAGAGGAAATGAGACCACAGAAGGGAGTGGTCTTATTTTAAACAGCACTGGTGACCACATAAAGAAAAATTATTTACATAATCTTTGTAGTCAGGTTTCATCCATGCAAGGGCAAACTTCACCAAAACCAGTGACTAATCTGCAATCTATCAGTGTTCCTTTTGGTGGTGCAAGACCTAAACAACCTACAAATCTTAAACTGCAGATTCCGAAGCCATTGTCAGAGCACTTACAAAATGACCTTGTTCCCCCAAATTGTGGAGGTAATAGTAAAAACAAAAATGTCTTTGGTAAAGCACAGTTAGGGGATACAGCAGATGCATTTCCTGGTGAAACATCTTCAAATGCCTCTGTTAGTGATACTGATGGGGAACATTTGGAAGAGTATGAATCTGGAGTCTCTAGTAGTCCGTGCCTTGCAGTAGCCCCAGATAGTCCAGATAATGATCTCAGAGCTGGTCAGTTTGGAGCTCCAGCCAGAAAGCCTTTTACGACTTTGGGTGAGGTGGCTCCAGTTTGGGTTCCAGATTCTCAAGCACCAAACTGTATGAAATGTGAGGCCAGATTTACATTCACCAAAAGAAGGCATCATTGCAGAGCTTGTGGGAAGGTAAGTTTGTATTTTGTGAGTAAGCTCAAAGCACGCTTTTTTTCCTGTTACTGCACAAGATCAAATCAGAGGATTTCCTCAGCCACTGGCTATAGTTACCTGTGACATCTCTGCCTAAAAAGCCATGTTTGATTTGTGAAGGAACAAAAGGAGTTTCTAAGCTCAGATCTATTTAGGGTTCTAATAGAAAATAACTAATAATCTATAACTGAAAGAATTATTAGCCTGTATGAGCACTGTATTTGTTGATTGCAACAATCAACGTCATTGGATTGATGTCGAACTGTGATAAAATGACTAAGAGCAGGAAACTAGTTTGCAGAAATTACTGCATCAATAATCCCATTAAAGATGCTGAAACATATTGATGTGAATTGGAAGTGTGCTGTTGAATTGCTGGCGTTCCTGCTGGTTTAGATCACTGATCAACTCTTGTTCTTTTAAGTCTTATTTACTAACTTTTCTCATAGTGCTTACATTATTTTAAAGAACATATGTTTGCTCCTGGAAAAAAATATAGTAAATTATCTGTAGCCTGGTGTATGTACACACAGTGAGAAATTTTGTAATGAGGACAACTAAAACATAATTTCTGTATCATTTTGTGTTGTGTGAGAAATATTTTATTGTTGACTTTTTTGAAGTTTTATATATGTGCCATCTAGGTCAACACAAATTCTTATGTGGCCAGTTTGTGATAAATTATTAGCTTGTAAAATATTTCTAAATATCTTGTTACTGAAATACAGTGTTACTGAAAGTCAGTGGCACCTGGGGAGTAGGAACTTAAGAAAAAATATGATGATTCAAAAGCAGTTAACTAACACTCTTGTCCAGTAGATATTAATGAATATTTTTAAGATGAAAACAAATACTAAACCCCACTAAAAACTGGAGTAAAAGTAACTTTGGTTCACTTAAGCCCTATCCAAAGGTTTCTGAAGTTGATTTTCTGAAAGACTTCCTGACTGCTATGGGTGATATTCTTTGCTACCAGAAGAGTGCAGGGAAGCAGAATGACCTGAACAAAGGACCTAAAAGAAGCAAATATATCTGGAAAGCTCAAAGCCTTATGCCACCTGTTTCTGGAAGTAGCCTAGAAGAAAACCCAGGATTGCTCCTCTGTAATGGACTATGTACATGTCCCATTTGTCCCTTTAGTAACCAAAATGCATAGCACTCAATCTCTTTACTGCAAGATGCACCAGATAAATAGATTTCATTACAATTTGATTTTGAGACGTGCTGAAAAATCTTTCCCAGGACACTTTTAAAGGCTAAGCAGATGTTCATTGTGCACTGGTCCAGGACTTCCAGTTGCTTGCTTCTGCCCATCCTCTTGCAGGCTGGTTGCAGTGGAAGTCCTGATGTGGAGCTAGTAACCACAGGCGATGAATAAGCATCATACGAGGTACATGCCTACCTTTTGTGTACCTTTTGGTTAATATCAGAGGGCTCAATCTTTTTCTCATTGCGGTTAAGGAGAATCTGTAAGGCATATAAGTTAAAGGAATGTCCGTCGTTTTAGCTTTGATATATTAACTTACACTGTCAGTTACATAGGTAATCCTTTTGGTTTTTTATGAGTTTAACAAATATGCCTACAATTTTCATTTACAGTAATGTTTTCTACTTTTGTGTTTTAAACAAGTTCATTGCTTAGATTTGATTACTTTCCTGTAATGACTGAAGCACTGAATTGCACAAATGAGAAGCAGAAAATGAAAATATGTATAAACAAAATGGATAAAACATGCACAGATAGAGCAAGGCCAAAAAATGTAGTGTGGGGTTTTTTTTGTTTGATTTTTGTTTTTTTTTTTAAACTACTGAAGACAAGCCTTGAGGAGAACAACCAGCATTGTTTTGGATGATATGTAAGGAATAGATAAAATAGAAGGTCCCTCTGCTCTGTAGACAAACTTGTTTCTCAGATGTGAAGAATACATCACATATTAGTATTCCATATTCTCAGAGTGTTAGAATAATCCTCAGAATGGTTTGTTTCTAGAAGCTTTTGTTAGCTAATGTTGTCTGAGTCAAATTTGCACATGTGCAGTCAAAAGATGCGGCAGAAGATTCTGTTATTAAATGCCTTCGTATGTTGTTTTCTCTAAAAAAAAAAAGGCACATTAATAAATGCTAAGAATCAGGTAGGTCAAATAATACTTAGCACTTACTGCAAATTGCTTTACAACAATTAATTCCTGTAATGATTCTGGGAGGAAAGAGACCAAAGGCTTTGACAGGCATGTTCTGATGAATCTAGATGTAGTGGCTTTAGACATAGCTATTCTCGGCTGTCTACTCTTGCTTTCTGGTTAAGATAACCAACCCCAACGCAAGTCATGTTGACCATATGCCTGTGGTGTAGCTAACTACTGAATCGCAGTGATGCTTCCACTGTTTCTGTTAAATGTATGAATCTCACTTAAAGAACTGGGGAGATAGTGTCTTCAGCTGTTGCAATTAATCATTTCCAGGGGAAGTCATGGGACTGAATATTTTTGAACACAAGCTTTAGCACAATAGTTTCTTTTTAAGCTTTATTAGAATCATGACAAATCATTGTAGTGGGGTGAATGTATCTGTTTCACTTGGGAATGAAAATTGCATTTAAAAGTAGTTGAGTGGCACCTGGGAAGTCTGTCTCAGTTTTTAATTTCAGGATAATAATTGCAAAATTAATGGAAGATATGAACCTCAGGGGAGTGGTAGAAAGTAATACAGTAAATTTTGAATTAAAATTAAGAATCTGAAGAATCTATCTGAACACATTCATAAATTTTATCTTACGTATTTATGTATTTTCTATTGTCAGAGAAAACAATCATTCTTGATATAAAACCCAGAAAATTTGTGTCATCTTTTTACTGAAAACCAAACCCATATTTTTCCCACTAAATACAAAAAAATCACCAAACCCCCTACCAGCTAATGCATTAACAACTCCCAGTAAACCTGAAAATCCTAGTAACATAAAAACTTGCTTTGACACTGCCATTTTTTTACACCATGATATGCTGAGATAATGACTTGGCGATTGTTAACAAGACGACTGAATTGTCAGTTTTGCTGGATTGTGTTCTTCCTCTGCATTACTACTGTTAGAGGGTGGATGCAGCCTAAGAGAGGAGGCGTAGATGTTCTGTCATTGCTTCTATTTTCTCTTTTAAGATTTAAATTGTTGCACTTGGGAGCTTTGCTGAATGCACAATGTGGTGTTTGATAAAGGGTCCCAAATTAGATACTAATTTGTGTTGGTCCTTCATTTATGGTTGAAGACATTGATTTTTCCATGCTCAGTACTGAACTTTTGACTGGAAGTTTCTCCCAGAGAACTGAAATGATGTCAAATGACTCTAAAATATGCTGTGATGTCATTATTAATATTCCCTAGAATGCTTGTAAATTGGGTTAAGGTGTAAATGCAGAAATTTTAAAAGTACATTTGCTTTTTTTTAAAAAAAAGGTTTTCACGTATGCAAAAGAGTTTTTATTTTTTGCATGAAAATGGCAGTGTATACACACTTGTATTTTGTTTCTGAAATGTTAAAGTTGACAACATTAGGAAACATTAAAACTCGTTGAGCTCTTCTTTCTTCAGGTTCGATTTTCAACTCTCATGCTGAACTCAGAGCTCATTTTATATGTGCTTATTTTAAACTTGCCACTAAAAGACTGCAAAAGTAACAGGCTGCAAAGTGGTTGTAATTTGGTGTGATGTTTAACTTGGTTGAAATTTAGTTATGCTTACATATATTTGAGAATCCTGTGTGGTTTCTTGTCTGTATTACAGAAATACTGTTATTGAAGTGATGATGGAATAATTTTTTGTATTAAGAAAGCATGCAGATCATAGTAATGTATAGTGAATTATAGATATAATATCCACCTGTAATTAAAATTTGAAATTCTGTCTTGATATCTGAACTTCTTTGCTAGGTAGCTGCTGCTGTTTCTAGATTTCCTGAGTGTGACATTACCTTTCTGCATGAAATAGGTGTTCATCAGTATCTTCATGTCACCTGAAAAATAACGCTGAGGAAATATTGTTTTTTTAAATAAAGAAAATATTGTTATTTAAAACAAATAAGAAATCATTAGGGCACCCTGATTTGTCTGTTCTGCAGGATTTTGAGATTACAATTGCTATTGTAGGATCATATCTGCATGCAAGTGTTTGTTTTGGTGCACAACCCATGCTCATGTTTTATGGTTTTGCTTGTCTGGAGGAAGCCTCAAGACTGTTTCCTGCCCAGGACTGGGGAGTTGTTAGAGCTGGTTCAGGTGAGAAGCGCTAGCAATGCAACTGCATCTCCACAGCAGGTTGTCCTCCCGGGGAGTTTGCACCTGGTCCCCCCTTAGCAGCCAGTGTGTGTAAAATGCAGTTCCTGATTTCTCTCTAGTGTTGTGATGGTGTAGTATTTGTAATCATGTAAATATGAGCTTTTTTGAAATTAAAATTAATTATTTATTATAATATAATTTGTTAACCCATTGTTGTTTATGCCAATCATATTTTAAAAACACCACAGTGCAGTATCAAGAGGACGACATGCATTTATCTGTTCCATATAATACTGCTTCATCGGGATTAGTAGGAAAGGCACCCTGGGCAGGTATTAGTCACTGTGGCTTTAATGGGGAAAATACTGATAATTTACCTCCTTATTTTGCATGTCTAGAGCTTTACAGATATTCTCTTGCCAGAATTCATCAGCTCATAACACATTTTTGAACAACACTTTTCCCCTTTGGTTCCAGGTTTTTTGCGCGGCATGCTGTAGCCTGAAGTGCAAGTTGCTGTACATGGATCGGAAGGAAGCTAGAGTGTGTGTAATCTGCCATTCAGTACTAATGAATGGTAAGTGCAAAGAGAATCTGAGATGCAGCACTTCACTAGCTTTGTGTTGAGTTGCAGTGATGCTATTTTTAAAAAATAATAAATCAAAATACTTTATTTGTATGGGTAAGTATTCTCAAACAGCAAAGGCCCTTTGAAAGATCAGTGTGGAATCCCTGTGGAGCATGGGGATTCCCAAACTAAATACGATTAACAAAAGGCAAAAGCTGGTAAGGTTGCAACGAGTTTGAAAGCTTTCATTTGCAAGTGCTATACCAGGATTTCAGAAACTGTGATTTTTGGTGGTTTTTTTGTTTTTAATTCAGGAACCTACTCTCTGTCCTTTGATGCCTGAGTAGATAACCTTTTACACTTTTGTATGGGACGCCAAAGAGAAGAGTAATGCAATTGTGCCTCTTCTAGATATGCACTCTAGGAAGTTGGGAAATTAGTATTTATCCACAAATTAATCCAACTCTTCTTCCTCCTTAACTCCTTGGTGCTAGAGTAGGAGGTCTCATTTAAAAACTTGTCCACAAATGTGGACAACTGAGTTTGGATTATTGCTTTGGGCACATTACTGGAGAGTCTGTCAAACCCAGGATGGTGCTGTGGCTAAAAGCCTGATGTGAACATGGGACATATGAGAGAGGTCACAAGTAGGTATGAAGTTAACAAGTAGAACAAAAAAGAAGTTGTATTACCTCTGCTTGGTGTAAGGAAAGACTGTGTTTGGTTTTGACCAAAGGGCCATGGAATCTCTTTTGTATTTTGTCCTTTATAGTATTAACACTTTTCATATGTGGTCTAAATATGGGTGAACACAGAGTATTCTTCCCACCGTATCTTGAAGCCTCTGAAAATTTCAAGAACTTCCTGCTCTGGCAGGTACCTTTGGGTGATTACGCTATCCAATTGACTTACATCCATGACACTGAGACAGCTGTTGCTGAAAGACTCAATGTTCAGTTTTTATATCTTGAATTGGGAAGGTAGAAAAATTGGATTAGATTGAGAGAGGATCCATGTGAGTGCTTAAATCATTAGAAAACCTGTCTCATCATGAGAAATACCAGGCGCTCTGTCTTTGGAAAGGTCAATAGGTGACTTGTTCTTGGGGTATAAATATATATATGGATAACTGAAACTTGATGACAGAGGTTACTTCGGTTATAGAGGAAGGTCTGACAGGTGGACTCTTACATGTAGTAGGTAGAATGAGAAGTCAGACCAATTCAGGTTCTAAATGCAAACTTTTATCCACTAGGATAACTGACTATCCTGAAAATTACTGAACAGTTATCATGGAATCTCCATTGCTGCAAATGTTTAATTAAACTTTGGAGACTTTGATAAAAAAAGATTGCTGCTGTAGTTTCAGCCAAGAATTAGTTAGGAAAATTCTATTTTATGTCAGCATTCAGACAAGGTAATTTTGGTGGTATCTTTACATATTACTGTATAGTAGAATATTTGGGCTGCTGTTTTCAGAAAGATCTGTGAATTTGTTGAACATCTAACTAAGCTTAGAAGCTCATGGCTTTATTTTTTTCTCCAAAGGAGTTCCATATTAATGCAGGTTCAGTTGAAAGTAACTGATTGCTTAGTCTTGAGACAAGTGTCCAAAATTAGTAGATAATTTCTGTTATTAATTTTTTCTGTTTCAAAAAAGATTAAAGATTAATCAGTGTGCAGTAGTAGGTTTTAATTATTAATAATTCTTTACTGTAGGCCGAATGTGTAAGGTGACAGGATATTGTAGGTTGTAATATCTAGAAATTAAAACCGAGCCCAAATGATGACATTGAAGGTGTGCTAAAATGTTACATTTTGAGATGGAGAAATTTAACACATTTCAAGGTGTAAGGACAAGGAATTACACATACACCTGGCAAAAGACAGCTGACTCCTTTTGGTGGTGAGTAGGATTTGTTTTCATCTGGGGGAAGGGAAGAATCTGAAAATATTTCAGTTGAAACCAGAAGTGTTCTTGTAAAAAGGCATAATAAAATTGATCATATTATAATGATTTCCTTTTAAAAGCCTTTCTGTCCTGTTGCCAGGATGGATACGCATTAATGGTAGCAAGCAGTGACACCACTGCTTGGTTTATTATCGGGGAAGTGCTGTCTGCATGCTTAGGTGTACTTGCCCAGGGCTACCTCTCTGTTTCTATCCCTGCTGCAGTGCTTTGTGGTGATGCTTTTGGTTACTGGGTAGTTAACCTGTAGCCTGATCATATCTGATCACTCCTGATCCTTGCAGTTTCTTTGTCAGTACAGGTGGTGTTTTTTTGCCACTCGGTGCAGCAGGTTAAGCATTAGTCTTTGCACAGTCTTGGAAGCGGGGGTAGAAATCACACTTTAAAACTAGTTACTTGATTTGGTTGCTTGGAATCTAGATTGTGTTTCACTGGGGTGTGGGGACAGGGTTGTATGTTTTCTGACACTTTTTCATAGCCAGGCTATGCATTTAATTGTATTTTCAATTGGTAGGTATACTGAGTTGGGAGTTCGCTTGAATTAGCGAGGGCTTTAAAAATGTTCTTTTACCAATCTATGACTTTTCTAGTAAAGGTATCCTAGAGATGTAACTTTTCTTCATGTGGTTTTAGCACTTCCTTCTTTCAGGACCTATAGTCTAAATGAATACAGAATTGCTGTTAAAAAACCACTTCAATTTAATTAATCTTCTCAAATGGAAATGTCAATACCTTTTCCATTGGCAGGCATTTCACTCTGTTGGTTTTGCAGGTTGATGGGAGGAAGTAGGAGGCATTTATGTTCTGTTGTATTCTGTTTGGGTTGTTTTGGTCTTGTTATTTTCACCTTGGTTTTCTGACAGTTCATAGCCAAAGGAACCCAAAGATGTACATCATTTATTCAGTCTTTATAGCTGCTCTGAGAGCTTAGGTGGCATGGTATTTATGCCTGACTAGAGGAATGCATTTATTTGTAACATAGTAATATGGCTGAAGGCGTAAGCACACATATGAATTTTCTGGTACCTTGCATAGCTACGAGCCTTCCTTACAGATGAAAAAGTAGTAGTACTTTGGAGATACAGTCTGTTTCACTAGGTAGAGAAGAGATTTCCTTGTGATGGATCTTGTTGACAAAGAAGTTTTATGTGTTACTGTTTGGGCAATTGAATTAAGGCTCAAGTCAGGCCTTCAGAATTAATAGCATAAGCGTTTTTTTATAGTCACGAATAGAAGGTGTTGATCTGTACTGATCTGTCCTGGATATAAAGAAATGCAAGGTATTTTTTCTCATGTACAAAAGATAAATCTGCTCAAGTGTCCTGTAGGTTATAAAACATTTGTAATAGGAATGTCCATCTGTCCATACAGTGTGATAAATATACATATATATGTAAGAATTGAGTGTTTTCAGTTAAATCTTTGAAGAGGAAACAAAATGAAGCATGAGGAGCTAAGCATCATTCAAGTCAAAGTGTATTGTTTACAATTTTCAGAAAATATTTCTATATGAACTAATATTTTTATTGCACAGGACCAGTTGTGTTTCTCCTCCTGTTATGGATTTTCTTGCTTAATTACAGTCTCCTGGGCTTTTAAATAAAGGAGGAGAGATGGTCTTTGGAAGGTGGCAGGGTCCATGCCTCCTGTAGCTGAGAAATAACAGTGTTTTGGACTGTTAAATACCTTCCTCTGTGTTCATATTTCTTATTCTTTGTTTGCTTTAGCTCAAGCCTGGGAGAACATGATGAGTGCCTCAAGCCAGAGTCCTAACCCTAACAATCCCGCTGAATACTGTTCTACTATCCCTCCTTTGCAGCAGGCTCAGGCCTCGGGTGCCCTGAGCTCTCCGCCTCCCACTGTCATGGTACCTGTGGGAGTTTTAAAGCATCCTGGAGCAGAAGGTAAGAGTACTTCTTTTTTCTTTCAATTTACCTGTAGTAAGAATTCAGAAAGAATATCTGCACTTCATCCATTCCAAATATGCTAGCTAATGCCAGTGATGGTATTCCTGTCCTCAATAGGGACAGGAGGTTTTTAAGAATAAGTAAACTCTTCTCAGCAGATGTGTTTATACATGATGCTGCTGTAGGGAATGCACTAGATGATGTCTTAAGTCCCTTCCAGTCCACATTTCTCTATTTTTTTTTTCCATTTTGCTCTTCTGTAGTCAAATTTTACAGTCAATGTTGCTGTGAGATCTTAAATCCTATGATTTTTAATGTCTTTCTAGTGGCTCAACCTAGAGAACAGAGACGTGTTTGGTTTGCTGATGGGATATTACCCAATGGAGAAGTTGCTGATGCAGCAAAACTGACAGTGGCTGGGACAACTTCCACAGGAACCTTAGCAGTGTCGCATGATCCATCAAAGCCCGTGACCAACAACACTTTATCAGCAGAAGTAAGGAAGTGTTACGCTATTCACCACTCAAAATACCATGCTTGCTTTGGTCATGAATAGTATATTAGCTTCTGTGGTGATTTTGGTAAGACATCTAGGAAATCTGTTGAGGCTTGTCTCAGTGTGTTGTACAGCAAGTGTCCTCACTTATTTTAATGTTTGCAGAGCGCTGAAACAACCATATATTTTGAACTGAAATGAACTGTTATGGGGCAGAGCACTGAGCAATGTTTGAAGTCTGTGTGCTAGGTGGCTTCCAAGCGTTTGGCTGTACAGCCTGTGTATGAAGGATATTTGTGTAATGCATGTTTTAAAAAAGGTGAGTCATGGTCATTAAGGAGTTTGAAACAGTAAGATTGTCACAGCACAAGGCAGAAAAATACTTTGTTTGACACTTCTCATAAAATGATGTATGCAGGTATCGTGGTTTAACCCCAGCCAGCAACTAAGCCCCATACAGCCACTCACTCACTTCTCCCCCCTTGCAGTGGGATGGGGGAGAGAATCAGGGAAAGAAGTAAAACTCGTCGGTTGAGATAAGAACAGTTTAGTAACTAAACTAAACTAAACTATAATAATAACAATGATAATGAAAAGGAATATAACAAAAATAGAGAAATTAGACCCAAGAGAAAAAAAATTATGCACATTGCAATTGCTTACCACCCACTGACTGGTGCCCAAGCAGTGATATGCCCCTCCCAGCCAACTCCCCCCAGTTTATATACTGAGCATGACATTCTAGGGTATGGAATATCCCTTGGGCTAGTTTGAGTCAGCTGTCTTGGCTCTGCTTCCTTCCAGCTTCTTGTAAACCTGCTTGCTGGCAGAGCATGGGAAACCGAAAAATCCTTAATTTAGGATAAGCGCTACTTAGCAACAACTAAAACATCAGTGTGTTATCAACATTATTCTCACACTAAATCCAAAACACGCTCTATCAGTTAGTAGGAAGAAAATTAACTCTATCTCAGCCGAAACAAGGACAGCAGGAAAGTGCAGATATAATCTAATAATGTTAAGTCCACCATACCCCATGTGAGTGGAATTGAGACTTTTGCAAAAAGTTCAGATGGGCATAGGTACATTGAGATTCTGTAAAGAAATGGGTATGTGTGGTGATAGAGAAGGGAGATGCAGTCTCTGTCTAAGCAGGCTTTTTAGTAACAGATCATATACAGGAGTCATCACATGATCACTGTTGTTAAAGAGCCAAATTACTTGGTGCTTCTGGTTCTCCACCGGTCACAGGCTCCTTCACCTACATCTAGTAACCTAGTCAGCCAGCTTTTACGTTTTTGTCATTGTTACTTTGTAATGTTGTCCTTTCTTGTTGTTTGCTTCTTGTAGACTGATAACGCTTCTGTATTCTCTGGAAATATAACTCAGGTTGGCAGTCCTGTTGGCAGTGCAATGAATCTAATTCCTGAAGATGGTCTTCCTCCAATTCTCATCTCCACTGGAGTAAAAGGAGGTGAGGGTATAATTTGGCAGCTAACTTTTATGCTTACCAGTTGCAATTAACCTGATAGTTACTGTGTTTATTTAAAAAATAAGATGCTGGCAATATGCTGAATATTTGAAGAAATTCACAGTAAGTACTCATGGATAAATGTTGTGATACTCATTTGCACCATTGATTCTTATTAGCATCCAGGAAGAACCCAACTTTGCAATGAAATTACTGTAAGAAGTAAAACACAAAGCAAAAAGAAAAATTAACTTTAGTCCAGAAATATGTGCTGATTTCTTCACTAATCGGACTGTAGGGAATGTTTCACACAGAGGCACATTTTAATTAGCCTTATGAATATTCATGCTTCCCTTCTCTGAAATTCTCTTGGAACATCCACTCTGTCAGAGGCATCCATGAGCACTGCATTCAACAGCACTATTGCATGGCTTGGGCCACAGTGAAGCTTTTAGTAATTGTGATGTACCCTTCCAGAGTATCCAAATGGAGGAGGATACAGAAAATTAAAACCTAATTTTTAAAAGATTGAAAAAAAAAGTATATGTATTTGTTTATCTGACAGTCACTCTCCACAGTCTTGATTCATGACAACCTTTAATACATTCCTGGGATTAACTTATTTTTTCATCTTGGATTTTTTTTATTCCTATTAAATATTTTGCTGATAGAGTGCCTTTCTAATGTTAAACTGGAAGTAACCCTTTTTGCAGGATAGTGTCAAAACCAAAATGTGAGCAGCATTTAATTTCAAAACAAATCTGTTTCATCCTGTGTTAGCTGTTTGTATGGGTGCCTGATTATTCAGTTTCCTCCACAAAAAAGGAGTGAAACTACAGTATACTTTTCAGGTTTTATATAGATAACCTCACATAAATTGTATTTTGTATGCCAAGTTGATGTTGTTTCATATGCTGTCACATACTGGATTTTCTTTGCAGCATTTTATTTCTAATATTCTATTCAAAAAGATTCCAAAAACATTTTTCATGTTAGAAAGCAAAATTACCTTTCTTTCTAGTTAATTTTAGCTGGAAAGTTAATACATTTCTTTCAAAATCTGTTTTCATCAGTGTAACTATTGTTTGTTAAAGCTTAAATGCAGAGTAGATTATAATCACATGGATGAAAAATTGCTAGTCATCTGAGTGTAATCATAGAGAGACACTATAGACATCTTTGAAGTTTCATGTTGGGATCCATTTTACGCTGGATTTAGACCTGTGATTTATAAAAAATATTTTATATAGTGTTCCCCTTTGTTATCTTCCTACTAGCTATTGCACAGAAAGTGTAAATTATGTGACATAGGGATAGACTAGGTGTTGGTGTTTGTAGTTCAGGACTGATGCTCTTGTGCTTTACTGTGATATAAATAACAATTGTTAACTTCTCTGTCATTGGGATTTCAGTTGACACCATGACACATTTCTCAATTTGATTTCCATTTTCTCCTCCAGTTGATACCGAAAAAAATGAAACAAGCTGCACTTTTGTAAAGGATGTACAGGGGTTATGTACATAAATGCTATTGAAGTTTGAAAATACCAGCTAGGAAATAATTAGTCAAACCAGAAATACTTAAATAAGGTTTTTTAAAAGGTCAGAAAAGCAAAAAGCATCAGAATCAGGGTAATCTGATAATAATGTACAGTACTGTACCAGTAAGTTTAGACTTCACTGTGTGTTTACTTGTTTCTTTCATAGACTATGCTGTAGAAGAGAGACCTTCTCAAATCTCTGTCATGCAGCAGCTGGAGGATGGTGGCCCTGACCCTCTTGTATTTGTTTTAAATGCTAATTTGTTGTCCATGGTAAAAATAGTAAATTGTAAGTTTTTATTATTAAATGAGGCTTGGGGTGTGAGAGGGGAAATGTATGTATTATTAGTAGGAACAACAGCATTTTTATTTGATAGGATAGTCTCTGAAAATGCGCATACACTGAAAACTTTGTGCTTAGCCATATTAAGTTAAATTACAAAAGCCTCTTTTCCAGTGATTTAGACATCAATACAGATAATTTTGTGTAGAAAATATAAACTAGAATGATAGAGCCTCCAGTGTCAGGTGTGGAGATCAATGTCTCCTTCCAGCTTGGTAGGGCAATGTATTTTAGTACCTGTTCTTCGTTTGGTTGCTTAACTCATTTTGCTGTCATCCCATTCTGGAAAAAGCAGATAGGATCCCATAGTAATATGCAGGTTTCGTTCCACTGTGCACCTCTTTTATCCTTTTTTATACTGTGCATGTGTGCATGTTTGTGTACGTGTGCTGAGGGAGGGAGGAACGAATGCGGAGGTGTATGGATGGCTTCTCATGTTAGTACCTCAGGTGATCTCTGCTGGATAAGAAAACATTATTTGAGAAATTGAGAAGGACAGTTTTGCAGTAAAATGTTTTGGTTCCGTGAAAAGCTCATACAATAAATTATGATGTTGTTTATAAACCTTTCAGCATCTGGTTAGATAGAAGTACAATTTTTTACATATATATAAAAATGTCATTAGTATGCATATATATATACACACTAGATGAGAAATTTTATTTCAATAACTTAGTATTCTTAACAAATGAATTGTGAGGCTTAGAGCATGTGTCATTGCTAACATTGATGTGAAGCAGAACAACACAGTGACATTTCATGAAAACACCTGACATCCAGCTATCCATCTTAAGAGAGAGGTATCACTGTCTGAAACTGGTTTAGCTGTCAGGATCAGGATATGCACAGCCAACAACCTGGCCTTTTCCCAGGTACCTTTGTTCCCATTTAAATCCTGTACTTTAATTTGGATACAGAAACTGCTAGAAGTCTGCTCTGTGGTGTTAATCCCAAGATCTGACTGGGAGCTGTAATGCTCTGGCTCTTCCTTAGCTGTAAACTGGGAATTACTGAGCTGTTTTTGTTTTGGATGTGCTTGCTTGCAAGGTAACAGATTTAGAACCTAATTTGTCTGTGTGACAGATACCACAAAAAAAACATGCCATAAAACTGATTCTTGAAAGAGCTATATCTTCCTGTAGTGAAACTTAGGCATATTTTATGAAATTCTGATCTGTTCTGATACGTGTTTTCCTCTCTGCAGATGTGAACAGGAAGTGCTGGTGTTTCACTACAAAAGGCATGCATGCAGTGGGGCAGTCAGAGATAGTCATTCTCTTGCAGTGTTTGCCTGATGAGAAATGTTTGCCTAAGGATATCTTTAACCATTTTGTGCAACTTTACCGGGATGCCTTAGCAGGTAGGAATGCTCTCTGTTAAAAGTGGTTTGCATAGGTGACTGTACAAAGTCAAATACATTTTTGTTGTCGTTTAGCAAATGGTTATTTTTGTATAAAAGACTATAAAAAGTGAATAAGGATCAAGGCTGATGTGGGGCTGAGTTGTTACTGGTTATTAGTGTCCAGTGTTATATTCATCTCACCAAATAAACCTATTAATGAGGTGCTGGTAACCTGAGGAGTTACTCCAAAGATATTCCAGCCTTCCTCTGGGTGCCTGCAGAACAAAGACATTTGGGCTATAAAGGCCACGCATAGACTATTACAGGAGTGGAGCAGGAGGATTCTGCCTGTGACAACTTTGTGTTCAGCAGCCGTTGCTGAATGTTTGCTCTGGCTGCTTCTGGTAGGTGTTGGGGTAAGAATTTGAATATGGCTAACTTATCTGAAATTCGTACTGTACTTCATTTAGCAGTAAGCATAGTAGGATACTCAGCAGGGTTCATGGGTACACTAATGACATTGCTTCTAATAATTTTTTTTTTCCAGCCTGAAGTCAGGGTAGCTTTTTTAAAGATACAGAAAGAAAATTTAGAGAACCCTTGTGGGTAGTATGTTAAATATCCCCAAACCAGGTAGTTCAGAAATTTGATTCCCCCAGTATGTCTATTGCTGCATTATGGACATATTATTTATATTATGAAATAATACAAATACATATGTATACATGTGCCTGGAATGAATTGTAGGATGTTGCAGAAATTATCCCTGAATTTGGAATCTCAATTGCAATATTGTATTTATGTAAACCTTTATACATTTTACATTTGCTAAGTAAATGGGCTTCCACTTTTATCTACTGTTGGGCCTTAGTGTTCAAAAATTATTGCATAAGGAAAAATGTAAGTATTTGGTTCCACTGATCAGAAAATAAAGCTAGTTTTCCAGAGGTGAAATTAGATCACATTAAGGTTATATACTGAAAATACACCGCCAAAGGCTTCAGCATATCATTTGCAATGCCTTTGGAGTGACTCAATCCAACACCTTAATAAAATAATGAAGAAGATCTTTGTTTCCTAAAATGTCTTGATACAACAATGGCCAGCTTATCCAGAGAGTTCAGAATGTGCTATTATCACGTCATAATGGATCTTGTGTACACTGGAAACAAATACCTTTCCAAACCTCACTTCATTTGCAATGCTTTATCTTCTAATTATGATGTTATTCAGAGGGAGATGGATATGAAAAATTTTGTGCATGTGCATATATATATATGTATATTGCAGATATAAATCCAGCTTGATGTGTATATTGCAATGATATTCTGTATAATTACAGGAATACATAATTTATAACTCCTACATAATGTATTTGTAATTCTTTTTTTAGTGTTCTAGTGGTAGTAATTTGATATCCTGCAATTGCACTGGTGTAAAAAGTTCCTTGCTATTGTACAATTCTTAATCAGAAACCAAATTTCACTGTTTTGAGAATTCCACTGAATAATATTCTTTTGGTAGGATTTGCTCTGTGTTGTATTTCAGACATGAAGCAGAAGTAGACACCTTGAGTTGCTGTATAATACCAAACCACACTGAAGTTTTTTGTAGAACATAGTAGACTGATAAATTCCCATAGCATGTTGTATTGCACTGTCTCAATATCCATCCTTTTTTCTTTCCAAGTCATGTGTGTTTGAGAGGGAGAAGTATATATTGGCATATTTGCAACCCTGGCTGTTTTAAATGAATGTTATTCAGCCAGAGAGACGGGGTATGATGCTGTAGACGTTTCAGTTTGGTGGTTGTAATCCCTTCAAAGTGGTTAGCAGTTTGTATGCTGTTGTAGGTGGTAGATGCATGCCTCCAAAGTTGTTCACTTCAGAGGTACTGCTCCTCTCCTGGCAATAAGATGACAGACATTTAGAGTAAATGAAAATTCCCATTAGCAGTTAGAGACTGTTTAAAACCTTGCCTCACAGTTTTATTTTTCATTATATAATATATTGGTTTAAATTTATTTTGCCATCAAGAAACTGAAATAAATTCTGTGGATGTTTTTTATTTATCTCCTTTAGTAAATGTTTTCTTAAAAATGGTCATAAAATAGAAAGATACATACATTATTTTTTATTGGAATGGAAACAATTATGTTTAGTGAGTTGATTTTGTTTTGGAGTGATTTGGGGTTTCTTGCTGGTTTTCTTTTCAGCTGAAAAATATAGCATTCCCCTTTCATTTATTTAATGAAAGCCCATATCTATAGCAATTTATTTTTTAATGAGTCACATTTATTTACTAGCTTGTCTTGCTCAAGTTTGAACTCTGTGTTCAAACCTAGAAGCACAAACTTGTATGTACTTGTGCCTCTTCCCAGATGTTTCTAATTTTCTCAGAGGATAACTTGTTTCTTGAGGCTGAGTCCTGTCCTCTGTGCCAGGTACTGCTGTCAGCTGTTTTCAGATTATAGTTCTCACATGTGCAAGTAGTGGCAGCAGACCTCAGGCCCGAGACCTGCAGGCAGGAGCTTTTAGTCGGTACTCTCAACACTGCAGTTTGTCCTTCAGATCTGTCTCCTATTTGAGCATGGCTAAGATGTCAGTCTGTTACGGCACCGCCCTGAACCTTCATTAGTTTTGTTATGGGAAGTCCTCCGCCTCAAGCTATGGTCTGGTGTTAGAACTTTATAATTGTGAGACAACAGAGAGATTTTGAAGGAAAAATGGCATTTTTACTGTAGGTTGTATGCATGTGAGTTATAATAAATTGTGAAGTTGTTAATTAAGGCAAGTATTAATTACTGTGAAGTTTCCCTCACTTTACTTTTCTTCTGGACCCTCTGTAACAGCTCCCTGATGTGTTGCTTTTCTTGTTTAGAAATTGAAAGCTAATGATTTCTGTTGTGGTTGTAGTAGTTGTGCTGTTGTAGTAGTAATACTATGATTATCCTTGTCTGTTGGCTATAAGCCTGGCAGGAGGTCTAGTGAAATGGAAAAATGAGACATTCTGTCCATCTGAATGGGTACTGTGAAGCAGTTGGATGTGTTAATATAGAGTTGCCAGATATACCCTAGTGCATCAGCCCTTGGTGGAATACAATAAATGCTGCTGTTACTTTTGTAGTGAAAATGCAAATCTGGTAACTGCTTGAAATGGCTTTCTGATCACCCTGGTTTTAGGGATATTCCAGGCGAGGGTGGATCCATCCCAGTTACAGTTTTGTGTATTTTTTACCCAGACTGGTTTTAATTAAATAAGGTGGTAGCTAAAACAGAGTAGATCTATAAAGAAGCCAAAGTAGATGTTCGGAACAGAGAACAGGTTAACTGAGTGAATAATACACCTCTGCAACTGTAATGGGGAAAGATGGATACAAAATCAAACGTCGTATAAGGTGTCAGAGTGATTGTTTGGAAGACTGCCACAGACTAGTCTGAGGAAGTTTTGGATGCTGGTAACTGGTACTCACAGTAATAGTAAGTGAAGTATTATGTCCATTACCAATGAGTAAGTTCTTTCCAAATTACTTGTTGATGTGTTTCAATAAAAAGATGCTGAGTATGGTCAGAACTTTGAATGTTGAATTTAATGTTTTTTCTCAATGTTGGCATCTGCTACAGGTGTGTTGTGCCATCAAGTTACATTCATGGTCTTGTCTCTTCTGTGGCTCTGTGGCTCTTGGTGTGGTAGTGACTGGGTTTGTATTGTTTTTCTAAAGAGCATGTGCTCATTTGCTCTTGAAGAAAATCCATCTGGCAAGATTGTCCCCAGGTGAATATTGTTTTGCATCTCTTGCTACAGAGCTGGGATGCTTGGGTTTTCAGGATGCTGCATGGTGTTTGGTACTTGGCCATTCTTTGTTGCTACTGGTGACAGTGGAATGAGGCTGGACAGATGAAGCTAACTTCCCCAAGCTGCATAGGTGTACCTTCCCTGAGACTCGATGCTAATACCAGCTTTTTGACCTGGGATTAACCAAAAGATATTAAGCATACATTAGGAATTTAACCTCACTGTTTCTGGGAAAAGCACCTAACTGGCTTCACCACATATTGAGGGCAATAAACAAATGCAGGAGTCTTTTTTCCTTTACCTCTCCTGGGATAAACTTATTTATTTGAGTCCAGAAAGGATTGCCAAACTGATATGCAGAGTACATTGTTCATCAGAGGAAGATACCCAAGTAAAGAATTCAGAACAGCATGCGTCAAGACTGAAGAGAAAGTCACATCAGTGGATAAAAGCATGCTTTTTTTAAAAGGACTTTACAGAGCTGGTTAGGATTTAAAGTCAAGGGTAACGCAGCATAACTGAGAATAGAGTAAGTACTGACCTCCAGCAGAGGTGCTTTAAATGCATCATGCACATTTATGGCACTTCCTAAACAACATTAATTGTCTGATGTCAGGTGCTGGAACATAATACAAGGAAAGGCACCTTTCTGTTCACTCTGAGATTACCTCTTTAGAAAGGAAGTTGTGATATTTTGTAAATTAAATTACATGCTTCTGAGAATGATACCTGTTTATGAAATTTTTTCTGACACCTACACTTTCTCTCTGACCTTCTGAAAAACAGTTCTATGCTTAAAATGTGTAACAGTGCAGTGGGTTGGTTTGACTGTGTCAAGTTGGTAATAGCAACTTATCTGTGGGGCCTTGACTTGAAAGTGCCTCCAAAGATATGGCAGGAAAGGGTGACAGTCCCTGGTCAGTGCAGAAATGTGTGTGGGACAAGCCCAAAGAGACTTTTAGACTTGGGTTTGCTGGTTGAAAAGGACACTGGAGAGGTGGGTAGGAAAACACTTGCTTGATTTTTCCTATGCTCTCCATATAGCGGGCTCTTGCATGCACTTACAAGTAATGAATTGCAGCACAACTACCTAATCCCAATAGTTTGTCCTCTTAATAGTGGTAACTTATTCCAATAAGTTTGCACTGTGCAAGGAGTAGTTTATAACACTGTGGCTTATGGTAGCAAATTGCTGAACAGCTGAGTTGCAGATTCCACTCTGAAGATTTTTTTCATGTTTCTGTTGGTTGAAAAAAATTCTGTTAAGGCATCTGAAGCGTGTGAGCCTTGAAGTTCCATCTCCTGAAACGGAAAAAATAAGTAGTCGTCCCCTTCTGCTGCAGCACTTGGCATCAGTCACAAGTGGAAATGTCTGATTGCTTTGTCATCCCAGTGGGCAGTACCACACATCTCAGAACTGTACAGTATTGTACAGCTTCACTTTGCCTAGCCTCTTTCACACAAAAAATACTTTATAAAAGGGTGCAGAATTCAATTCAGTTTAATGGATCATATGCTTCATACATTTTAAGGTTAGAAAGGATTATTATGGTCATATTATGTTGGGATTAAGATGCTCACCAATTAATTTTAGTATTAGGCCTGTAGCTTCTGGGTGGGTAAGAACAGATGGGAAGGGAAAAAGGAAGTATAAATGAAGAAAAGCAGATTAGTGAGGGTAGGTGGGAACTGCAAAAGCAAACGAGTGGAGTTGAGATAGAAAGGTGCCAGCAGCTATTTTAGACAAGAGAAGATCTTTTTATGAACACCAATCGATACATTCGTTTGCGCTCACTAGCAAGATTCCTGAGTGTATTCACTGAGCAGGCAATAGTGTCACAGCACAGGCTGAGAGAGAAATGCATTTGCACGCAGGCAGGATCAATGATTTTCAGCAGCTGACAACATTTGATGTGGTTCTATTAATCATGTTAGTCCTTCAGTTTGACCAGTAGCTACTTTTCATCAAGTACGCTCAGCTGAGCATTACAGAAATTGTAGCCACTATAACAGATCTGGGATTTGATCTGGGTTGATAGTGTCAGCTCTGGTTTGTGTGTATCTGTAAAATTACAAATCAGCTTTGCAGGATAGTGGCAAGCTATGAATGAGCCGCACCCTGCCATGGGGTGCCTGGGCTGCTAAAGCTTGTCACCTTTTAACAGAGAACTTGAGAACTTAGTTTATGCAGCAACTTGTGGGTACAGAAAAAACAAAATTCCACTAATCTGAATAGCAAGGAAATTCCTGAACTTACTTGTTAGTTGGAGTATAAAAGCAGCCTTTTATTTACAGACCTGCCAGTAGCTATATTTAAAACTCGAGGTACCAAGGTCCTGTGAAGGAAGCACTACTTGGTGGTGATTGTGCCAAGGTGGTCTGGAGTGATGTAAAGTACCATGGTCACATCTCCAGAGAGAGGGCAGGAATAGCTGTATTATTCTCATGCTGGTGCTATGATTTGGGGCTTTCATAGAGGTTCAGTGTAAAGGACAGACTTGAAAGGGCTCATTGGTTAACCTTTCCTTTGCTGGCTAAAACTGTACCTACTGTATTTATTTTTCTTGCATTTGTAAATGCTTCTGTATGATTTTCAGGCTGTTTTGCAGTATAAAAACAGAGAAGGCTTAATTTGAAGGTCATTGTCATAGTTTAATCCTAGCCGGCAACTAAGCAGCACGCAGCCACTCGCTCACTTCCCCCCATCCAGTGGGACGGGGAAGAGAACTGGGTGGGGAAAGTAAAACTCATGGGTTGAGATAAAGACAGTTTAATAGGACAGAAAGGAAGAAAATAATAATGGTAATGATAACAATAATAAAATGACAATAATAAAGGATTGGAATATACAAAACAAATGATGTATAATGCAGTTGCTTACCACTTGCCGACCGATGCCCAGTCAGTCCCTGAGCAGTGGCCCCAGCCAGCCTTCCCTCCAGTCTATATTCTGGGCATGACAATACATGGTATGGAATATTCCTTCAGCCAGTTTGGGTCAGCTGCCCTGGCTGTGTCCCCTCCCAACTTCTTCTGCCCCTCCAGCATTCTTGCTGGCTGGGCATGAGAAGCTGAAAAATCCTTGACTTTAGGCTAGTGTGTCATCAACATTCTTCTCACACTAAATTCAAAACATAACACTGTACCAGTTACCAGAAGGAGAATTAACTCTATCCCAGCTGAAACCAGGACAATCATACTTGTATTACTAAGGTTGTCAAAGTTGCACTTCTGTGACTCATGTTTTTACTTACTTAAAACTTTGTGTGTCTGTGTTTGTCCCTTGTGTGTAAAAGGGGGAAACCCTCCAGTTACTGTCCAGTTGGTGTGCTGCTACCAAAACCTTGCCACAGAAACCAAATACAATGTTGGAGACATGCACATTGCTGCCTTGAGTTCAAATACAAACACTGCATTATGAGGTGGTAGAGAAAGAGCAGAAACTCCTACTTAGCAGTCTCTCTGCTGGTGGGAAAGCCTGGGATTACTGCAGAAACCCAGGAGGTCTGCATGAGTACCTCAAACCCATGCAATTCCTCATGAGTGGTGTGATCAACCACACCATGCTCTCTGAAATTAATAGTGTTTTTGTTTGAGAGCAAATCAGCAGTATTAATAATCACATCGTCCTATGGAGAATTGTGATCAGCTCTTCTGTACATTATTTGCATGCCGTTGTTGTCATTTGATAAAAGGAATCACACCATGGTTCTTCGCTTCAATGTTAAATGCCACATTGGATGCTATAATAATCTAATCAACATTCAGATTCATCCAGCTATTCCTGTGTAAACATTTTTGGAAATTAAGAGCATCAAAGAGTAAAAATGTGAGTAAAAATTAGTGGGGTTTTCCCCTGTGTCTGTCTCAGTTGCGTTTTACATTAAGTATACTAATTAAATAAACACTCTTTTGTGTAATTCTTAAAATGACCCAGATCTTCAATATATGTCTGAGCAGGCACCCCAGTGTTTTGCCTAAATGGAAGGATAACCCGTGGGCATTAATCGTTTGACCAGGTGCATGTCTCTTCTTTAACTGCAGCTGGATCTAAAAGTTTAGTTCAGTCAACAGCATCTTTTGCAGTGGAAACCGCTTGAATATCTGAAAGACATTGAAAACAGGCTTTCTTTGGGTGCTTTTGTAGTGCTAGGGGGAGGTTGTGGGTACCAATTCCTTAGCAGCAATACTGGCCTGAGCTATTCTTCCTCTTCCCTGGCTATTGCCAGGATGCATCATCCCCTCCGTTACACTGCCTCTACTACTTGAAACAGGCAGATCTCCATGAAACAGGCAGATCACAGAAATGATTGAGGCTAGTCTCCCTCCCTGCTCCCCCAAGAAGAGGTGGTATGTCTGTGGTTGTACTGTCCTGGTAACACTTGCAGGCATGGCTGTCAGGTGCAGAAGTTAAGGTATGTGTCCATGTTCCTACAAAACTGACTTCCTACCAGTGGTAGTCACTGAGTACATGTATCGCCAAAGGGGGATCAACCAGAGATACCATGGCTTTGGGGGCTCTAGTCTACAGCACTTACTCCGTAATAGTTTACACACTTTTGCATAGGAGGTAACCTGAGCCCCCATGTGCAGCAAATAATTGTCTCTTGTGTGATTAATAGGCATTAATGCTTCAGGAAGCAAACTGAGTTTAATATGGAATTTTTTTTTTTTTCCCTTCTGAAAAACTCTTTGAATTCTTGATATAGCTCTAATTCTGGTGAAGTAATAAGCATTTTTGTTCACAGGTAATGTTGTTGGCAACCTGGGACACTCCTTTTTCAGCCAGAGCTTCCTTGGAAGCAAAGAACATGGAGGGTTCTTATACGTTGCAGCTACGTATCAGTCCCTGCAAGACCTGGTGCTCCCAACCCCACCGTACTTGTTTGGCATCCTCATTCAGAAATGGGAGACTCCCTGGGCTAAAGTGTTCCCCATTCGGCTGATGCTGAGACTTGGCGCTGAATACAGACGTAAGTAACATGCATTCTTTTAGCTGCAATTATTTCTGCAAGAGAATATATTCTGGCTTGGAGCACACACCCAGCCCTAAATTGTTACCTGTCAAAGCCACACAAGCTTCAACAGGCAAGTAAAAATTGTGTTTCGTACCCATATTGCATCCAACTAAACAGCACAGCAGTACTGAGGTTGTGATATGACCTACAGCCTTTTTACAACTGTACTGTTTGAGTTTTGTTGAGGGAGTTTTGTGGAGACAAATCTAGTTCTGAGCAGCTGTGTGTAGTTCACTTAGTGACCTGAAAGAGAGTTATGTGCAGAACAAGTCTAATTTAGCTGGTGTAGTCAGGACAAGGGAGAGCCTTTGAGATGTTAAGCTCTTTCCATGCTGAAATGGAAGAGCATTTGCTTTTAGGTTTTTAAAACCACTCTCATTTTCCAGAGAATAACAATATGTGTGCAGGGGCAACTGACGTGGCAGTTTGTTGCAAAAATTCTGTTGCAACTAGTCACAAATAGGCTGTAGAGAGTGTTTTAGCTGAACAAAATCTTAGCAGTTAGCATGAAATTAGCATATAGTTAGGATAAAATCTTTTTCAAAAGACATTTTCTGTCACTGGAGCAAAGAGATTATTGGAAGTCTGTCCACCATAATGGGCCAAAAATTTGGTGTCTAGCTCATCTGCTGTTTTAATTGGCACATTTTGTAAACTGAATTAGTATGAAAAGAATGAAATAATAATGAAACTGTTAATATTTTTTTCAAAACTTTTTCAGAAATTTTTAACAAAGTATGTTTTAGAATATGCTTTATAGGGATTCGTAAATGTAACTTGTGACGTTTAGGGAACATCGGGAATTTTTCATAAAATACCTATGGTACAGAAGAAGAAAAAGAAAATCTTCAAAATTTGCCTTCTGAAGGTGAGGACTGTAAGTTAAACTTGTCCAAAGAAACATTAGTGTTAAAGGTGTGTAAGTTTGTGTGTGTATCCTTGAGGTTTTTAATTAAGTGCACTTATTCCCATCAGCATTTAATAAAACAATGATGCTCATATCTTGGATGTGACGTCTATTTTTAAGCACAGAAACAAATGTTTTGTTATTCACAAACAGAAGCACCTGCTCTGAGTATGTTGGGAAGCTGGGGTTTGAATCATTTCTGTAGCTGTGGTTTGGATTTAGGCATGTTCACTTGTGCTGTGACAGTTGTCACTGCAGGTCACTTCCTCAGTCCCCTCTCAGAAGGGGCTGCATTTGTGTCCCAGGTTTCCTTGGACACATCCTCTTTTCTGGTGGAACAGTCAGATTTTGGCTGTTTGTCCAGTACTGCTGGATGTGCAGCAGATCAGATGTAGGAATCACTTTGGGTCGCTAGATGTCCAGAAAATGCCTGCTGATCATCTACAGATCAACTGTACAGCCCCAGATCAGGGAGTTCACTGCATCTGGGACATAGCTGAGCTGCTGTATACAGCCAGGGTGGCAGGCAAGGGAAATTCAGCACCTCTTGGTGCCTCAGGACACTGTGCATGAGTTGGCCAGCTGTATGGTGCGTGTGTAGGGGCTGTGATGCTTTCCAGATATCACATCAGTGCGCAGAAGCTGGAGCTTATTCCTATCAGGAAATCCTGATGATGTTATTCAAACCTGCTGAGCATTTTGCAGCCCCTTCTGACTACACTGAGAACTGTGAAGATGTGTGGCATTTTAGGAAATCAGGCTGAGTGTTTGCCTGAGGATAGTTCAGGAACCTTCCTTCAGACATGCATTTAGAAAACCTTGGCATTATGTATTACTGCATGAGTCATGTTCCAAGCACTGCTATGGCTCCTGCTGCAACATAATCTAATGCAGCCAGATCCATACACTACACTTTGAATTGCATCACAGATCTTTTAAAAGTATGGCTAAGTCAGCCAAGGAATGCAGATATTTTGCATTGCTGACATACCATAAATGTCCTTTTAATTGTTTTTACATACTCCTGTATAAGAAATTGCCATATTCTTATGAAATCATGAAAACAGAAAATGAAATAACCTGTATTATCACTTGTATGTCACACATGTCAGCCACAGAAGCTAAAGGCTTATGATGCTATAGTGGAGAGCAGCAGGATGGTCACAAAAAAGGAAGAAGACATTTCCAAGAAGTAGCCTGAGAAAAGCATTTAGAAAGGTCATCTTTGCAATTTGTGTCCAGATCGCTAGGTTCGGTCTTGCAGTGTGACACTTGTAAGCATTCCACGTAATTCTTCTTATTGTTTCTAGCGTGGTGGGCAAGGAGCCGTGACATGTGTAAGGTACATTATAGTGTTAAACCATTCTTCCCTTTTGCTTTTTAAACTCTGGTCTTTCCCGTCCCTTCTTTTGCTGCTGCTTACTATATTCAACTGAGGAGATTGTACCCGAGTCTGTTTTTGCAGAATCTCAGTATGTAAATTTCAATCTGACCATTTCTGTTTTATTTTGTCCTAGTTTATCCATGCCCTCTTTTTAGTGTCAGATTTCGTAAGCCTTTGTTTGGAGAGACTGGACACACAATTATGAACCTTCTTGCAGTAAGTGCTGAGACTGAGTTTGCACGTTTTGTCGGTGTGAATGGATCAATGTGGGGAGAACTATACTCCTGTTGCACATAGTAGCTGGCAGGCTTAGAAGATGACAAGAGGAAATAGTGGGCATTTGGGTGAATTTACCTGCTGTTACTGATATTGGATGTTAGCATTCAACAACACAATGCATTGTAACAAGGTACCAAAATTAACATCCAAAACATGGCCACCTGAGAATGTTTGGATGTTGAAACAAGTGCTTTCATTGCTCAGATTCCTTCCTCAGAAGAGCTAGGTCATCACAGTGTGCAGTCACAGCTCTCTGATTATACAGTGCTACAATGGAAGCGAAATTGTTAGCTCTTCCTACTTTGCTAATATTTTCAATATAGAAAATTCTCTTTGATGCATGACTTAATCTCACTGCTTGAAAATCTAGTAACTCTATCTAGTAATTTAACAGAACACAGAGACCAAATTTTCTTACATACAGTGATGACATTCAAGGCTGGAGAATATTAATTTTGATATAAGAAAATCAGTGAAATGACTAGCAGTCATGATGATGTGTTTTCATTTGTGTACTTCGATTATGTAGGTTACAAGCTGTGTTGTCTCCATCCCTCCCTGCTTTTCAGTCACTGATTACAATTATTTTAAAGTTTTAACTAGTAGTCACTAGGATAGTTATGAAACCTACAGTGTTAATGAAGATCATCATGCCTAACTTTTAAAAACTTGTTTTAATTACCAGGACTTCAGAAATTACCAGTACACACTGCCTGTGGTCCAAGGATTAGTGATTGATATGGAAGTCAGAAAAACCAGCATCAAAATTCCTAGCAACAGATATAATGAGGTAACACTCGTAAGAAATATATTTGTGTACAGTTTCTTTGTGGTTGGAGGACCTGGGATCTAAAGGAATTTTATTTTATTCACTACCACTAGGGAAAACTGCCTCAAAAGCAAATCATAAATGCATGATGCACACATCTTTTGGAAGTGAGTGATGGGCGCTCCACAGGAAGAATGCAATTCAGTTTAGTATTAATTAAACTCTTAAACTCTTTTTCTTCAGTTTTTTTAACTGTTTCCATATGAAGCATAATACTGGTTTGATTTGAGCAAATTTGAGCAAATAAAGACAAACTTTACACTTGTAGAGGTAAACTAGGAGGAAAACGTACATTAGATTCTCTCATCTATGTTGTGTGTACATACTCAAAGCATTTATTAGTATTTGTTGGATTGCTGTTTAAGTAAAATTTCTCTCAACATCTAAATTTTATTCTTGATTTCTGGTGTGAGAAAATCAGCATCTTTAGGATTTAGTGTTGTTGAGAAAGCAGGGTGAGGAGAAATTTGAACAATAATGAAAGAGAGCAATGGAGAAGGTGATTGATTTCGTGTTCTGTCTGAAGAGGAGAGGGTTAACTTTGTATTTTGGAACCAATCAGCAGCTGGGGTGAGAGCAAGGGTAAAATGGCATTCATAAAAGTTCTTGTAATACCAGAGCAGAATACAGCTTTATCTCAGGAGAGAGTTTCCCTGCAAGAAGCATTTGAGTAAAATAACACTGAGAATAAAGAAATAAGTTGAGCAAAAGGAAAAAGTGAAATTTGAAATTATGTGAAATTTGAAAAAGATGAAAATGATGAAGTAAGAAAATAAAAGGTCTGTATTAATTCTTGATGCAGTTGTGAGAAAATGGAAAGGCTCAGTAAAGTTTGCATGAACTAAACACAGATTGGCACACAAAATGCAGTTTAGTGTTAGCTGTGACTGGCATTTGCAAGTGTGTTAGCTTCGGTTCTGTGTTAGACATTGCACTAAGCTGGACTGTGAGGAAATTCCTGTCTTGTGCAGCTTAGCAAAATCTCTGCATCATGCCTGGGTTCTCATTCCAGTGTGAAGCAAGGATTCAACTTTTTAAATAGAGAACGTGTTATTTATGTAACATTATTGCTTGCAGTCCAGTTGAAAGGTTGAATTACTAGGAAATTTTCACCTGAGTTTAGTTTGAATTAAGATGAAGAAGACCTTTACTTTTTTCCTCATGTAAAGCAGTATTTAATTAGAAAAGTGTCACTCTAGATCTAGAAAGTAAAAAGCTCATTTTAAATCTCATGCATGGATTAAATGTGGAGAATTCAGACTGTAATTAACAAATTAAACATTAATATATAGTTTTCCTACTAAATACATATTTTTATCTTCAAAATTGTTTAAATTTTCTACAACTTACAGTGATACTTAGTTGCCCATTTAGTCCTGCAGCAAAGGTGACTGTCATTTTTTAATCAGTTGCCTTGTTACAAAGCACAGTTGCCATGTCCAGTTGTATCTTATGCTGTAGGCAACTATTGGGCTCCATAAAGATGGCTGCGGTTGAGCTAAAATCTTGTTTCTGGAGCATGACATGATAAACTAGATAATGAAATACACTCTGATGCAAAATCTTAATTAAGTTTCCTCCCCAAACATTAACACCTGTGCACATTTGTCAATAACGAGCATCAGCTAATGTACCTGACACTATAATTATGGTTTTATGTTAGACTGAGAGAGACAAATGTGTTGTGTGTAGCGTGCATGCGTATCAGCTACAGGAAGCAGAGGATGGAAGTATAAGTGCTGTTAAGATATGCCAAATAATTCAGTATTTTCTTTCTCAGCAGGGTTTTCACTGGGGTGTGTGTGTAAATTAATTTGCCTTTTTTTCTTTTAAGCAAACATAATTTTTGGTTTTGAAACAAATTCCAGAGAGAGAGGACTCCCTCAGTTTTATTTTGGGTCAAAAATCTCATAGTCCAAGCCTCTGTGAAGAGGAAGAGAGGAGAGGAAAGAAGCTATAAAATTTACAAGAATATTTTGTCAAGGCATGTAACTAGGTGTATGTTAGATGATAATCAGGAAAACTGAAGTGCAGGTATATCACAGACTTTTTGGATGCTTTTTGGAGGCCGCCTTTGCAGATAATTAAAATTATTTCTGGATTTCTGTGATTCAGATCTTTTTAAAAAGTCTTCAAATGGGGAACATTGGTCCCATTTTTACCAGTTCATGCAGGTGAAGCACAGAGACACTAAAGCTTTGGTGTCCGGTCATGGCAGAACCAGGATTAAATGCTCCAAGTCTGAATGCCAGTCTAGCACTGAACTGTGGAGGCAGCATTCGTGATTTATGCCATAAGCAACTGTCGTTCTGTAAATAAGCCAGATATTTCCTCCCAATGTTTTTCTAATATTTTTTCTTGTGAATTTTTTTTTAAAAAAAGCTAGAGATAATAGCTTTTGCAACCTATATAGCTCAGCTGTCCCTTATACCTTTTAACTTAATTACCTAAAAAGTGGCACTTTAAAGCATCTAAATGGTGTAAGACCTGAACCTTCTTTTCAAAAGCAGTTTATGGTTCTGAGTGCTAAAATCTGACATGAGAATATAAACACTGCTGAGAAGCTTGCTCCGTCCAATTAAACTGTTCCAAGTATCACCTATCTGTGGTAATGCTTGACGAACACAGTAGAAATGGTAAACCTTTTTGTTTGCAGATGATGAAAGCCATGAACAAATCCAACGAGCATGTTCTAGCAGGGGGAGCGTGCTTCAATGAGAAAGCAGACTCGCATCTGGTGTGTGTTCAGAATGATGACGGGAATTACCAGACACAGGCCATCAGCATCCATAATCAGCTAAGGAAGGGTGAGAAAGGGGGTTCACGAGGAGGCTGTTCCCTCCTGGTGCTCTGCATGACTTCTTTGCCTATTGTGTTACTGTTCCAGCATGTGGCTCTCTGAATCGGTCAGAACTGGGTTTGTCTGCATTTCACTGAGTTTCTGTTAGACAGAGAAAATAATTCTGATTGCTGGTGTTACTGAATGGGCAGCTTTGTGAGTTGGACATGCAACACAAGGAATAGTAACATGTTGCTCTATCTGCCCTTTACCCCTTTGGTGTTTCACTTCCCTTGCAGAATCCATGATCTCAGATGTCAGGGGACACACTGTGCGGTTTGCATCCTGTGTACAGTCCACATCACACTTCTCTAGGTCAATGGTGCTGTTTTGAATTTGTCTGAGAGGTGTTCTAGCAACTTTGTAGATCAAGCAGACACAAAATAAAGCACGTAACATCTTGCTCCCTTGTAAATATGGTAATAACTGCTTGCACAATACAGCTCAGGACTTGCGGTGCTCCAGAGGTCACAGTGCTGTAACTGGCTTAGGAAACATCTCTACATTAATGACAAGAGCTGTCTTTGGCATTATTGGAGACTACAGGTGAGGCTGTGGTTGCCTGTGCTTGACCTATGCTATGTGAAAGGAGGAAGATTAGGTTTGGTATGAGAGAAAGGTAAATAGGAATAACCAACAACAGCGGCATTTTAATAATGCATCTTCAAGAAACAACTCATGTTTACCTCAATTAGACCATCTAATTTCCAGGCTTTATTTTTGTTAGAGTAGGCTGAAAGGCTGCAGCAGCAGTGTGCTGAGAATTTAAATGTTGTGGTTTTGGGGAAAATTTCTGGCAAAGAGATTTATACTATCTCCAAATGAGAACAAGCAAGACAGAGGACAACTTTTATGTTTTGCAAGTATCCCCAGTCACTCCAGTGAGTATACTGGCATGGGATGTCACTGAGGACTGATGATCTTACCTGACTTCTGTTTGTTTTACATATGGGACAAGAAGAGGGATTTCCAGCAGGAATTTCATGATGCTTAGTGGTCATTTAAGAGAATTTTACTTTAAATCAGGTGGCTTTGAGCTGTGGCCTTGCTAGTGGGTTGGTGTTACAGTGTGAACCATAAACAGCTCGCTCACAATCTTTGCCAGCTGTGTGGGAACATTTAGTAGTTAATTATATATTTGGTTACCCTAAATTATTAGTCCTGAAACTTAGAGGTGTGTATGGGGAGAGGGGAAGTGATGAATTATGAGCATTCATTAAGGTTGACAAAAACTGTGGTCCAGTTTAGAAAATAACTGGGTGATTTGCCCTTCCATATCCAAGCCTGTGATGTGCATTAAAGTCACCATAATTCTAAGCGGCATTTGTCCAGATTTAGATTAGTCACCTCTCTGGATGATGGAGCTGTGATACCTGATTCTTGTGTAAGGCATTGTGATGAAAGCCTCACTAAATCACTCCTGTTGTTGTTGCAGTGACTGGTGCCAGCTTCTTTGTGTTCAGTGGAGCTTTAAAATCCTCTTCAGGCTACCTTGCCAAATCCAGTATAGTAGAAGGTAAGAAACAAACTGCTTGCTTAAAACACACGGCTTCCCTGTTAACACAGCTCAGCTCTGTAGTTACCAGTGTGGTGGTGTGTAACAGGGCTCTGCTGTTACGCCTTGGGCATTTGAGTCATGCTGCTGCTTCAGCTTTAACCTACTTTTTAGCAAAAACCCCGTTTTCTTTAATGAGGAGGAACTTGTCCAGATGCTGTAGAACAAGAAAATGAGGGTAAGATAGGAAATACCTGGCTTGTGAGCCTGTGATCAGTTTACTGGTTTGGGTTGAATGAGGAAATGGTGAGTGTAAGAAATATGGAATGTGTAATCCACCAACCAGAAGCCCTGCTGAACTTGCTCTGTTCCCAAATAGCTCTGCATTATGCAAGATTATGAATGTGCATTGTTTATATGCTTGTGTGTAGGCAGATGACAACATGACAGGTTGAGACTGTTGAGCTGGTACCTCTCTGATTTGGTTTGTTCTTCTTTTAGCAATTGTCCTATCACAGAAATAAATGCCAACTGTGTACACTGGATTGAAAACAGTTACTGCTTGTTAGCTGAGCTACAGAACTTTGTAGTCTAACCTCACTGCAGATGTGACAACGCAGACAGTAATGTTTCAAGTGTGCTCCTTACAGGTTGTGAGTGAGGTATGCAAGAAGCCCCTGTATGCAGTCAGTTAGCACAGCTCCACTGTTGAGCAGGAACTCCTTAAGCTGTGCCAACCTGACAGCTTGCAGCTGTACGAGTATGCAGTCCATGGGTGAGTGGTCACCCAGGGCTGAAAAGCAGCCATCTCACTGTAAGTCAGTATACGTAGGTCATTGTACCATTTTCTGTGTCTAAATTGGTGGTTTAGTGCAAGACAGAGCTACAGGTGAATTTAGGCAAGGAGCCTGTATGTTGTGGAAATGTATCATCCCGAGTTATTTCTGCAGTAATTTAGACTGATCCAATCCAAATTTTCTATCTTTTGCTACTGTCAGGCAAGCATTGACTTCTCAAAAGCTCTGTCACTGCTGGAGTCCTGCTTCCAGTGCCAACAGAGGTGACAGCTGAATGGAGGGGGACACATGGGGTTTCTGAGGGTTGCCTACAGCAGGTGTCAAGTTCTGAGGCAAACTAATGTGGCCATTGCTATAGCTGACTTCACCTGGTAGATGGACTTCATATTATCCTTGTGTTTTCCCTAGTCAACGCTCATCAGTGCTATGTTTTAGGAATCTGAGAGTTCAGACTTGGTATTATGTAGCGTTGCTGCCTATGACTCTTAAAACAGATATTTAACCTTTCTGCTGCAAAAAGAGGAAGGATGTTTTATTTCTTTTTTTATATTTGCTCTGTTCATTGTGGCTTATCTTGGCTTATGAGGATTTCTTCGTTCCCTAGATGGAGTAATGGTCCAGATAACTGCTGAGAACATGGACTCTTTGAGGCAGGCCTTGAGAGAGATGAAAGACTTCACCATCACTTGTGGCAAAGTAGATGCTGAAGATCCTCAGGAACACGTTCATATTCAGTGGGTAGAAGATGATAAAAACTTTAGTAAGGGGTAAGTAGAGGAGCAATCGCTTGACATTGAATGGTGAACGACGGTATTTGTTAAAAATTTTAATTAATCTTAATAAGGTGCAGGAGTTTTCAAATCAATAGGAATTACAAGTCTATGCCTCTATTTTGAGTGATAAGATGCAATTAAATGTAATAAAAATGGAATTGAGATACCAGAGCTTTGGGGCATCAATTTAGAAAGTTGTCAGTGCTATAGATTTTTTGCCATTGCTAATATCCAGTTACTGGAAACCACTAATCTGTCTCCAACACTCAGTGCTGAAACCTGCCTATTGTGGTCATTTTGCTTTCTTGGTGCTTAGTTTGCATTAAGTAATGCTGGAAATAAAATTGCTGAACATCAATATATTTGGACTCTTGATAGTTAAGCCAAAAGAAAGGTGTCTACGGCAGCTTAAGTATTTATGGCAGTAAAGTGCTGTTGTGATGGGTACAGTGTTTAAGGAATCAGTATCTAGAAAGGAGGGATATTTCTGCAGTTTCAGGCTCTCCATGTCGGTCTTAGGCTCTGTAATTAAATTCTGGGCTGTGTTAGTAGTGTTTCAAGTATTGCTGGCCTAGACTGAGGTTACAAATGAATAAAAATCAAATTGTATGAAACGCCTCATTGCTGCCTTAGCACCATACGAGATGTCAGCTCTGGTGTGAAGCTTTGCTGAAAAACCTGTAGGAAGATCCTTCCTGGACCTGGTTTGTGCATACTGACCAGGGCAGGTGTCACGGGTGGGAGCGGCAGGGTCAGTAAGGAGCATGCTGCCTCTTCCCTCCTGCTCAGCCCTGTAGGAGCCCATTCCAGAAGAGCTGCTCCCTGTGAAGCTCCTGGCCCAGCACCATCGTCACAATTAGCAGTTGGCATTCACGATCACTGGTTTTGGCACCCTGAGAGAAGCCTTCGGGTTCCCTTCTGAGGCTAATTTTGGTCTATGCCACATGAAGCTGATGTGGTAAGTCACTGTGTTGTAGCAGTTCAAACTGCAGAAAGCTCAGTTATGAAAAAACCTGCAGCGAGCCAGTTGGAGGATTCGGGTATAGCAGAGGAGCTGCCGATGTAGTTCTCTTTTGCAGTGCTCTCTGTTCAGCTCAGGTCTTTCACTAAGTTGGAACTTAGCCTTGTCCCTCCCTTTTACAGTGTTGTAAGCCCTATTGATGGCAAATCAATGGAGTCTATAACAAGTGTGAAGATATTTCATGGCTCAGAGTACAAGGCAAACGGAAAGGTCATTCGGTGGACAGAGGTAAGTCAATCAGTCAAACTGAGCTGCATGTAAACCAATGCTTGGCATTTTAGGACTGCAGCTACAGCCTAATCTTCTTTCGACCTGCTCTCCCTGCTCACCAAAATGAAAGCAGCAAATTCTTCAGAACAAAACTGTACTACCTTTCCTACCTGCAAGGAAGGATTCGGTAGAGCACCATGCAGAATAAAATATCCCATTGCTGATGTGCGTCTCAGGCTGCCACCACAGCCAGCTGCTACAGCCTGCATTGGCCACCTCTTCTCACGAATGGCTTTTGAACATGGGGGCTGTGTTACCCAAGAAAACAGCTGGTGTCATCTGCATTTGTGTTAAAAACTACCTTTTTAAATGGAGACAAATCTTAATAATTACTTGTTTTTAAAAATGTTTTGAGCCACCTTCTCTAAAATGTTGCAAGTTAAAATGAAAAGTGCAGTGGCATAAATCACTTGCAGAAACTACTCATGTAGCTGATGTTACCTGTGACTCACCAGCACACAAATGCTAATGTTAAAAGATTTCTTCAAGTGTTTCACATAATCTGCCCAGGAGGAACCAAGTTACTCACTCTGCAGCTCACCACCTTAGCATCCTTTTTTTCCCCAGGTCAGCTGGGTTCAACAGAGACAAGTTCAGTGACAACCAGAGTACAAATCTGCAGGCTGAGATGGCTTCTACTAAAAATGCAAATTTTCTGAAATTAACATCTGTTTAAAAGCAGTTTTTTATTAAAAGCTATGTGCAGTACGCAGTGAATGTCCATAATGAGGCTTTTGACCAGAACTGAAAGGTTTTTGAGACCACAACTATTTAAATCTTTCTTTTTTTTGAAGTTGCGCTTTTTTTTTCCCTAAGGTGGCTTGTCTTCAGGGTCTTTTGCTGGTCTTCCCTGAGCAGCTCTTCTTTCAGTCTTCATTTGTAAAAAGTTTAAATGGCATTTCAGTAACCCTATTTCCTAGAAAAGCCAAGTGTTAAGCCTTCTGTTAACTCTTTCCGTCAGGTGTTTTTCCTGGAAAATGATGAGCAACATAATGGTCTGAGTGACCCAGCCGACCACAGCAGACTGACTGAAAACGTGGCAAAGGCTTTCTGTTTAGCCCTATGTCCTCATCTTAAATTGTTGAAAGAAGATGGAATGACTAAGCTAGGTCTACGTGTTACACTTGACTCAGATCAAGTAAGTTTTGAATAGTTTTGGTTTAACTGGGGGGTTGTTCCCTTGTTTGTTCCCTAAAAAGGGAACAGAACATTTCAGCCATTCTCTTGGTTGAAGAATTACCAGTATCAGATACTAATCTAGAGGTGCCGACTGTTGTTTGGTGTTTTGGGCCATCTGTTAAAATTGGAAAGCTAGCGCTGAGCCTGAGTTAACACCAGGCTTGACCCCCATATGCCACTAGCAGCACCTGCTCTGTAGTCAGAGACCTGTGAACAGCCCTGTGAGTTGCAGGCCTGCCATGTCCTCAGAGAAGACTCTAAATCAGCCTTTTCACCAGAAGTTAAAAGACAGGGCTGTAGTAAATATATTCTTGGGTGAGCATAAAACGTTGTTCATGAGCATGGCTGTTCTTAGATCACACTGCATATGAGGCAGAGAAACAAACAGATGGAAGGTCCCCTTGACAGTGCTCTACAGCAAAAGCTACAAGCAGAGATAAGGGTCTCCCGGCAAGACAGCTGGCCTTGCCTTGGAGTGGATGTGTTCTTAGTATCAACTAGCTTTTAAATACTGTGTGACTTAATCTGATAATGCCGGGTGGGGTTCCTGCTGATCTGAACGATCTGCTTCAACAAAGCAGTAGAAAAACAGAGGTTACTTTTGTCTAGGCAGCCACTGGGAACACAAAGAACAAACAAACAAAAAAAAAAAGGTGGAAAAGCTGCTTTAGTGCCTGCTCTATCCTGTTCAAGTGCCTGACCTCCCCTGGGGCAGCAGCCATGGCACCTCACACAAATCATCCTCCTGGCACAGCATGTCCCTTACTGCCCACTGAATCATAGCCTTGTGTCCTATTCACTGTAAAACCCACTCTTTGTATTTTTTAGGTTGGTTATCAAGCTGGGAGTAATGGACAGCCACTGCCCTCTCAATACATGAATGACCTGGACAGTGCCTTAGTTCCAGTGATTCATGGAGGGGCATGTCAGTTGAGTGAGGGGCCAGTCATAATGGAGCTCATCTTTTATATTCTGGAAAACATCTCATAAGAGGACTTCATTTTCTGTTCAGACCTGTTCAAGCAGCAGTTGTATCTGAATCATTTGCACTTTAAAACTGGAAAATTAAGCTTTTGTTAACACTATTAGGGGTGGGGGTGGGGAGGAGGGAGGGACAGTTGTTCCATAATTCTAAATCTTCTATGCATTGTCAACAAACAGAGGATCAGGGCAGCTTCTATACGACAACATGGCTATGCTATCCTTGCAGCTAATACACTTCTGTTACTCTTTAGAAAAATACTCATGTTTAAAGACTTACAGTCATGTACTCTAAATGCTCAAACGGGTGCAAAGATCACTGGGGCGTAAATAAAAAGTGAAACTCCAATCTTGTACTGTTTGTAGATGGACATGTAAGAAACAACAATCAAAACCTCCATTCTGACCTCATCATAATGCCGTTTGTGGTTATTCTGTAGACATTAAAAAGTAACGTTTACATTATTTTGACCAGATTATTGGTTAAAATACTTTTGGAGTAGCCCTTGAGAGGTATGGAAAGATGACCTAGCCATAACTACATTTGTAGATGCCTCCAAATGAGCAGAAGGGCAGGCATCTCTCTGAAAGTGGTATTATGTAAACTGCAGTTTTGTGTGTGTAATAGGCTAGTTTACTTTTTTTTCCTCTATTTACTATAAAAACTCATCACCTGGGCAGATTTCTGTAATCTCCTAGAACAACTCTGCTATTCTGTACTTTGTTTACAAATCTGTATGAAACAGAGGAAATATTAGCCCTCAAGTGCAGTTGTATCTCATCCCTCTTCCCCAGTAGGTCCTGCTTTTCAAAGAAAAGTAACACCCAGGGCAGCTTTAAGTCTCCTCCTTGCTGTCTGCTGTCATGTAACACTAGTGTCATGTAATACAAGACAGCTTGCACTTCATATTAGCAGCACCATGTAAAAGCTTACCTGTGATAAAAGTATAGAGTGGCTGTTTTTTGCATGTTCCGCTGAAAAAGGCTTTCTGGTTAGCTCTGAACACTTGCACTTGGCCCAGTGCTCTTGGTCTCACCTGAGAGGGCTTCAGTAAGGAAAGCAGCTGCTCATGTCTGCCACGACACTGTGATGCTGGCATTGACAATCAGCCAGAGGAAAATGTGGTTCCACAGTCTTACTGTCTCTATGGAAAGCTCCTAACCACTGGAAAGAGCTGAAAGCTGGAGCAGGGGTTTGATTTGTTTAGCCACAGCCATGCAAAACAGCTGGTGTGTCCCCCCCCAGGAAGGGGCGGGGTGGGGCAAAGGTTTCTTCTCCTGTCTATACAGAAAATTAAGTTGGGAAGAGAGGGGCTCACTGGTGGTGAACACAGTAGCTCAGACCTGGCATCGTCCCTACTTGCAGTCAGTTCTGGTGGATGCAGCAGGGATTATTTTGGTTTTGCTGTGTGTGAGTAACATGGGCCTCCTTTCAGACGTAAAGGGAAGTGCAAAGCTACTGTGAGACTGATGCTATATTTTTTGAACAAATATACAGCATTAGCTGGGCCAAGGAAAAGGCAAATGCACACATAGCAATGTATTTTATGTAAAGACAGCACAGTGTATGTACAGAGTGCATTTGTGAATAAATGGCTACTGCTTTTTAAAAAAAAAAAAGCAAAGTTTGACAAATCCAATACTGCAAATTACAGCTGTTGCCACCCAACACTTGGAGAAGGCAGGCCAGAGAACCAGGGCCCAACTCCACAAATAAAAGCTCGCCAGCAAGAGGTAGCATGCTACTACACTTCAAAGGGCAAGTGTTACATCAAGTGAAACCTTACCTCTGGCATTTGGGAAAAGGTGGCTGGCTTAATGCGGCTTACTTAAATGTTTCATGCTGGACAAACCTTAAGCTATTACACAATCACTAGCCTTCCTATGTATTTGTGCAGCAGAGCAGGACTAAGGTTACTTTCAGACTCCCCTCTGCACACTGTTTTTGCACACTTTGGGACACAGCACAGCACTATGCAGTGTAGGCAAGATTCGGTATCGGGAAAAGCATTCCATAAACCAAGTAATAATCTTCCTTCTAGAGCCTGCACTCCAGCTTTGCCACAGCAGCAGCTTTCCAGTTATTTTAGTTGCATTGTTAGGCTTAATAATGCAGTAAAAGAGGTGAAAAATCTTTATCTTCTCTTCCTTTGCCCCAAAAGTCTTTTAGGTTTGGATTATGTTCGTGCAAAACACTATCAACTGGTGACTGACTGACATGTTTGCTTCAACCATAGCCTTTTAAATGACCTTAATTACCATGTTGTTAAGAAATGAGTACTTGTTTTAGAAAAAAATTGTACTTTTAAAATTCAGTTAGTTAACACTGCAAAAAACTGCATATTATATTTTTATTTTCAACATGTAGTTTTGTATATTAAATTTATTGAAATTAAAAACTAAATACTGTATTGTCTTCATCTGCTCAGGAAGACAGAGGCAGCACTGCCTTACTTGTCTGGACTCCTTTCTGTCGACAAATTTGCCCTACCCAAAGAGCTGGTGCAGGAGCGCTCCGACTCCCCCATGCAGGCACATCCTCTCCTTTGAGATCAGTCACTGCTGTTAGCTCACCAAAATTTTGAACACAAACATATTTGGTACCATTTTTTGTATGCTGCTGATCAAAAGCATTCCTGAAAATAGTCATAATCTCATTTTCTACATGACAGAGTGGCTATTTTCCCCATCACCTGGAAGAACTGTAAGAGCCTATATTTGTAAAAATACAAGGAACATTTGGGAAGCAGCAGAGTCTAGCATACCTCCCCCCCCTCCTTTTTTAAATTTAAAAAGAAAAAGGATGAAGGCACAGTACCCAGACTGCACTGAACAAGCAGTGCAGCAAGCATAGCAGACAACTGGTAGCCAGAAAAAAAAAAAAAGTAGGTCTGTAAACACCTGCTGCTAAGAAGTTTTGCATTTTCTTCTGAAAGGCAACATCCCATTGAACTTCATGTTGCAATGGCATGCATAGAGGAGGGACACACTGCTGCTAGATTGCTGCCTGAGTTCTCTCTTCCCTATTTTAGGAAACAAAAAAACCCAAACCCCAAACTGGCCTTGATAAGAGAGAACAGAAAAAGCAGTAGCAGACTGTTCACTGTACCACGGTCCCTGCTCGTACACATGGAAGAAATGAATTCTAGTAACGGTCTTACCTGTGACTTGGCTGAAAAGTTTTTGCACTGCCTCAGGGAATTTTTAAGGGGCTAAACTTTCCACACACCGCTATGCATAGTTAATGTAACATTCATCCTGGTGCTACATTAGTAGTCCCACATTAAGGCAATTCTGTTTTGTGTAGACTGGTAACAATCCCCTGCAGCAGCAGATTTCCAGAGCCTTACATTTGCCTTAAAGTTATTAATAAGCACTATGGCTGTTATCAAAGTAGACATTAAGTTCAGTAGTGCATTCATTTATCATCTTTGGTGCTTGCAGCTAGCAGAATCGTTCTACATATGTTCATCCCACATCTTTTAACATTCCAGTGGATCTGGGGATGAAAAAAAACAACCAAAAACCAACATTACTTGATGCAGTACTTAACAGATGTTCACAGTTCAAGGTCACATTGTATGTAAAATGCTGACATGAATTTTCTGGATGGTCAGCTAGAAAAAGTAATGGAGCAAAATTATTAAGCTCTAGTGATTGAAAATGCCCAAGTGTCCAGTCACAGCAAAAGGCCAAGTCGTTACTTCAGATACAGCTTCAAACATGTCCCTTACAGCCCAACTGTGAAGCTCACAGGCAGCTTACCGACCTCCTTGGCTGCAAAGAAGAAATCACTAGACAAACAGTCCCTTTGGTGTGACAAGTTCAGACTAATGTACTGAAACAAGACCTCTCAATCTGTCAAGTCTAACGTAATTCGGAAGCAAAGGTGTGGCTAACAGGTGATGTCGCTGTGAAGCTGATGAATATAAGCTTAACTGCCATTTATAAATGCAAAGAAAACAATATGCTAAGGAAGAGGGAGCACAGAGCCTCCAGGAGCTTGAGCAAAGAAGAGGGATTACTTATTAGAAACTTTGTATTTGTACATCATCTGTTTTCCACCAGAAAAGGTGAGGTTTGTTCCATGCTGGTATAGCAAGGTCATGGTCCAAGAGGGGGGGCTCTACACGCTATCATGGTACAATAAATACCTGCTCAGAAGGGATCAACACAGTCGTACCCCTGCCAATAACACCCTACGACTGCAGGTAGTTTGCACAATCTGCCTGACTGTCCCTAGCCAGTCAGTGGCCTCTCTATGGTTTTATGAACGTAAGCTGTGGGAAAAGCAAGGACCTAAGTTTCAGGGTATCAGTGATGGTGTCCAACGAATCTGAACTTTCAAATATCAGACACATAAATAAAAGTAGGCTGAATTAGAGATTCCACAGGCAGATGGACTTCTGGTACTTACCTTTTCAGCAACTTCATGTAGAAAATCACTTTAAAAAAATGACACCAGAATTTTTGGTATTTAGTTGCTTTTGTTTTTTTTCAAGAAGGGAGAACTTGTGATACCCAAAAAGCAGTGTATGAGAAAGGAAGACAAGTTCCAAAACGAAGCAGTTTCTGTAGAGGCTGGCAAGAAGAGGAAGCCTACCTCTTTTTCATCCTTCTAATATACAGCCACTGTGACAGTGCACAGCTCCTCTTCTGTACTTGATATGGGCACAGAGAGCACGAGGCAGTTCTTCAGGTAGCCTGTATTCAACTGCACAGTTTCTGCCTGCCCAGAATAAAGCCTCTCTCCAATAGTTTCCCTTTTAGATAAAGTCAAGCAAACTTGCATGGGACAAATGAATACCCTTCTCTAGCTTCTGATAGGGGAAGAGTCCTTGCTAACTCTGAAAGCTTTTTGCTAACAGTAAGGATGGACAGAAAGCACCCTCCCTCCTAGAAAGGACTTATCAATCTTAGTTTCTAAATATTATTCTAAATAAAGGTGATGCTAGAAGCTCTCCCTGTATTTCAAGTGATTGTGAAATAGCATCTTTGATATACAAACTAATCAGAGACACTGTAACCTCATTTCTGAAACTGTGTCAACTCACCAGTACAAATATGAATGATATCAAAACCAGAGCTGTGTAATTAGGTCAATGTCAACAAAAGACATTATTCAACCAGCTTCTCTGTAGCCCTGTCAAGTTCTGGCCAGACCATCTTTAGATACAGTATTCATACCTCAGATAGAACTAATGTTCAAGGACCAGCCAATTTTCTGTAATTGTTTGAAGATCTTGACCACTGAGGGGCTCCCTGAGTCTCACTTTCACTTCCAGTTTCCCTCCAGTGGGCTTTCTGCCATCAAAAATCTGGAAGAACCACAAGATGACCAGTTAGCGCACATACAAACGATAGTGTCAAACTATAGTGCCTCAGGCAACCATTGACTTTATCTCCCCATGACTAGAAGATGACAGAGATCACCTGCAGGTCACTGCAGTGCTGGGAGGTGTCACAGCCACATGCTTCCTTGGATTCATAACTCAGCAGAGCTGGTCCCCCACACAACCTGGGCAAGGCAGCTGTGCTGGTGGCTGCATTACCTCTGCCTGCCACACACCAAGCCCCTGAAGTACAAACGGACTCGATGGGCAGTTCAGAGGATGCTAAGGGCAGCAGTGTCCTGAGCATGTCTGTCATGCAGCCAGAGGGTTTTGGTTTTTTTTAAGGTTCCACTTAATGATCTACTGGGTCTTATGGCAGCACCCTATCCACTCTGGCAGTCTTCACTTAATCCTTTGATCTGTTAGCTACCGATGCAAATAATTTGGGTAATCACCTGTATTTCTGGTCCTGACAAAGAAAACTATCTTGATAAAGAAAATTTGCAGAAGAGAGTCTCCAAGAAGTTCCCACTACCAGAATGGTCACAGCTATGACAAGCTTCAAGAGATGACAAAACAAAGAAGAGCCCATTGTTTATCAAACTTACCCGATACAAAACTATCACCTGTATACAGATACAGATTTAGGCAATGGGAGTATTCATTTTCCCTTTGTGCTCAAATACTACTAACTAGAAGAACACACCTCACCCAGAAAACATACCTCAATGATCTCTCTAACTTCACATTCTGATTCCAGCTTGTCCAGTTTCAAGTGTGCTGTCCCCACTTGCTTGTCACTTCTGAAAAAGGACCTGTTTCAAAGACATGTTCCATAATTGAATGGGTAAGGTTTTTCTGAACATTGAAGAGAAAGCAAGCTAAGAAGTCATCATTGTTCTCACTCTCACCATGTCCAGGAGGGCTAGTGAAGACATGCTACTAGAACCCTACAAACCAGGGTACAAGGGGCAAACCCTTAGAGAACTAGACTGCAAGTGCAAGATACAGAAGTACTCATATTTTAATTATTTAATAAAGATGAGGACAGCAGTGAAGATAAACAATCAACTAAACTAACACTTGGAACGGCAGCAGCTTTTGTCCTTGCACAGGGTGACAGGGAAGAATGGCCTAACAGCCAGGACAGACAGAATTTTCTGCAATGGGCTTTTTAACAGAACGGGCTGAAAAACTTCCCAGGGAAGTTGCATCTGTCATCAAAACAATCATTTCACAGGCACATGCTGGTTTTAACAAATTACTTATTAGGGAAAAAAAAAATCACAAATCATTGTTTAATTTTGATAAATCAAACCACTCAATTTCAACAAGTAAGAACATTTAATTTCAGCTATTGTTTTGATTTACCTTCATACTGGTAGTTTTAACAGTCAAGAACTACCATTTTAGAATTTCTAGTCTGCTGAAATTAAACACAGAGCATTTTTATCCTGCAAGGAAAACAATCAACTTTTCTCTGCTACAGTCACTTCTGTTTAACAGTTTTATCAGCAAGACATCCATCTTTACCTTAACAGAGACAGGTAGTGCAATCCTTATCCAGACAAAGTCTTCCAAAAAGGCAACAGCTAAGACTAAACCACACTACTTCTACAGAAGTGTTCAGCTCAAAGCACTGGATTTCTTTGCCTACATCCAAGCATTTCCCTGAATCAGTCTCCGACAGGTTTGATAAACAACTAAAATCTAGAGATTCTGGAGGTAGGAAAGCCAACCAGCCATGTCTGTCATGTTTTAAACAGGAAGTCTGCCAAGAATTCAGAAGCTTCCTTTTTTATGCCATTCTATTTAGGAAAAAAACCAAGCAAGCAAACCAACAAACATACAAAAAAACCCAACCCCAAAACATCCACCTTTCTTCCTATTATCATTAAGAGATATAAAGACATTATCAAGCAAGACGTAACATACGCAATGAAAACTCTGAAGAGTATTATATAGAGCCTCATGGTCATGTCATCTGTGGCAACAGTAACCAGTATATTAATACACAGACCTGATGCTGCCATCAGTGCCTACAAGTTCCAAGTGAACATATGTGAACCTGACTGTCTAAAATCTCTGACTGGAGAAGAACTGTCGTGGTTTCAGCCCAGCTGGTAACAAAGGACCATGCAGCCGCTCGCTCACTCCCCCCGCCCCGCTCCGGTGGGATGGGGAGGAGAACCAGAAAGAGAAAAGGAAAGAAACCTGGAACCTCGAGGGTTGAGATAAGGACAA
>JANZLQ010000095.1:7305477-7330030 GCA_026212715.1 Elanus axillaris | reverse complement strand
CTCAACCCACGAGTTTTACTTCTTTTCCCGATTTTCTCCCCCACCCCACTGGGGGGGGGGGGGAGTGAGTGAGCAGCTGTGTGGTGTTTAGTTGCTGGCTGGGGTTAAACCACGACAACAGCCCTCCTTAGAAGCGTTCTAGCTCAATGGTTTCAGTATTTTTCAGACGAGAGACTGCTTTTAAAGGTGAGGGGAACAGGATGACACTGGGGAGTTTCAAGGAAAGAAGCAATATATGTATGTATACATATTTTGTCTATACGTACACATATATATACACATATATACATGCACATTAAGTATTAATTAGTAAGGTCAAGAAACTTGTACGGCCTGAGTCCTTTCTCCAGATATGCACATATATATTTGCTAATTAAATCACCAGGAGTCACATGCATTTATTTGATGACAAAGATTAACCTTTTCAATCCATTTCTGTAATTGTAAGAGATGTCCAAAAGCAATGCCTTTAAAAGCTTGTTTTCTTAAAGGAATGGGACTTAGAGGGAGATTGCATCCAACGTGGCCTATCTCCCCTAGTGACAACTTCGTGTGCCTTTGTGTTTGGCTGAAGTTACCAGTGTGTTTGCACCCCTGAAATAAATGGACTTCTACAAATTTTGCAAACACTGGAAACAGTCTCATTAGTGTCTTCACAGCAGGGAAAAAGGTGGGCATGCCTTAGCACTGTGAATGCTGTTTAGCAGTAAGCTGGTGGTCAGGCAGCCAGAGAACATGCAAGCCTGAAGCAGACACCGCACTGCTAAATGTAAGGTGTGGAGAACATCAACAGAAAGGTGCAGCAAAGCTCAAATCTGCAGGAAACAGATTCAACAGTTCTGTTTCTTAGAAGTTACTGCCTGAATTTATTTTTGAAACAGAATGCCTAGATCTGTTTTCCCTTTCTACAAGAAAGCCTACACTTCCTCCTTGAAGCCCTCACAAGCTAATACAGTGGCAAGGGTTATAGACTGAGGAACAGAAGAGCCAGGACACACACTCACCGCACTCGGGTACTGAAATTCAAACTTCACGAATGCATCCAAATCTCTTGGTGATACACCTGAATGAGACAATAACCAGCCAATCCAAACAGCCAATACAGATATTTTCATTGTATCTGTAATGTTGAGTGGGATTTTCAAGAGCACTAACTGATCCTCAGTAGGACTCATGACCTGTCTCTTGACAACTGAAAAACCCATCCATCAAACCAAAAGCCATAGAAAGCTGGCATTCAAAGGAAAACATCTACTTTTCTTAATGCTGCTGTTGGTCCTGAGATAGTCTAGCACAGACAGTTTACAGGCTCCCAGAAACAAGGGACTAAAAGCAATAATGTTGGCAGGAACAACTCCCATCTACTGAAGGTTCAATACACATTAAGGTGGTGCGGAGTTAAGGCAGGCACTCATAACAAAATAGGAGATACAACATGAAACTTAAACTATGACCCAGTTATGAGTGAACCCAGGACAATGTCAAGTGCTTCCCTCTGTCCAGATGGAACTCATTCTCTTTAATCTTCTGTTTTTTTTGTTTCTTTGTGTTTTTTTTTTTTAAATACCGTTTATAGGTTTTTGGTGGCTTGAGCCTGAAATCTGGTTACTTTGTTTTAATGAGTGCTGGCTAGAAAGGTCTTGACTAGTGAAGTGGTCTTCAAGGCAGAAAAATCTCATTCGCTACTACTTTCCTTACCTACTCAGAGGAAAAAGCCCACAGGCTCTTTTCAAGTACATACCTGGTGGAGCTGGTAGGTTTATCCCCCTGACAATAAGAAGGTGCATTTCTGTGCTGTTGAGCTCAGAAAATATCCTGTGAAAAAATAAAGACAAAAAAGCGTATTCATCCCAGTAGCCCACCACCACCTGATCCACTGTCAGACCAGGATGCCAGTGGTATTTGTCAGACCTTTTTCAATAGTGCATTCCTACAGAGATCATCTTCATAAATTACAAAAGAGCAAAGAAAGAGCACAAACCAAGATAAAAACATCTCTGAAGTATAGTGAAAAATGCCACGAATAAAACCCAAAGGCAACAGGATTGAGGGAGAAACACAGAGAAAGAAAGAGTGGCTACAGTAGCAGAATAGAAGAGATGAAGCTAGAGATATTTTGAAAACAAAAGAACCCAGAAGACAAGTTAGAAAACAACTTCTTTATATTTAAGTTGTTGACAGCATCCCTTCAGGAATGCTGAGCCTAACCCTAGATGCCATCCACATTTGCTGAAGCTCACAATTCCCTAAACAAGAGCTAGGAAACAGAAAATTCATTTCAGTCTGCCTGAGAAATCTGTTTGTTTCTCCACACCTTATCATTTTGAAGGTTCTTTCCTCAAAGTGATGGCTTGGAGGATCCATTCCTTGAGCTCGGGCAAGCTGTAGGATGTCCATGTCCTTTTTACAACCTTGTGCCAGTTTCTCAAACCTATGGAAATGGCAAACAAACAATAGAAAAGCTACACACACACTGGAATATCAAACAGAGCATTCTGCCAGATACAGGCCACAGACTAAGCCTCAGACCAGAGGTCTGAGAGCAACTTGGAAATGCAGGCCTCACAGTTACTGACCCTTTCACATAATGGGCAGCTTACCAACCTGAACCCCCATCATCTTTAGGGGAGTCAGGCAGACTCAAGCCTGAAATGACCACATAGTGGGATGATTAACAGCAGGCAGCGGGTCTTACCGAGTAGTTTCTGCTACATTTCCCAGATGCATGAATTGCTTGGAATACTGCAAACACCTCTGTCAACAGAAACAAAACCAAATACAGATGTACTCAGTGATCCTTACACACAGATTCATGACTGGCAGAGAGTTTTGAGGTTGATGACAATCTAATTTAAGAAAAACCAGGAGTTTTTCCAAGTCACCCCAAACCATCCACCCCTGCCCAATCCTTTAAGCCCAAAGCTGAGCACAGCATTTGTTTGAGCTGTTCTGCCCTATTACTTTCTAATCACTTAATTTCTAGATATAAGGTTCACCCAAGGGTTAGTCTTAATCATTCAGGTACTATTTTCAAACTTGAGTGCTCATATTTAATAGTGATAACTTGATATTCCCAAGCCTCCAAGCATACCCTCTGTCTTCAACTAGTAGAGAATGCAACTTTTAAAATTTTCCACTTTAGGATACACAAAATCAAAAGTATTTTAAAAGAAAAACAAAAGACCCCACAGAAACAATGATGGGCTCATAACATTAATAAAACCCAGAGAAATTTTTAAAAAAAGAGAAAACATTTCTAAAAAAAGATGAAATGGTTACCTCATGTTGGTCCTTCAGCAATTTTATGAGCTGTGCATATACTTCATCTGCCTTCTGAGACAGTCTGACATCTTCATGGTGTATGAAGATAAAATCACCCTCATCGTCTGTAGGGGGTGATGGCAGCTGCAATGCAAGGACACCATATTTCAGAGCTCTTATAGGAAAATAATGAAGTAGACAAAAAGCAGTAAGAATGTACAGAAAGGTCAGTGAAGGGAGATGGGCTGTTCTTCTCAAGGCAATTCCAACACAACCACTACTTACACCACTGCCTGACAACTACTTACATCATAAAACCCTGCAAAATGTCTTACAGGCCTGGTTCCCCAATTATTCAGGTCAGGAGAGCTATTACAGTGCAGTTGGGTCTCCCGACCCAAACACCAACAGAAACCAGTGCATCACTGTGTCACATGCACGGGATCCCATCCCAAAATGGAGATAGGACACAGCTAAGAGATGTATTCACACCCTAAGCCCAGCGAACACATCCAAGCTGCCTAGGTTAGGTATGCCATTGTAAATCAAGGAGCAAGTGGTTCATGGAGACTGAATTTTCTCAAAATCTGGCACATTTGAGGAGCAGCAGAGGAAACAAAACAAAAACTAGAACAAAAGCATAAGGCAATTTCAGGGCTCAGTATCCAGATTTGTCACTTGAGCAAACTAACTTAATTTGTGTCAAAAAATATTTATTAAATCATGCTTCGTTTGAAGCAAGCACTTAGATGTCCAAGAATGTGAAACAAAGCGGAATACTAACAGTCCTACTAACCTTGGAAATATCAACAGGTTTCCCACATTTTGCTTGCTCAATCTTTAGGTCAAAGCTCTTAGCTGTTCTGAGATACACCTTAGCCTGTTCAGGGTTATTTTCCTTCTTTGCTTTGATGGCTGCCTTCATGTATTGCTTCTTTCTGTTCTCCAGAAATTCCAGCTGTTCCCTAGCTGAAAAACAGTTGTATAAAAACCTTCACTCATCTGACACTGCCATGCCCCTGAAACAGGTTTATCATGTTCAGTTTATAGCCAGAAAAAGGTCAGTAACAGTACAGATATCAAATAAGGACTTTTCCTTACTGCACTTAACTGTTTCTTGGCCAGTTTTGATTTCAAGTATCAGAAAAAAAACCCCAAACTTCCTTGTATCATGGTATCATTCATCAAAAAAACCTTACAGCACTTCACAAGTGTCACACTAGTAATTACAGCCCCTTATTTCCAGGCAGGAGACAGACTCCAGTACAGCTGATTGGTCCAGAGCAGAAGCTGAATTCAAACTTTGAGCTTGACATGTTAACTTCTAAAAGACAGCAAATATTATGAGCATATTTTGTACTCATTTCTTCCCTCTCTCCTGATTTGTTAGAAAAAAACCCCAGATGAACCACTCTGCAGGCACATTTAGACATATCACCTCTGTCTATTTCTAATTCCTTGCTACCTTAGTTACTTATTAATTCTTGGGCCTCCTCTTTGCTTCCCAGAACAGTAAGGACAACCACACAAGTTAGAAAAGATTGCTTTACATTGTACCAGCTTAGTGCATCCTGCCTCTTCTTCTACCTCACTCAGGAAATGGCACAGCATGAGTTGATTACAGCCATTTCCAAAGATAGTTGTATTGTATTAACCACTGCACTCCACTCATGATTACACAAGCTAAACAATATTTGCAAGGGGTGCCTGTCTCAGCAAATAAATATACCAGTGACTCTCAGACTATGTTCACTGCTGTCAGATGACCATCAACTTACTCTCATCCTTGCAAAAGAGCCCACTGTCCTGCTGCAGTGAGCAATTTGCCCAGTCAGCCAAACACACACTAAACAAGGTAACTAGCCCAGATTCCACTGAGACAAAACCCACAGTGTGCTCTGTGAGGCTGAGACAGAGCACAGGTATATTCAAAGAAAATCTGCAGAGAATGGATGGAGCAAAGCCATTAATCCAACTTGACTTTCCTGGTATAGGCCTTAAGTGCAACTGCTCCACTACTCCACTCCCAGACCTCCCGACACCTTGCACTCTCTGACAAGAAAAAGGCAGGTCTTTTTACAGTTGATTTATCAGCTATGGGCAGCTGTAAGCTGCACTTCGTGATTCTGGGGGGAAGGAAGTTAACACTTGGATTACAGAATGCACTTTGGCTAGTGAAAACAGCTTTACAATAGTGAAGTACTGACATTTTTTTGTGAAAATCATGTCAGTATTAATTTGTCCAGTGCTTGTTGCACCCATTGATCTTATTTTACAATACTTGAAATACCCAGGAGAGATTACTGTAGCAGCAGAGACCAGATACTACCAATTGCTGCACAGCATAAGTCTAGGGCAATTCACTTGAGATTAATATGTCAGCTAAAATTGCAAAAAACAAAACTCCTGAGGATTCACAGATTTTCAAAGCCAAAATGGACAACTACTACGTTTTAGTGGTCTTTATAAAACTAGTCATGGAATTTTCTATAGAGAAGAGTTATGAGCTAATCAGTGGCAGTGTGAAATGCCTTTGCACTCTACAAAAGAACTTGCATCAGCCAACTATGCAGTTCTGCTTTGTCCTGAGAGAACTTCCCAGGGCAGAATGGAAGAAGGATGGGATTACAGTCAAGGCATGACAACAGAATCAGCGAGAGCCTGAACACTGCTTGTGTGTGCCCAAATCACACTGTGAGGTGGTGGCTGTCCCTGTACAATTAAACTTGTACTGACAACTGTTTAGTGACCTTAGCAACAGGAGGACTAGAGATTGATGAACTACTGCCTATATGCCAGTTTGAGATCCTTGGATGAAGCACTAGGCAGAAATCACTGTTTGATGTAGAAAGCTGCATTAGATCAATGAATAATTCACACTGGCAAGCCATCCACTTTAATGAGAGTATATGTAAAGTTCAACTGTGCGCAGAGTTAAACATTATGTATCGATATACTTGTTACATCAAAATTAATTAAAAACCCAATCACCCTGATAATTACACATGCTGCCTCTGTGAAATAAGGCTGCATGGCTGGTCTGGATCTGCCCTCCAGCAGACACATATATTGAGGCTCCTGTCACAGGAAATCTATGCCACATATTCACAGGCTCATAGCTAAAATACAATGAAAACAAGTCTCTACCAAGGTATTAACCTAAACTAGTGCAAATGACTTGCACCTGGATCACTGGGAATGATGATCCCTTCGCCTTACCAGCTGGAGGGAGATGATCCATTGACTCTGCCTTGACCGGGGTGGAAGGTGATGTAGCTCGTTTCACATGCTGAGGAGAGCTCTCTTCCTTGGGTACAGCAGATGGCACTGTAATTGGCTTAACAACTTGAGTCGGCTTTCCAGGCAGCTGAGCAGGCTTCTTGGCAACTGGGGCCTGTGTCAGAGGTTCATTCTAGCATAACAAAAAGAATTTCATATTAAACACATAAAAATCTATTCCAGAGTTGAGGACAGTATCTCAAGCATCAATAACCATGGTTATCACTATACCAGCCTTCTGCTATCACTTTTGAAGGGAGCATAATATTTCAGACAGCAAATTTTAACTTCTGGAGGTTTATGAGCCATGCCATACCAGTAAGTAGTTGACCTATGCAAGTGTCAAACCTCCACTACAAAAAGGACAAAAGGAATGTTCAACAAGGCAGTGATTTCAAAAAAAAACAGATGCATGCAGAAAAACTATCACCCAGGAATTCTTTCCACTAAAAGCTACTCCAGTTGAAAGCACAAACAATCAGCAATCAAGTCCAGAGAGATAAAGAAATCAAACCAAAGCTGGTGCTGCCTGACAAAAGCAGTGTTGAACATCCTGGGAAAGCACAAACATAGGAGCTACTGGGATGCAGGATGAAAGTACAGATGTAAGTACTTTAGAACAATATAAAGGGGTGGCCAGGATCTGAAGTGTTTGCTTTGAAAATAAAACCCACATACAAAACAGTTATGAAAGAGCCAAACTCTGGACTCAGAGTCTGCAGGTACTGACTGTGTAATAACATCTCATCACTCTCTCTCCTACACTATAATGCAAACTGAAATTACTAATGAGATCCTGTACTCTTCAGACTTCTGGGAAATGTATTTCATCTCAGTACCCTTGCTTAACTGAAATCCAATGGCCTCATCTCTGCATACCACAAGAGACGGCATTTTAACTTTTACACATCCTACTAAGAAATACTAACCTCCTCCTCTTCATCATTCTCCTCCATGTTTGCCAGTTTGCTGGCACTTTCCAGAACAGCAGCTATTATGCCGTCACCATCCATTGCTGCAACACCAGGAAGAGGGGGAAATCCTGAGGAGGAAAAGAATACAGAAGTAAAAAGTTGCTTAAGACCTCTATTCTGTCTTCCATATTTCTTCTTTTCTGTAAAGCTATTTCCATCTAAGTACCTATTATCTAATATATTTCAGAATTCAATGTACCTACATTGAGGCCAAGGCCACAAAGCCTTGCTAGATAAAGTCTGAGTGGTGGGCTTAAGATCAGACCTCTCACAGATACCCAGGCTTAAAGAGATGATGCTAAAATTATGCAGTAACAGAGCATAGTTTTCTAAGTAGAGCAACTGGCAGCTAGCCACGGAACCTCACAACCTCAAGACTTTGGTAATAGAAATGGCCCCAGAACCAGCAAAGAATTTAGTCTCTCTCCTTTGCACAAAAGGACAGCAGATTGCACAAAAACTTGCTGGCTCTTTTTCCCCCCTCTCTCTGCTGTCTCACCTTAGTTGGTACACAGTCCAGCAGAAAATCAGTGCTACCCCAAAGAGTAATAATAAACAATGCATCACTGACATCTGGATAACACACTAAGCCTCTGCCGAGTATCTACTGCAATGCACAAGTTGCAAAGTAAGGCAGAATCACAGTAGTTAAATGTGAAGTATGTGAAGAATGATCCTTTTCATTATTTTATTATCCTTTTAAGGATGGGAGGAAGGCTTGGTGATGGAAGATCAGCTCTCACTTCCACACTACCAGTTCAGTGTCAGCTTCAGACAACAGAGACCCAGAGCCACTACTATAAAATGTCTGTTAATAAGACTTATCTCATTAGTATGTAGCAGGTATTCTTGTTGCTAGTCTCATTACAAGTGCCAAGAAATAATGATTAAACTGCCTCTAAACCTAGAGATGGCTGCTACAGGGACAGAACAAGTTTGAGGTACACAGGCAGGCAGAACACAGAATCCTAAGCTGCTGCACATGCATGACATTTGATCCATTACTCAACAGCATTTCTGTCTCCAAGGAGGCCAAGGCTGGTACTTATCATCCAGATGCAATGAAATGCCCTGCCAGTCCATTATAATCTCATTGCTAGTTTCAGTGACTGCCTGATGGTTGTCTTCAATGTAAATCATATAGCCTCTAAATGATGGCTGAAAACCATGCAGCTAATGTGTAAGGAAATTGAGGAGCTATCTATATTTTCAGAGGTGTAAATATGGAGTACCTCACTCTTACAGAAACTGGTATTTACCAAGAAACGGATCACGTTCGAGAACAAAGGATGCTAAACTGCTTTTCAGGGACAGTTTCAAAGCAGGGAACCTTCAAAGCAGTACATGACCTGATAGAGCTGGCACTGCCTACTTTACTACTACTACTACAGTGCTTGCCATTGCTACGTTTGACAGTGACAAAAAAGCCACAAGATCCATATCCCTTTTCTAACTTAAAAAGTCTAGGCACTACTTTGCAGTGCTAAGTGTATCTTTTCAGAAGAACACATCAGGCACAAGATAAAAGGAACAATGCTTCCTAGGGGAGAAACAGTTATCATACAGAGGTGGAGCATTCATAGATGACTTTGCCCAAACTTTTACAAACACAGCACTGTACGTTCTAAAGATGATCAAAAGGACACAGAGTGTCTCAAGAAGCAGGTTCAGTTTCTGCCTCTGTCAACTGTCTCAGTGTGACCATGAGCATGACTTGCTTTGTCTCTGTAAACTACTTTTACTAGCCATGAGCTGCAATAATGATCCGACTTCACAGGTGTTTCAAGAAGATGACTAATTAAATATAGAGTTCTGAGGCTCCTGCTGGGAACCAATAGAATGGGAGACATGAGGCAGATTTTTTCAGTTTCAAAAATCTCATTCCAGTAAGCTAAGACGCCAATATACCCCAAGTTTACTCTTTCCTCTAGGAGGGCTAGCACAGAGGACAGACAGGTAACATTTTCAGCACCCGCCCATGGTTAAGTTGTTTAACTTTTTAAATAGCGCCAGTTTTAAGTTCCAACGCTGTCGAACAGGCAGTCAATACTCAGGAATATTCACCAGTGTGAAAGTTTGGGAGTGTATCAATAAGAGGTTTCACAATACCACGAAACAGCAAGGCCAGCCTACTCACTGAGAAAAAGGAGGACCTGTTCCACAGGATGAGGAGGCAATATTTGCACACCTCCTTCAGAGCCCAGTAGATACACAAAAGTTGGTATTAGGACATTTTATATTCACACTTACCAGGAGGAACAGGTAGCTCAGAAAAATTCACTTTTCTCCCTGCTTTATGGGCTCTTATGGCATCCTGGTATTGCTGTAATCAAAGGCACTCAGTAAGACATCAAGTGGAGTTGACTATAAATTAGCAATCATCTGTATTTAACCAGCATAAATATTGCAGAATACACAGTATTTTGCTATAATATATGCATTGTCTCTATTTCTTCCTTTCTCTGAATGCTTTATAGCTTCCCTACTGGAGTCTTTCAAACAGAAGGACAATACACAAATTATTTCAGCCTTGAAAAAGTCTTCAGCAAGAGAACTAACTCAAATGGCTTTGCTGGATGCAAGCAGCTTCCTACACTTTCATTTTACCTTGGCTATCCTCTCATGCATCCTGCCTTTTCGATCATCCCCACTTGCTTTAGCCTGTGCTGCTGCCGACTTGTACTTCTCCAGCCTTTGCTGCAACGCTTCCAACACTGTTTTTGGCTGCTGCAAGGAAACTTGAAATGAGACAGACAATGAAATGCCACATGATTCAGATTTCAAAACATGAGCTGCCTTTTTCCTCCCTTTCCTTACGTTCTGCAGAGATAAAAACATCATTGCAAAGTCTTGCTATGAATACAATTATTCTAAAGAAAGTTTATTAACTTTTACTTCCATTACTGATCCAGAACAAAAGTACAGATGAGATGAGCAGCAAACAATATTCAGGAATATTAGCTACATTTACTCAATCCTGCTGCAGTTCAGTGAGATAGGGCAGACCTTAAAGTGCCTTTCAGCCCTGCTATTTTTATGGCTTGCTACAGAAACCCCAAAGTCCTACCTGAAGCTTCTTGGGTCTGAGGTTCAGGTGTTGTAAGATCCTGGGAACTTCCCACTGGATCTAATACCTTTTGCTTGGATGCATCTTGTATCTTTCCTAGGCTTTCAAGATCTGCAAAGCAAGGAAAGCAGGACGTTTCACAACATGCTCCATAAACTGCAAATCAACCCATGTTACTCAGAATACCAGTAATTTGATCACATCATCTTCCTGAAAGCTTTCTGATTTCAAAACAGTATCTACATGGCTAGAAAAGTCTGAGGTTCCCATTATTCAGGGAAAATGCTATATAATAGAAAATCTCAAGTGCTGATTTAATTTAGGTTAGTGCCGCCTGAGGGCGGGGGGAGAGGTGCGGGGAAGTAAAACCAGTTCAAGTATTCTAAGAATTCTCTCCCAAAAATATAACTTGGTATCTTGACAGATGGAAAGAGTGAACAAGATTGCTAATTGACTAAAATATCCTAGTAACAAAAGATGTGCTGAAAAAGGGAAGCAAGTAATATCATCTATTCAGACACCCAAGTTTCTGGCATTGTGTAACAGCAGTTTTTTCAGAAAACTACAAAAATATCTGCTGCAAAAATCTTACACTTTTTAAGGCAAGATTATATGATGGGTGAAGTTTCTCTCTAATGCCATTGAGCAATCAGCCTATAACTTGGAGTCACAAATCTCATCATTTATTGAAATAAAATAATCTGTCATTTAGTTTCTTAGAATAAATAATCTAAAGCAAATTGTTTAAAAACCTGAGTTGCGCAGAGCAAATATTAATTGTTGGTGGTGATACTAGCTCTATTTAAAAAAAACCCTCTCTTACAAGGATTGAAGTATCTTTAATATTGGTAACTTGCTTTAAGATTTAGACTTTACTGCACTGCAATCTATTAATTAATCTCTTAATCTGAACGTTACGAACTTCAGTTGAAACACATAACACCATCAAGTATTACAGTAAACTTTAAGGTGCGCCGTTACCTATCTTTCCCTTACGCTTGCTGCTATTATCTAAAGTTATAAAAACAGGAATATTAGACATCGATACCTACTTGAAATTGTAATTCACAGAGTAACTTCACTATAAATAATGATACCTCTTTTTTTTTCATTGGTCTTGATTAGAATTTGAATATGCAGTAAGCCTCACACCTAAGTGATCTTCAATTCTTCTTTGCAATCAAATTCAGAATGATTCTATTACAGCACAGAGAGACTTCTAAAAGGGCTTTTGTAAAACAAGCCTTACCCTGAGGAGATGGAGGCATATTCTGGAGGTCTATTGGCTGCCCACTATCCAAAGCTTCCAAGACCACACTGAATTTCTAATGCAGAAAAAAACAAAACAGAAGATTTGTGCTAGTATGTGTAAGACTTACTGTCTGCCATAATGGATATTTGACACTCAATGCATGTGGGTACAGCATGGAGTATCTTTAGCATTCAGGACTTTTTGCATGCATACCTTGCCTGCCTTCATGTATTCCTTCGCTTTCTCCAGGTCCCCTCGCTGCTTGGCTTTTAGAGCTGCTAATTTATACTCCTTCTGCCTCTTCAGTAGTATCACTCGTGTGCTGCTCATCTGGAGATCTGTGAGAATGAAACAATGCTGAGACTTAGAGAGAGCATGCAAGATGTGTATCCCTTGCTATGTCCATCTATTCAAATGTGCATTAGCTCTCTTTTGCTTTAAATCACACAGACATCTTACAAAAGTCCTTTTTCCTCCAGTCTCCAGAAGTCCTAGCAGACATAGCAATCCCACTTTTCCAAATTGGGGAGGAGGGGGGCGGGGCAAGGTCTTTTAGTCAATATCTCAATAGTCTTTAAAGCTTGGAATTCCACATGTCACAATACCAAAGGTGAAACCAAGGCACAGGAAAAGTTAAGTGAAAGATACTGATATAGTGCATATAAAAGCTCTACAACAATAACTGATTCCATTGCCAGAAATTCAGCATCCCACTGACAACTCTGAAACATTCGGCAGGGAAGTTCCAACATAAGCACTGCTCTGCTACACAATTCAAATATCTATATTCACTTATCAATATTTCAATATGAAAGACACAGCGTTAAAATAGTGTTGCCACTGCTTATCCTCTCAGATCATGGTACCTGTTTCCATGGTAGGACTAGAAGCAGCATGACCCTGTAGAGACTCCAATTCCAGATGCTGCACTGCCTCACGAGAGGTCTTCCGCTCCTCACCTGCAGCAGACTCAGGCTTATTCTCTGGTAGGACACCAGCTGAATCTTCTGAATTCTCTAGCTCTACTCCTGTAGCTTGAGATAAGTGAGAGGAACTCTTTCCTGTTGCAACAGGAGGTGGCATTTCTTCCTCATTGATTTTTTTGCCTTTCTTCACTGCTGCCAGCATGGTTTCCAGTGTCTGGCAGAGATGGAACAGCAAAGTCAATAGGCATTTTTATCAAACATATTACTAGCATAAAACCATTAAAACTCAAATTTATTCCCCTACATGTGATGGGTCTATTACGCACACCACTACAGACTGCTGCCCTTTAGCTCCCTATTTTTTTGCAAGGCCAACTTCAGTGCTAGTGAAAGATGTCCAATTACCAGAGCAAAAAATGCAAAAGACTCGTTACCAAACTGCAAGTACCTCAACACCTAGAAATATTGGATAGCTCCGCTCAGCTTTGTCATAGAAAGTCACCAAGGACACCATTTATACCAACTGTAGACAGATTTTATGTCTTTGAAACAAAATAAAATACACTACTCTGCAATGTCACTGCCTATGTGGATTCAGTGAAGGAAGGAGTCTGCACACCTATTTAATGCAATGAGAAAAGCCATTAAATACTAACAAAGGAAACGGGGCTTCAGCTGGTGACCTATGGCAAGAAGCTCTCACCATTTGTAGCATAGCTTAACTGCTGCTTATTTTTTTAAAACCCTTCCTCCACCACAAGTATTACCTTTCTCAATATTTTTATTTTTTTTTTAGTTTACATTTTGGACAAAAGACCACCACACACTTTAAGCCAAAACAAAAGTTTTGCTTCTTTCATCTTCCACAGAAACTGAAATGGAAGAACAGAAAGACAACAACAACAAAATCTCATCACTGCCAGAATGACAGCTATTTTTGGTTAGCCATGACATTGTCTGACCCATTAAGCAACAGTGGCAGAAATACTTTGGACTGACTGCATGTGAGATGGGGGTTCAGACCAGTACAGCAACCCACACACAGCTCTCTCTTCTCCACGTGTGGGATGACAGACTGACTGGAAGTGGTATTATACACTGAGATTAAAGTTCTCAGTTCCAAGAACTAAGTACAAGAGAGAACTGTATACCATTTGTTGGCATGTCATTTTGCTAATTAAGGAACAGTGAGCTGTGAACTGAGATTTAGTCTATTATCCTTAGTTACACTGCTTCGGCACAGGGAAACTGCCTACCTTGAAAAACAAAGGAAGTGGCAAACAATGCACTAAACTTCGTTACTGGATGAAAAAAACTGGTTTGCCTATCCCTCTTGCTCTCTGAAAGGTCAAGTAGTTTCATGTGCATTCCTTTCAGAGCTAGCACGCAGCAGACACATACAGACTTCTTTCTTGTGCATTTCGTCCCCTGGGTTTGGCCTCAGTTGTTCCCTTTGTACCCTAAGACACCTGGTAGCTAGTGAGACATTACATTCTTCCTTCAGTGGACAGTGCTGAGCTATAAAGCTTTGCTCAATGAGACAGAGCTGGCTGCTGTCTGAGGTGATGCAGGAGACCAGATGAAAGCAAATAGGGAAATACAGGCACTCTGCACAGTGGTAATCACCAAGCACTACCAACTAACTACAAGCACGCCACCTGGCTGAAAAGATGCAAAGCTGAAGCAATGACTCCTTGCTGCAATTTTTAATTGCCTTAATGAAAAATCCTGTTCTGCTCATTTTCAAGCACAGCCAACACACTCAGGGAAAGATATCACCTTCCTTTGTCTCACTGAACTGAGTGGAAGGTTAGTATCTAAGCGAAGGAATCAGTGATGAATTGAAAGGTGTATGTGCTAGGAAAGCTCCTAAACTTTGCTTTAAGGTAACACTGAACAGTCATCACAGGTCAACTTCAGATCTAGATGGGTGCATTTAATATCAGCACCTACCCCAAACCCTGCCTCCAGGTACCACTAGCCACTTTCAACAGAAACAAAGCTGACCCACAAAAGGCATGTAAAGTTACACTTTATCAGATTGATAGTAAGTGACAAGAAATGTTTTTGAAGAAACTTAAGGCAGCATATTAGAAATTCTCTCCCCTTTCAAGAAATTCACACATCTGGGAAGACTGTCAACTACACTTTAGAGAGCTGACTTTGCCTGCCCCTCATTCACATACCTGTGAACCCAACTTACCTTAAGGCCTCTTTCATATCGGCGTATTTTGGCACTCTCACCTGACTCCTTTGCGTTAGAAATTGCTGTCCTATAGTTAGCAATTCTCTTCTCTATTGCCTGTTGCAGTTCACTGGTAACAGCAGGAAGTGAGGTGGTCTCAGAAAAAAAAATAAAACAAATCAGGAAAACTTATTTCATCTAACTATATGAGTTTTCCCACAGCACTGAAAAACAAATACTCCTCTTCTACACACAGTCCCATTAATCAAGAGCACAAGGATGAAAGAGTCTAAAACAGAGGAGCACTTGTACTATGCTAACGGTCCCGGGATCCACCTCTGGGCTTTCTCTCAAAGGCGTAATAGAGAAGAATGGGTGGAGACATTTAGAAAACTCACAGTTACAGGGTAATTGGAGCCATGTGGTTAGAGAGTAGGTGAAGAGAACAGCAAAGTCTCTCAAACACCCCACAACAGAGGGTGTGAAGAGGTATTTTGGCACAAATCTTGTCTTTTTCTCTTCTTATTTTTAAAACATGCTAGTTCACTCCCTTCTGGACTTCTTCAACCTGGTTTTACCACAAAAGCTCTTTTTCCTCCTCCTACATCCTGGAATTAGTTCAGTGACAAAAGCAGCCTAAGCAAAGTCATGAGTAGCTACTTATAAACACTCTGTAGCTACAGAGACCCTTCAGATGGCTGCTGATGTAATTATTGCCATTAGCTCTACAGAAATGCTCTCAAACCCATTTATTAATGGGCCCAATGCACAAGAGCACTGGAATCCATAGCACACAACAGAAACATGGCAGTAACCGAATAAAGGATTGACAAATTAAGCTGACAAAGCTAATGCTACTGAGAAAAATTCCATCAAGATGTCAAACATGCTGAGTTATAACAAGTCTCACAATTTCAGTGCACCACTCAATACTCTGAGCAGGAAGGTACAAACTCTGGAAGCCTGAACTGCAATCTGCATACTCATATGTACAGTGAGGGACCAGACACGCTTCACTGCAACTGTTTACCTCATCCATTCTATGATAACATTAAAAATCAACCTCTGAACAAAGCAAAACTCTCCCCTCTATCAATACAGCATTGGTTTCCACAGAGAAGACAAGGAATAGTGCAGTTTCTCCTTCCTTGGAAGACAAGAAGACCTCTCTAAATCTTGGTCTGTGACCCTTGTATGAGCTGCATGACAACAGTGATTCAGCAAAACTGTCAGGAACACAAAGCTCTTTCCTACCTGTGGCTGCAGTTCAGGTTGCTCATTTTCTGGTTCAGCTGTGGATGGCTCCATTGCTATCATTTCATCCTCACAGCTTCCTGTCTCACCTTCCACCCCCAGAACTTCTTGCAATTCTGCCTAAAGTAAAAGTAAAAGCCAACAAAAGGCTTTTGCTCAAAATTTTCTATTTCCTCAAAAGACAAAATAAAATCAAGTCTCAAGCTCCAAAACCACTGGATGGAACTTGAACCCAAACATCTCATATTCTGGTCTTTTTTTTTTTAAATTTTAAAATAAAACTGGTTCTACCTGTATTCACAACAGGAAGCCAGCTACCACTCAAAAGCCATAGTGCAGCTCCAGGATCACCACAGAAGTTTGTGGTTAGAGATCTGATCTGAAGCTGGAGAAGTTCAGAGAAGTACTTTTACAAAGATCATTCAAACCCAAATTTGAAATTTCCAAAAAGCATCTATTAACAATGGCAACCAAAAACACTGCTTAAGACTCCTACCCTAAACCCTGCCAACTAGATCACTCATTAAAATAACAAAGAATTTCTTGGGAGATACATTCTCAGGCCAAGCACTACTCGAAGCAGTAGCAAAATGGTGACAGACATCACTTTAAGGAGAATGTCCCTGGCTGTATTTCACCAGCTGCCATGGAATGGGATTTCCGCTGTTTCCCCCAATTTTCTAAGACCCTCACACATATGAACGTTAGTTAGGAAACTCTCTTACTCTGGTGTGCAGAGGGTTGGATCCTGCAAAGCCTTATATATAATGGGATGCTTTTGCAATATTTTACCTTCTCACCACAAAGTTAACAGACATTTTGGATAAATGCAGTTCTGTTTAAAAACAAAACCAAACCAAACCCCAAACAACAAAGACATACTAAAACTTTTTGCTAATAAAGTTATGCATACCAACAGGTCTGTATCTTTCTCCAAGTCTTCATCATCTGCTGTTTCCTCCGCATCTTCATTTAGGTCTTTCATACACTCTGCAGCCATCTTTTCAATATGATCCATGGGCAGAGGAGCTGTAAAAAGAAACCACAAGGAGCCATAAATGTTAAGTAACAGTTACACAGTCACTGGATATAAATGCTAAAGGAGTTGTTACCAGCTGAAAGACAGCAGTGGCTTCTCCTCTTGCTTCCCCTTTATCAGATAGTGTCATAGGTAAATGAGAGTATATTCATGGATAAAGGGCAAAGACTGGGGAACTGAACATCCAGGAAAAAAGCAATACTAGTGTTTCTGAGAACGACAGTCAAGGCAGGCAATAAAACAAGGAAAATGACTGCATCCAATGACCTAGCTGAGAAATTAGATCTCAGGGAGAAATAAAGTCTGTTTACTAATACAAGGAGCCTGGATACTAAAACCATTAGCATCATGATAGGCTAACAGTTGTGGTAGGACACAGGAGTGCTCAGAAAGCATGGCCACAAAAGACAAAGATACTGTGGTAAGTTTGCACAGTAATGACATTTAAGACCGTGTAAGACAGACAAGTAGGGCTGGATGAAACAACTGCTTCAGGGAAAAACTACTAGAAGTCACCTCAAGCTCCTAGGCTGATTTAAGATACAGATAAGTACTTTGATATTATTTACAAAAATAACTAGTAACAAACTTTGTCATTATGGAAAACTTCAATTTTCCAAGGAAAAAATGGAGAATGATATTATTCTTGGATGTTACATCAAAACTATATTCCTTAGTTAAGCTAAAAATCAATGGTGGCACAAGAGAAAATTAATATAAGCCATTGATGAATAAATCTGATTAGAACTTTCTGTCCATGAAAGGCAATTACTGGAACAGCCTCTGTCCCCAGTAGGAATAAACATCTGAACTAGTTTTAAGCTGATGATAAATATTTATGAAAGGTATTTATGATGTGATTGTCCATATTAACAAGGCCTGGACTCAGCATCCTTGTCAGGTCTTTCTGTTCTGTGTCCTTTGTCTCCTGTCAGTTTACCCTAACAAAATGTAATTCGTTCCTGATATAGACTGACTGACAGAATAAATTCTGACTCCATATGGAACAGAAGTGGTCCACATCCATTCATCCCTAAGTGCCAACAGACTATTTCTTTTTCCTAGTTCCACCCCTTTTCTTCTCTCCCTCACATTGAACTGATTTGAGATAAAAGTACTGTAGTTCCCCAAAATCTGCATGTTATGGATATAACTGAGTTAGCCCAACAGTTAAATGCATGAGATGCAAACACTTGCATTAAACATCCCAACACATCTGCCAGTAAATTTCTGTTCACATTTTCTCTCAAAGTCAGAAATATGTTATTGTGTGTATTACAACAGCACATTCAGCCATAAATCAGAACAAAGTTCAAGGCATTTACCATAAATAGTGCTGAGCTCAAAGAGTTCCCAATCAAACTACAACTAACTAAATCACTGGAGTTTTGTATAGGGTCTACATCATGCTTGAGACTCTCAAGAGTTGATTGATTTTCTCAATCTACAGTCTTAAGCACAAAAATGTCTCTCTTCATCTCATGTTAAACTGGGTACATATTAACACATTAACATCAATTAACATCAATTAACATCAATTTTTGAGACATACTGAACAACACAAGCCATAAGCCAAACATGGCTGTTAACATGACAAGCAAGGAGGCACAGCAAACTATCCATATGTTAGAAGACAGCAAGAAAGGAAGACAAGAAAATCTTTCTACCTTGAGAAATTGCTTGTTTTATACATCAAACACCACTGCAAAGTCACACTTGGCATGCAAAAACAGAACACTCCAAATCAAGGCATCATACTTGTCCTGAGCCCAAAAGTAGAGAACTGCTAAGCAAATCAGAAAAAGTGCTGTTTCTTCTGCCTCTCTAACTACACTTCTACATTTTCTACATTGCTGTCTCATGCTCATGAGATTTTCCCTTTCCCAAATCCTTCTCAGCTACTTTGTCTTGCAATTTCTCTTCAAGTTTTTGGTCTTCACCCTGAAAACTCTGCTTAACTCCTTCTTGCTGAGTTCTCATCTCTACTTCATGATGTGCCAACCACAGCTCCCCTAACTATCAACTTCCTCCATACACTCTCAAAGGTGAAGTTACTTGCACACAAATTCCAACTGTCCACTTATATGCCTCTGATACTTCCTTATGCAGACATACAACTGTGACTCCCCAGTGTCAGTAAACATTGCATAAAATATAGATCTTCAGGACAGAGCTTTACATTCAATTTAAATGGATCTAAACCAGATGCCATCCACCCCCTGCATTTGCTGAATCAGCTGAAAATTAATCCAGGTACAAAGCTGTTTCTGTTCAAATAATCTAATTTACCATATCAGTGCTTCAGTACCTATATATCAAACATGTTCCTTGTATGTTTGACCCTTAGCAAAACTCTGCAACTAGGATAGTAGGCCATATTCAAAGGCAACTGGCTGTACCTCAAGAGTCTGTGTTCCCTACATGAAGCCCGACTAGAGGCAAAAAAGCCAACTGAGCCTCCTCGGATAGTTGGTTCAGCTCTAATCCAGTATAGCAAGTTGAGGCTACAATTTCAAACATCTGAGTGGCTGACCAACCGGCATTTATCAGCCACAGATAGCAGAGATCGCTGTACTTCAGATGTTGCAACAGTACAGCTTTTGCTGTCTGCATCTTCAAAAGCTAGAGGTAGAGATTACTTTTTCCTCCCCATCAGAGGTCTACAATGTTAATCCAGGAGTGAATTATTGCATCTTGTGCTGAGCCAAGAACTGAGCACTAGTATGTACTGTACTGGGTCCATTTTTCCTGTCCTTCTCCAGACAGGATGTGTTTGTCCCCTGTCCTTACCATACCCTCCTCCTTTCCAGGCACTGACCTGCATCCTGCCCCCGCCATGCACCACGTTCCCATCACTACACTGTACCAGGTCTCATGAGTCCCCAGTGTCAGCTGTTCATCTTCCATGAGCTTCTAATCTATATACTCCCAATTCTACCAGGAAAACAGATTTTACGAGCCATAACACATACCTTTAGAAGGTACAGTAAACGTTAATTCTGCACTGTCTGAAGTTTCATTTCCTTCTTATGAATAGAGACTGAACAAAAACATTAAGTGACACGATCGGGGTGAGAAGGAAGTCAGCACTTGAAAAGCTGACAGCAATTCAAGAGCTCCTAACACACAGATTCATCCTCGAAATATTACCCTGCATGTTTTAACCATGTGTAACCTATGTCCAATGGCAGAAGTTCTGCTATTACGCTTATTAGCAAAATTATGCTTATTAGCTTTAAGGGTTTACTACAATCTTGAAATCTGGAGAGTGGAAATTATTTATAATTTAATTTTAGATACAAACACCTCCTCTGTCTCTCATCAACAACAGTGTTTAGACAGTCACTTTTTCTACATATTTTACAGTTCTTGATTTCCCTGGTACTCTGTGTGAAGTCCCTTCAAATATTACAGGCCAGTTACTGCAGAGCTGCAAATAAGGTTGTAGTTGTACTAACCCTTCTTTCCAGCATCTGCTCACACACCTGTAGCAAGGGCAGGTCCCATTCTCCTTGTCCCATCTCAACCACTTGCTGCCACCCCTCCCTTGCAGCCACAGCAGCATTCAAATAGGCAGGTAGAAAACCAGATCAAGGGACTTGATTCAGCTGAAAACCTAGCACAACAGAAATTTATTTTTTTAGATCTGTTTCCTGAACCAGCTCACCCTGCAGCTCCACAAATATGTACACCAGCTTAGAGGTAGAGCATGCTCACTAGAGACTGCCCTTCTCAGCAGCAGCCTTCATTTATAGTAGATTACAGCAATCCTGTAAATCACTGCATAGCTGCACTATCAGGCAAAATTAACAGATGCTTAAAATACTAAGAATAGTAATGATCCATTCCAAGAGACACTCTAACCTGCATAATACAAGCTACAGGATTCTCCCAGTAATTCCATCAGTTCCAGGATTTCCCTCTTAAAAGGGTATTAAATTTTGGTTACAGACTCCAAGTAACTAAAAATATCACACTCATTCAGTCAAAATTCAGTCTTTAAACAAAACCAGAAGAACAACCAAGCAACAAACAACCCACCCTCCAGAAGAAGCACAATTTCCATTTTGAATACATCTAGCACCTACTACACCTTTTTATGACTCCATATGCTAAACAAGCATGCCTTAATTTAGTCATTAAATTGCCTAGCCATCACATATCTTTTTTCTATGTCTACAAGAGCACATACAAAAAAACCTCTTACCCTTTTTGTGGCATAACAACTTAAACCTTTCAAAGTAAAGGAAAGAGCAGTTACAATTTCAGCTTCCACCAGTAATGAAGAAACTTTTTAGATACATCAGTGACTTGTAAAAAGCTATCTTTAATAAATTATTCAGGTCATCAGTAAGTAAAATCCAGATACTTTAACTTACTTTTCCCTTTTGGTTTTGATTTCCCTTCTTTCACCTTTCCTCCTGTGATAGCTGCAAGCTCTGCTTCTAGGTCCCCATCATCCCCACCTTCCTCTGCACCCAGTAGCATCTCTTCGGGACTGAAATCTACAAAAAGCCCCAGCTAGAGCCAAGGGAAAATTAAAAAAATAATTAAAAAATAAAAAATTGTAGTTAGAACAGAGATGACACTCAAAAACATCACACTGCATCGTTCATTTAAACATTTTCATGTATTCTAGATTCTGTTAATTTTTTTTAAAGACCGCTGTCACACTGTTTCTATTACCAAAACAATGCATATCACGCACCCATAACTGACATAAGGTACATAAATCTTAAGTACTCCCTCAGAAACTCTACACAACCAACAATTTCTTAAAAATCAAGTCTATCTAATAGTCTGACATAACAAGGTAAAATAAAAGGTTGTCTTATACTGTGCCTCATGAAGCAGGTATCATCAGGGAAGTTCAGGGCAGTTCCTGTAACAGCTAAGGTAAAAATTATTCAATCCTCATTCACACAGTACGGGTCTGATGTGTATACTGCAGAGATTTCACCCTTATCTCTTGGAAGAAGCTATATTTACATATACAGAACTGTTCTGTACTTCTTGTTACCTCAGTTTGTAAATCATAAACACATGGAAAGCACAAACACACACACACAGAAAAACACAGCCATTACAAACCCCGCAATGCCTGTACTACACTGGAGTAAACAATTAACTCTGGAACAGATCAGCAGCTAAGCAACAGCATCTCGGGTAATATTATTAGTAACAGTAATCAGAATCTGACAAAGTAGTGGAAGTTATCACTCAATTGTTGTAAAACATGCCAAAGGATGCAAATATCAGAGAAATCTCAGAGGTGTCAGTCTAAAAGGTATTCTTCAAGATGCCATTTTATAACGATTTTTATATTGCCTGGTTAAGATACTAACTGCCCCAGAAATAACAATACTTTTATTCAAAGTATGCTACGCTTTTTCATAAAAATGAATTAACTGAAGTAGATTCATCCTATGAGGTAGGTGGAGTACCTTTCCTCAGACTTTTTCAAAGCACAAGCCCCTGTTGGTTTATTGGTCAAGTAGGCAGCAGTTCAGCTTCTCTCAAGCAAAAGAATAAAAATCAGTTGTCATTATCACAAGGGTTAACAATCTCATCCTGCCTCCAAGCACATGAAGTGCTTGCTGCAAGAAGCTGAAGCTGCCTGACAGTTTATAAACTAGTGTGAATAAGTAATAACATTTTTTTTAACTCTGCAGGAATTGAGGTGCTGGCAGCTACTGCCTCAAAATATTTTGCATCCCTTTTTGAACCCTTTTATAATCCCAAAGGAGAATGCGGAACAAAGCCGATAAACACTGATTCCAAGGACCAACACACATACACCTTTTATCAACGTGCAAAATGGATTAGGAGCACATCTGATCTGTTCATTACTACACTGCAAGTGTAGAAAGTGAAGCAAGTGTAGTAATGAATGAAGTCAAGAACGCTGGTTCCTAAGAAATAACCAAAAGAGAGCATCTTAAGCTGTTTTCTCTATTCTAATATCCTATTCAAATCTCTCTTCATATTTTCCTATAATCTTATCAGTTATTCCTCCTCTATATGTTACTTGCCTCTATTCCACCTTCAGAAGTTTCTAAAGTTCCATTCTGGTTCTAACAGATTCTGTACCTCTAACTGTACTCTGTTTTTCTTCCACTATTCTACCCAGAATTTTGCCTTGGCTGTACTTCTAATTTTGACACTGTTGCCTGACTTCCTACACCTGCCAATCTCCTCAAGGCTTCTGAAACTACATCCAAAGGTGAAGAGTATGACAAAAACCCCAACACATGAACACATCTAAGCTCACTTTTACCTACAGGAGAGGGCCACAGGCTTATCAGTCTGTTGCAAGAAAAAATTACTATACACAGGGAATTTAAAACTAATTGTCTCTGGTGTAGCACCTTAATGTCCTCCCAGATGTGGCCCAAATGTGTTATTTAATATTTTGGTCTTCTTATTTCTGTTTTCTTAGGGTGTAAGAAAAACCTCCATATAGTTATTGAGGTTATCATTAAATCTCAATATAGCAGGGGTAGGAAACTACTATAAGCATGAGTCATGAGGTCTCCTGTGAAGCTTACAGCATTACAACATTGTGGCTTCCTACAAGACCTCCACTGCAGCACATCAGACAGTTACTTTTAAGAAGAATGTGCTAAAGGAGAAAGCAGGAAAACAGTCACCACAGAATTTAAATTTTTTTTCACACTCCTGCAATATCTTATTAACACGTGAGAGATTCTAGCAGGAAAACAGCAGCAAGAGGCCTGAACAAGACTACCCTGAAGAGCGGTAGGAGTAGGAGGTTTCCCTACCTGCTTTGCAACCACATCTCCCTGGCCCCTTGCGTTCCTTACCTGCTTTGCAACTGCAGCTCCCTGGCCCTTTGCCTGAGGGCTTTTTTTAGCTCTTCTGCCAAGCATGCTGGTTCATGAATTTCAGAAGACTGTGTCTCTAAGGGACTGAGAGCACGCGAAATTGAGCGTCAGTGTCCTCGCCTGTCTCAGCGCACGGCAATCCGGACGAAGACAGGCAGCACGGAGCCGGCTGCGCATAAACACGCACCCGCAAATACCGGCCAACAACCACGACGGAAAGGGGCGGGGGGGCACACACTGTGTAACACGCTCCCCAGGGCCCAGGCCCGCCAGTGCCGCCTTCCCCCACAGCCGCCCTCCGCTGGGCGCAGGGAGCTCAGCCCGGCCGCACCCCTTCCTCCACCTCAGGCGACCCGCACCCGGCGCTCCCCCGCCCCCGCAGCCCAGCCCGGGCGGACCGGCACGGCCGCCCGCACCCGCGGTCAGGACGGCAGGACCCCCCCCCCCCCCCCACCACCGGACACAGCGCCG
>JANZLQ010000095.1:7279394-7305467 GCA_026212715.1 Elanus axillaris | reverse complement strand
CCACCACCGGACACAGCGCCGCATGAGGGGAGGGCAGGGCAGGCCCTCCCCGCCCGGGCGCAGGGAGGAGCCGGTGGAAGCGATAGGCTGCGCGCCGTGTAAATAACAGCCGCCTCCCGCTGAGGGGCTGCGAACGGCACGGAGAGAGGCCGGCCTGTGGCGAGCAGACCCCGGCCCACCTCAGCCTCCCGCCGCTTGCAGAAAGCTGCCCAGCGAAGCAGCGTCCGCCCGGCACGGTGACGCCTCGGCCGCGGCTCCGAAGCAGCAGCGCGCCTGCGCGTAAGGCCGCTGTGGGGCGGGGCCCAACGGCGCGGGGAGGGCCAGCAGCGCCCCGGGGGAGGGCGGGGCGCTGGGCCGCGCGTGGGAGAGCCCAGCGCTCGACAGGAATGGTTTTGGGACCGTGTTCCACACAAAAAGTGTTTTCCAACTGTCCATCTCCCACTAACCAATGCATTTTTGTGAACAGTTCGATTTCAACAGTAGATTTCAACACTCCTGCATTACCTGAGCCATTGCCTTGGAAGCAATCCTCAATATCAATCAGTCCATCAAAAAGAAGTTAGTTACTTGAATGACAAATTCCTTGTAGTTGTTTACTTTCCTAACAGCAGTCTCCTTAATTCAGTGCAATCTAGAAGTTCCTTTTCATTATCTCAGTAATGCAAGTTAAAGTACATTTTTAATGATGTCTTACCCTCAACAAAAGTCAATGAGGAAAAGCTACATAAAATGCAACATCACAAAGACACTGCTACTCTGAACAAAAAAACCCTCCTTAGCATAGTAGTGAGGCAAGTAATCAACTTCAAGTTCATACACCTCAGCTGAAAGGAGACTAGTTACCAGCACATAAAAATACTTTAAAATAACAAATAGTTTTATTTCAAATATTTAAAATGCTTTGAAGCAAATTCTTTATTATACACAAAGTGCTTTAATACATCACATTCAAGCAAAGTATTTAGAGAAAATACATCTCACTATTTCCATTTTATCAACATTTTAAAAAAATAGACAATATTTAAAATATTTGTATGTACTTTAAAAAAATCTGTTGCCTTATTCTTCCTTGAGTGCATACATGACATCATCATGGCTGATATTTAGTCGCACCTGCATGTGAAGATACTTATTACTGGACTCCACCAGCAAGAGCCTGCAGGCACCAAGTCTTGAACAAATTGCCATAATTTCTGATATTGTGGGACTCTGCATGCCTTCAATTCTACACAACGCTATGTGTTGATGATAGACCTATTAAAAAAAAAAAAGAGAAAAGGACACAGGTCATATTTACCTTGTGCTTCAACTGAGTAGACCAAGGTGAAAATGAGAAGATTCCTGCCCTCCACACAGGAAAAAACTAGCTCCGGTCCATTTAGATGAAACACACACTGCTGTTTTAGGACAAACTGTTAGGACTTTGTCACAGAAGTAACTCCAAACTACAGTTTCCTTTTTTTATATACCCAAAAATCAGAACAATTAGCAGCCTACCTTGTCTGCATTTTTTTTTTTGACTATGTCATTTTATCTGTTACTACAACTCTTCTCCCCTGGAGTATGCGGACTAAAGTTTATCCAGGAGATTGAGCTGACATACAATTAATTACACATCAATTCACTCAGAAGTGCTATTCAGGCCCAGTGACAAGTAAATATAAGTCACACTGACTACAAACACGAAAGATCACAGCATAGATAGGCATGATACACCTTTGAGCACAGGAGAATGCACTTGTCACAAATCATACAGATAGTAAATCTGTAACAAGAATCAGCTGGGGTCTTCTGCTTTTCTATTTAGAAAGAAAACCCTTTTTGTGTTAGGGGAAAACTAAGGGAAAAATGTAACAAACCAGTCTAAGAAAATGTTATTTGAACTTCAAGAACCAATAGCCCAGTGTATCTATGCAATCAACTGATGCAGACATTCAGGAGCCAGTAACAGTAAATGGAATTAAAATGCTTTCTTACAAACCTGTAGAACCAGATAAAACTGGCAGGTTACTTTATACATAAATATATAGTTCTAGACATTTTTAAAAGCATTAACATTTAGCTTCCACACAGTGAATCATGACATGAACTCTGTGCAGAGTCTTCACAGCTCTGCTGGTGCCAAGTGTTTTATGGGTGTACTAAAAAAATTGAAGCTACTAGTGATACACCTGCCTCTGTTGAGAAAGACAGTGATACAGAAGTTGGAATCAACTTTGAGTTTTCTTCTTTGAACTATGTTGCCTGCTATTTTCAGGTTTTCTTTTATTTTTCCTGTTATAAAGCACATTAGGTGGACACATGCAATATTTTCAGATGCAGGCCAAAAAAAAAAATCACTTTGTGATCCAGATCACTGGTAATATTAATGCAGCAGCAGGTGTTTCCAATTTTAAGTATCTAGTCCCATTGAAAAACAGGTGGTAGCATTCAATTAGACTTTACACCTAGCCTGGACAGCCATGCCCCAATTTACTTTGCCATTGTATTGTCTTCCATCAAATTTTAAGAATGAAAACCCCAAACATTTAAGTATTTACACTTTTGGCTGATTATTTTGACAGTGCCCCCCTCTTTTTTAAGATTTAAAAAAAAAAAAAAGGTACTCCAAACCATGAACATACCTGTTGAACTGTTGCCTCCTCAACTCCTGCCCTGCGAAACTCTGCCAAAATCGCTTTCAAAAAGATCTGTTCATGCAATGAGGCATTCCTGAATATCAAAGCAAAACAGACAAAAATCCATCTGCAAAGCTTAGAACTTATGAAACATCTGGAAGTCTGGAAGGGAAATTGCTTGGCAACCATGTATTTAAACACAGGGTATTTTTCTACCCAAGAGGGCTAGTTTATGTCAACTATCCATTATATTACAGCCTGCAATTCCGGCACCACAATACACCACATTTCAATTCACCTCACCAATCTTTCAATGTATCTGAACACATTTCATTCCATACAACATACACATTCTGCAGTGTGTTATGGTCAACTTAGATTTATGAATTAACAAATTAACATTGAGGTTTTCAGGCCTAAGTAGCACAGTAAAAGCAGGACTTGCATATCCAACAAAATACTGTATTTGCACACCTTAGTCCCCCCTTCCCTGCTGATACAGATACTCTTCCTTCTGACTAGAAATTGGTAAAGCACTTTACCAGCTACAGCTTGTGCAGGCCACTGAAATGCAACAGAATTCCTCACATGTATTCCCTCATTAAACATTCTGGAGGTCCTAACAGAATCTATTTACGTTAAAGAAAGAAACCAATTCAAATACGGAAGCCTTGCATTATGCTCAGACCTCTGTGGCTGCATCTAAGCCAGCAACAACAGTGGCATAATACAAGCAGGTACGTAAAGAGGAATAGCTGACTCTTGAGGACCCAGTGCCCACATTATGCATATCTGAGTGTTCCTCCTCTCAGTCTAGCTCAAAGTCTGGTCCAGTATGCTGAATAACCAGTAGCATTTGTAGTTCTGGGCTCCAGAGTGTATCTTCCAGATTTAGTTCCAACTGGAAGGAATTCAAATATATGTACTTAGATATGCTGTTCAGTGAAATCAACATAGAGTAACCAGGGACAATCTGGAAATTTCAAAAGCCCCCTCCTGATCTGAGCTAACACACCAACATGGAAAGATCCTGGTACAAGTGATTTCTATGCCTTTGTTTCCCCTGTCTTTAATTCCTATTTTGTACCTCTCCTAGCTGTGCTGCAAAGTTTGCTTTGTACCGTACTTCAGCAAAGCATGATGCATCACATACGCTCCCAAAGGGTGGTGAGGGCAGACTGAATGTTTTTAAAAAAATAGCCCAGTGAATCTGAGAAATGTTTTTACCTGATTGCATTTATATATGGCGATGAAAACATTTCATCTATGGCTTCTGTTACGTGGGCCATCCTGACTATTTCAGGGGTTCTCTTTTGGCTAGCAAACTCACAGATCTCAGTGGCCCTTCTGCAGATATCAAGGCAACGCCTTGCATCACCAGACAGTGCTGCAACCTGAAAGTAAACATGACAGGTTTGTAGCAATACTTCCTGCAAGTTGAAAAAGGAGTCTAGCGAGAATCAATAGACACACAAAAAAACCCACAACCTGGCCACAAAACAGGAAGAAAGCAATGCTACTTGTGAACTATGTTACTAGAATCCCAGATTTTAAATAACAATCTTATTGAACAAAACCAACAGAAGCAACATTCCCACCCCCACCCACTCCAATCTGGTCATTACAAATTCAAGACCGAACTTTTTTCTATAACCACAGAAAAGTCAGCAGTTAAAAAGAAACACAAAACAAAACAGGAAATTCATTGTGAGCAGTTCAGTTCAACACCAGAAGTTTTCCCAAAGTATTATCAATAAAGACCCTACCACAATCCAGGTTAATGGAAAAAAAAGAGGGGGGAGGGGGCAGGGGGAGACTCCTGTTTTTCCATACTCCATAGAATATTGATTTTAAGAGTAAACTATTTTTTAGTAGGTCTCCAAGAAACATCTGTGATAGTGAATTTACACTTAAAAGCACCTGAAAATTTTGAGGTGTCTGAAGTTTCTGAAACGATATACTTCTTAAAACACCACTAGTGGCTTAGCTTTATTAAAACTGTATAAACATTGACTAGATATAGTACTGGCCTAGTTTTCCCAGTAGATGCTGATAACATATGAAAGCCCTAGAACCCAGCTGGAACCAAGAACGAGAAACCCTTCAGAAAAATCTAGTTGTAAGTTATATTTCTTGATTTTCTGAAGAAAAGAAAATCATACTAGAAAAACACTGCAGATTCAGTCTGCAAAATTATCATTGATATTCTTACAAAAAGGTGGTTCCTTCATAACAAAACAAATGCTTATATTTACTTCTGACTTATTTATGGGTACTTCTTTTTTAATACTACAATGATGCTTAGCAGGAGAAGTTTAAGCATATACTGGTTGACAGAAGTTCTAACATAATTTTAAGATTACTTTAATGTATAATTCCTAACATAAGACATTAAATAATGCATACATCTTAATATGAGAAGCTTCTAATCCCTAATGCATTATTTATTTTTTGTACAACTACTAAGACTGGCAACGGAACAGGTACTATTTATTACGCCAAGGCTTTAAACATCTTGAGAAAGAAAATAAATATGGATATTTCCACTGCCACTAGTGGCATACTAGTTGTTTTTTTTTTTTTTCCAAGATCATCCAATGACTCACATTATGCCCAACACTGGAAGAAGCTGACTTCTTATTATGCATTATCATGACTCTTGTTGTCATGCCTCCAGCTCTTAGAATATACTTCTGCCTTCTCAAAGTAGGTGGAAAAAGCAAGGACACTCCTTTAGCAATGTTTCCTACTAGAATACCCTGTATACCTTACAGAGGGCATAATGTATGATCCGCTACTTATACCCCATTTGTGTCCAATATGTAACACAACCACAGAACCGGGTCTGAGTATGTGCCAAAATTCTCCCCTGCTGCCCCCCACCTCCTTCACCTAGTGCAACAACAAAAGGCATACATATGTACTGTTCTTACCTTTCTGGAAACCAGCTGAATTGCATCCTCTTCAAATGCCTTCATGCTGTTCAGTCTGGATGAAATAATTTGCTGTAACTGTTTGTAGGTGTAGGGCTGAAAGGACATTCTGGTAAGGCCCTATAGTAAATAACACAATAGAGTGAGAAGCATTTGTAGTGCTTGAAAACTCTCAGCTGCTCAAGCATAGCCTGTATAGTTAGTTTTATTTTCTCTGGTAGGAACAATCTCTTTTTCACCTCCTTCCCCTCCCAGGTGATATGCTTTAATCAATTCTTCCACCTTGTATTTGTGAAATATATGTGCAAATCCACAAAAATGTGACTAAGTGAGGACCACTGGTTAGACCTCTCCACTGAAAGGCCTGAGGAGCAAGCACTGCTGCTATTAGAACTCAAATTTCCTCTTACAAAACTTGCAAGCAAATCAGAGCCACCTAATATAAAGATCTTTTTATTACAACTGTTTACACTTCATTTTTTAATATAGGAACAGCAGAAGCTATGAAAAAAATACTTATCTCTCCTTTAGCAAATCTGTATACATGTATACAGTCATACTATTGACTTGATGTTAGCAATTACCCATGAATTAAAAATCCTCTTCTGGCTCAGGCTAATAAAAACTGCCTTCAGATGAGAAGGACAGTCTATGTTATAGATGGTACACTGCCTCTCATATTGCACAGGAGGCCCGAGTCTTGCATTTCTTATGCAAAAGTCTTCTCTTGTGACTGTATGGACTCAGCTGATCTGCAGGTTTAGCAGGTGGGGGAAAACAATTCACACACTATGGAACTATCTGAGTCACAGAAGGATGGAGGCACAGAGCACTGGTTTTGCAAATAACTTTTCAGAGCAGTATGAAGAGATGACCTAGGGAAATGTATTCAACACAGTCATAGTGTGCATCTAACTTTCTGTCCAAAGGTATTCAATAAGAAAATCTACCAGCTTATGAATGCAAACAGAGAGAAGTAAATAGGTGCCTGGAATGAAAGGGGAAAGAGGAAGGGAAAACAGAAGACAATTCTTCTGAACTCTAGAGTAAGTAGCTGAACCATGAAGCATGGCATTTGATTATCCAGATCCTAATATGTTTAAAAAGACATCTTTATTCTTAATTCATTCTTACAATAACATAGTGTACTTGTACAGCATAACATCTGATTAGCAAGCTGGCTCCTAAACTTAATTTTCTAAGATTTAAGTGTTCATTATCAGCCCTCTAGAGAGGGAATTATAAAAGCACTGTTTAACCTCCAATGTAACCAGTCCTACCTTTCTCCTGGATTACTTTTGATCACATACAGTATTTAATCTGTTATCATTTTATAGCACAGCAACAAAACTGCTAGGACATACCAGCCTGCTAGCTACTCTGTTCATCATTATTCTCTCCGGCAAGTCCATAGTGTTAGCAATGGCCAAGATGATTAACTTGGAGTGCTTTTGAGTTGGCCAGTCAAATAAACTGTATATGACATTCTGTTTCCGGGTCCATAGAAGATCAAGCTGCAGAGACAGAAAGAATTAGACTGAAAAAGAATGACCTTTTATTTACAATACTTGATGGGGTTTGAGAAAGCTAGTTCTGCCACAAAAGACTTCTTGCGTGATTCTGAACAAGCCGTCTCTGTTGTGTTTCCTCTATCCATCTACTAATAGGACTGCATTCTCTGAATTAGGACCCTAATCTCTTTTGGAAAAGCACAGTCCTACTAGGTGCTTGAACAGTATTAATCACAGTAGAGTTATTAAACAGCTGGAGTTTTTAAACACTACTGTGGTAGTAATATTACATCTAACAAGATTAAGACACTTCATTTAAGACCCTTTATTAGCTTACAGCAAAAAATAAGTGTGCATTTGTTTATCACTGAACATAGCACATTCAAGAAGTTTCAAAACTGGGTATTATTTATTTCACCGTGAGTTTCTTATTGGAAAAGCAGCAGCTTCCAGACTAAATACAGTTGAATTCTATGACATTTAGGACTTGACAGAACAACTCATTCCGTGACTTGGACCAAAACAAAACATAAACCCAATGTGAAATCCAAGGCAGAGAACAATACAGCAACAGGTTACTTGCCCACTTAAATTCAGTTTCCTAATAAGGCTAAGAGGAACTTTTTGTGTCTTCTCTCCTAAGTCTATTCCTTTTAAATCACATATAACATACCCTAAGCATGTACAATTTGTCTTTTTCCATCCTCCAGCAACTCATTTCTTATGATACTTCAAGGAAGGGGAACAAAGGATTCTTTGTCTCACCTCATCCACTACCAGCACTGTGGTCTTTCTCTTCGGTCCAGGTGTATTAAACAGTTTTGCCAAGAGTACTGCAGCATGGGTTGCTGTCACCTTCTGACCTGTCAGTAACTGGACAAGGATTAAACAGCATTGCAGGTTAATCACACGAAAACCCTGGAAATGCAAAGTTTAACTCCTATTCAGTTTTAACTTTTCTCTAATAATCAACACCAAACATCTGAATTTTTTTTCCCATGGCAGGGGGAGTAAAAAAAAGAAACAGTAGCTCATAAGACACTCAGGTCTACCAGAAACTGTCCATCAAGGAAAACAAAAATAAAAGAAAACATAGCTAAAAAGAAAGGCCATTAGAATTTCTTGCAATTTGTCTTAAATATAGATTCATTAAGAAATCCTGAACCCAATCTCAGGAGGACTCTAAACCTAGCACACCTTAAGGGTGTCTCTGAACAGAAAACACCTACGGAAAACTTAAGTCAATTGACAAGAATAGCCTGACTTCAGTGATCTTGGACTCCCATTAAAATATTAATGAATCAGCAGGATCTAGAACTAAGTTTATTCAACTCTAAAATACCTTCAATAAGAACTGCTTCTGCAATAATCTGTGGTGTATCTTCCCTTGCAGGTCCAAAGATATAAAGAAATTAAAGCAGGACATTTCAAAATTACACTATGTATGCTGAATCAATTATTCAACATAGTTCAGAGTCAAGCTGTAAAGTAAAATGGAGATTACATTTGAAAATTGTATTTGTTCTCCAGAATCCCTTAAAGACTGACCTGAGATCTCATAATTATTAAACTAGCTGGAGCATGACAATAACGTATAACCTAGACCTGTTTCATGTTTCCAATTCAGTCAGGATAGTCTGAATCAGTTATAAAATGCAGTTGGATCCCAGAGGATCCTGATTCTACAGCTCTGGAGCAGGGCATCCCATATACCACAGAGTTCAGTTTGTTGTGGTGGAATTGGCACACTTGCTATACCCAGGTATTTAACCTTATGTCTCTCATCTGTCCAGGCCTTCCTGTCCCTGTTCCTTCTCTATAAACTTTCCTATGACAGTGAAGTAACTGCAGTAGTGAATACTCCAGAATTTTTTTCAGTCATGCAAAGACATGTCAGCAAACTGGAGCTTGGGACTGATGTGCGACAAGAGACACAACAATCAGAAAGTAGCAGCAGCCCAGCTAGGGTACTTGGATAACAGCTGAGACAGGTGGTTTCAGAAATAAGTGGTTCATTTGACTGTGTGTTCCCCTGAAGGATATTTAACTGGGCTAGCTTAAAGAGTTCAGGGTCCATGGGTTAGCAACAAATTTTACTTCCAAAGGCCTATTCTTTATTAATTTAAAAATTCTATGCTGAATGGGATAGGAACAAAGAATTTTAAAATACATTTTCATGGTAATGTTAATTTAACTGTCATGAAGCCTTTCACCATGCTAAAGAAACACAGCAACCTGGCTACAGCAAATCCCTCAGCAAGACAAAGACTATGCTGGTTTGAGGAAATGATCCAAGTATGTAAATTTAACTCCCAGCTATGAGGACAGGAGTATTAGAGCAATGTATGCCAATTCCTGTTCAGATGGAAGATGCCAAACTTAAATGGAATATAAGTTTATAAGAAAATGGAACAGATGCTTCAGGAATCCATCATTTAATTTCCAGGTCACTGGTTTAAAGTCAGCCTAGACTGACAAAGGTCTTGAGCAGTTACTGTCTAATACCTATTGGGTGATCTTAATCCAGTCCTTTGAAGGTTAATTCACACCCAATATAAACATAAGCACAGTCAACAGTCCCAAATGAGATACTGCAGACATTTGTGATAGAAATCTGAAATATAGTATCACTGACAGAGGTGGACTGCTATGACGACAGAGCAATTAACTATTAAGAGCCCCTTAGTAATTCTTCTACTGTTAGACACTGACTTCCAGAGTTGTTGTCTTAGTAATTTTTTAAGCATACCTGTGCAAAAAAGTTACAGAAGGGTAAAATATGAGAAGAAACTGGTTTAGTTTTTTTTTTTAAACTTGAGTGGATGTAATAAGTCAGGCCATTTCCCAGCCACTGGCCTTATGCAGCTGAAAGCAAAATAGTTCAATAAGTTGGCCATGGCCTTAATTATTTTTTAAGCTGCTTCAGATAAAAGCACAGAGTCTCTCAGAGGGACTATTTGGAAGTATTGATATGTTAAGTGCCTTGAAAACTAAAACCATCAGGGATCTGATGGTAAAGCATAAGATCTCTCCTTTCAAACGAGCCAGCCATTGAAGAGGCTTTACTTACCTCTAGTATCTGCACATAAGCTTGGTGAGGGTCAGTCAGCTTCATGCCATTAATCTCTACAAACTGGAATGATGGTAGGTCATCATTTTCTGCAGCTTGTTGAAGACAGCGAATTACTTCATGAACAGTTGCAGTTTTACCTGTTCCAGGCACTCCAGAGATGTACATGCACCTACAAAAGAACACCTTTTCAGCAGTGTGAGCAAAATAACACTCTTAGGATTAGTGTGCTGGAATGCCTGAGTTCTGAGACCAGCCTTGAGTATTACTCCCCTGTCACTTCAGGCAATTCCCTATATTTCAGTTACTTATTTACAAACTGGGACACATAACACACTGGAGGATCATGAGGACTGTTATTATTACTGAAGCAATTAACAACCTAAAATACTTTATACATGTCAGTTACCTCTAAAAAAATGGTTTCCCAGACATCTAAAACTGACTAGTTACGTTTTGGTCTAATTTGAATCTGTACAATAAAGGAGTCCACATTATTTCTATGCATAATCCTTCTTAAGGAGGAAGGATACTAGGAAAATTCAACTAGGAACCTTAATTCAGCCAAATGATGATAGCTCTTAAAATAAAAGTAGCAGATTGTCTGACTGCTGTTATGACATAGGTAGATGCTATCTTGGTTACAGTCTCACCAACAAACTCACCCTCCTGTACCATCAATAAGTTTGCTCTCCACAAAGTTATAGATATCCTGGAATTCTTCCTCACGACAAGGCAGAGATTCTGGGATCGCAGAAACATGCAGCCTTTTTATTAAAAAGAAAAGGAAAATTGAAATAGGAAGTCCAAGGTTTGCATTTTCACAGTTCTACCTGAAAGGCCCACTGGGGAAAACAAAGAGTCAGAAGCTCCACCTTTCACAGTTTTATGTAGCTTTTCAAATCACTTACATACTTTAAATCTGAACACCAATGTCTCAGTATCCCAAAAGAAATAGCCTAGTCTCTTTATATGTTCTTTTAAGTTTCAAGAGGGCTGAACAGTCATCTTTGTAAACAAACACCATGATCTAGCTGTTTTAATTCACAAAAAATTTGTAAGTCAATATAGAAGTAGGATAAACCAGTGGAGACCACTTATAGGAAACTGAAGAAAATAAAACTGAGTTTGAAAAATACAGTCAATCCTGAATGCATTTTTTTCCACTGAAGATTTATGATACCTGTAAAGCTTTTTCACACACTAGGAGGAGACAGATATCATACCTTTACAATCTAAAGCTACTAAGAGAAGATCTTTTTTTTTCTAATGTTGCACAGAATAAAGACAGATACCTACTTCTGAAGAACTTAGCACAGACTGGTTACAAAAATTTGGAATTGTAAATACTACTAGTATTTGCAAATCTAGTATTGTACTGTAAATTCATAAAGGCTCTTCTGGTATCAAAACACCACAGACTTTTACCAAATTTATTCAATATGGTAAAGATGTCATTTCCCCATTTTAGCATAGCCTACTGCTCTGCATACCTGACACAACAAGATGATTTCCTCCCTTGAGCACACATTACCTTAATCTGGCTTCTTCTAGTATACTGGCTGGTTTCTGTGCTTCATGGTTGCGCCTAGGAATTTCAGGAGTTGCATTCCATGGTGTCTTGGGTGTTCCTGGTAAAGGCTGCAAAGAAAAGTTAGTACCTAAACTAGATTTTCTACATATGGCAATTTCTATGGAAGACTGATCATTCATGCAAGTTTCCCAAACATTACTTAAGCACAGAGACTACCTGGGGATGGCCAGAGGACAAGATGAAAAGAGAAACAGTCTTTACAAAGGGAATTACCAAACAAGCCTCATGGTCTCTTCTTCCCAAGGAAAATTTTAACTTGTTTGTTCTTTTCTAAAGTACTGTATTATAAAGGGATCTGGCTCTTAAGAAACAGCAAGCAACTAGAAATTGATCTGAGTATCATTGGCCAAAAAAAAAAAAAAAAAGCCATATGATATCTTAATTATTTTTCTTTGCTGCCCTTACAAGTTCTAGTTACACTAGGGTTTCTGTGCTAGGTATTTCATAAACACAGAGTAAAAATTAGCCATTGACAGTATGCACTGGCTATAGTGCCGAAAACAGTCTTAATGAGTCAGGCCTAATATTCACATAGCCTGGTATCCCATATCATCAGCAGCCAAGACAGTATGAGTAACTGCTGGCCAAACTCTTTGGTGCAGCCATGAACACTGTAGAGCACCCCTTTTGCATTGGTAACCATTGGTAACCTTTCAGGAATCAGGACAGCTCTACTGCCCAGTACAAAGTTGGTCTTATGGCTTTCTGCTATATATAGACTGCACTCAGTAAAGACTATATAGAACTAAAATGTCACTGTGCAGCTTACAGTAAAAGTAAAAATGGTGGCCATAAGTGTACTCATCAGTTTGGCTCCAGCCCAATCCAACGTTTTCCCTGTCTAGGCTAGAGTTTTCTGATCAACATCGTCACAACATTCACAATATACAAGCGTTTTATGCATTTGCATAACCTACTCATATCAAAGATCATATGAATCAAGAAAATGTTTCATTAAAATATAAGGGGTTCAGACACTTGACTGTGTTACACAGGCATCAAGCATTCAAAAAATAATTGCCTCAGAAATAATAAAAACAGCTCTTTTATATGGAACCTTACAGTTTTCTTCGGGGTCTTAGCAGCAGTGTGAACTGAAGACTTCCTTGAAGATTTTGGCGTGCTGAATATTCTGCTTGATTTAGCTTTCTTTTCTGGTGTACAGAGCACATCATTGTCCTCTTCTTCACTACTTGAAGAGTAAGAGCTGTCTGAAGTAGACAGAAAGTCCTCTTCCTGGTTCAAGTCTAGTGTATTTAATATGCTATGAGAAACAGAAGTGACAGTAGTTTTAAAAAAATACATACAACTCCACACAGTACAAAGTATCTTTTGTACATTTTCAGCTTTTTCTGTAGTTATATGGAATCAGCAGGCCAACATATTTTCCACTTGAGCTGTTAATTTTCCATGGCTATTTAATAGACTGGTTTGAAGGAAGTCAGTTTTCTGATGAACACCATGAGTCAGCTTTATGTTTCTGAACACAAGACAGTTTTCACTCACACTGCAATTAAGCTATGCTTCTAGAACTGTTTGAACCATTTGCATTTCAATATTAAATTAGACAAACTGTCAAGGCTTCAAGCTATCGATAGCAATCTGAATAACATATGGATGCAAAAGTGTACCTGATTTGCTCTGCAATGAGAGCATTTGTTTTCTGTGCACATATTCTACGAGAACGAGGAGTCGATACAGGACTCTGACTACCCAATTCCTGATGTCCAATTAAACTGTAAAGAAAGAACACAAAGCTATTTGTATTTCCTCATTGCATCACACTTGTAAAGATTGAGAGAAAGCCTTTCAAACTTCAGCCTCGATTTGTACAGCTGTCACTCCAGCATGAATTCTCATTTACAGTTATTTACAGATTGGCTATGGCATGGACACTGGCAGCACAATTTCCCCTCTTGCACTCTCTCTTCAATATATCTTTGCCAAGAAAAGAAAACAAAACCACAAAATACTTACTGTAGGCCATTTGTGGTCTGTACTGTAAAGATTTTTATGGTAAATTTTAAGTGTTTCTATAAAGCTTTGTGAACCAGTTGAAGAAAGCTGCTAAGTCTAAAGAGAGGCCCTGAGTCCATACAAGCCAGAGCTGCTAGCTGACCTGTGATGCTGTGACAATAGCAACTGCACTAGCATTAGTTCAAAACAGATGTCTCTGACATGGGCCCTATCGACATTATACCACCTTGTTTCCTGATGCACCCTCAGCTGGCAACAACAATTTATTTCACCTTGACTAATAGCTGTTGCGCATTAACAGTCTTCCCTCACTTCCCCAGTTAGAAACATATACATCAGCAAAGAGTACAGAACAGATGCTGATATAGTTGAATTAACAGCCAAATTATTTTGCAAATATAACACTGCTAAATGGAAGGGACAGGGGCTCAAAACAGTAGTGGTTTTTTTGTTTGGTTGTGGGGTTTTGTTCTTCTTTGGGGTTGTTTGGGGTTTTTTTGTTTGGTTTGGGTTTTGGTTTTGTGGTTTGTTTGTTTTTTTTTTGTTGTATTTTTTTTAAAAGAAAACAAATAGGATTTTCTTCAAGCATCTCTGATCTGCCCTTTGGATTAAGTTTTTCTACTTGTGCATTGAGATTCCTTGGTTGTCTTGGGCATTTCTTCATCCCTACCACTGAAACACTTCACTGTTAATACATCTTTTGTATTAGTTCAGAGAACACAATGAGATTAATTACTTTATTTGTAGACAGTTCTCAATTTTTTTTTTTTAGATCTGTAAATACCACTGAAATGCCATTACCTTATTGATGAAAAGTAAATGACTTTTTGCTATATATTAAGTGACAAAAGTAGGGTGCAGATCCACCAAGTGTTGCATCAACATCTTTACTCTGAAAGGAGGAATACGACTTGCAACATTTTATACAAGAAAGTCTGATCCATTCTCCTCCTGTCCCAGCTTAATGCCATTTTTAAAGGCTGGGTGAAGATGTACTTAAACAATTATGCTTTTTGAGTTTTGATTTCTTTTCTACATAAAAATTATCATGAAAGTATACATACAATTATCATGAGAACTCTCATAAGGCCAATCACATTCCCTTCTATAGTTGAGCACATCTCAATAGTTGTCACAAGTAGGGCACATTTGAGCCTGTATGACACATGTACAGAGACTGCTGGGAAACAGATTTTTACCCATGCTGATAGGTACAAACCACAGTGATAAATACGCTTCAGTTCCCTTTCATATCATCCTACCACTCCCATTTCCAACCTCTTCTCTCTATTCTTGAAAGCACAGACTGATTGTGTCCATCTTTAAAGTTAATTCCTTTTATATCTCCCCAATCATTCATTCACCTCCAAGTAACATGCTTTCTAGAGTTTCACCACAGTACACTTGTAACAATTTAGGCTATCCACCTTCTCTCAGTGATCTCAACAGGCAAAATGTGGTACACACAGAGATTTCACCTGCTTTTCTCTCCAGAATTCTTAAGAGAATTACATACAACTAGAAATCCCATACAAAAGTAATTATAAAAAAAGCTATCACTTACCATATAATGTCATGTTTCCTATTAAGATTCTTGGCTTTCTCACTGGAGTCTTTGACCTTACTATAGGGGGATAGTCGTATTGTATCAGTAAATGTCTGCCAGTGCTCTGCAGTATCAAATATTGAATTTGACTTATCATTGGCACAAGGCATTTTTGGTGGTGAGCCTGAAATGCCAGTGATTTTCACTTTTCTTTTAGTAGCTGACTGTTCTAATGGTGCTACAGCATCACAGTCATCATCCAAAAGTTCCAAAACTTCACATCCCAGGAGCCTGCCTTTAGAAGATCTTGTGGGACCTAGAATCAAGAGCAAAGTGAACTGCCATTTAGATGAAAGGAGACAGCAACACACGCCAGGAACAAGGAACTGAATCACTAGAAGGCACACACTTCTGCTAAAAAGATGAATAAATACGAACTGGGTTTTTTTCAGTTTTCTAACCTGCCTCCATCACCTACAGCTTTACACAGGCTCCAGTTTGAAAATATTGCATGTTACATAGGATCAAACGTGCTTATTCAACCAGCCCAATGGAAGCATTCTAGTACACCATTAGTCAGAAGATTAAAGAAAGTGAGATGTTCTGAGGTCAAGCTAGGCTGATTGGTAGCATTTCAGCCAACAAGCACTTTAATTTAGACGTACCAGTTACAAATAAAACATTTGCAACAGCAATTGGATTTAAGCAGTACAGTTGTTTGAAATAACAGACACAAGACAAACAACTAATCTACCCAGAAGGCTTAAGCTAGCTCCAAAGCCTGAATAAGGTAGGTAAAACTACTGATGTTGAATATTACCATTGTTTGAACTACCCAAATTGAAGAGGCACAAAACATATTACATTCAAAACTACCACATGGACAGAATATTGCCATATACATACTGTTTAATTGTAACTTCTTCCTTGCTGTTGGAGTTTTCATGCCATTAGCCACTCTTTGTGAATGTCTCTCCTTAGCGACTGAGGACTTGGAAGCCGAATGTTTTGATTCTATTTCCAACTCAACATTTTTTGGTTTTGTGGCACTCTGAACAATACTTTCTCTCTCTTTTTTCAGGGGGGAAATGATATCCAATGGAATAATTGAGTTTGAAGAGTTTGAGATGCCACCTCCTTTCTTGTTAGCTTCTTTCAGCTTCGAGAATGTGTCAGGGGACAAAGCCTTAAAGCATTTCCCATCCCAAGACTGTTTTACATAGAAACTTTGTTCCTTGTTTAGTGTAATAGGTAGCTCCTCCCCTAGATGTAGCGGTATTACCTGTAAAAACAGAAAATACCAAACCACACATACCTCAGCATTTACTGTCAATTTAGCATTCAACTATTTTCTTAGCATGCAACTATTTTCTATTCACAGATCTTCTTACTGGAACTCATGCAATCCATTATAGAGGGCAACACCTTCAACCTACATTTACACTAGCATAAGTTTATTGTACTACAGGACTCCCATTCACATTACGTCTTGCCATGCAAACCTCTAAATGAGCTGGCTGCCAACAACCAAAGGGATGGAAGAAAGAGAATATCAACAGTTTTCAACTACCCTATCCTACATTAACTGCATTAACAAATACACACCATACATTTGGTTTGTGAGGGAATAAAGAGGCTGCACTGTTATATTATGCTTTTTCAAATTGTTTCTCTTTCTTCCTTCTATGTGCAGAGGGGTTGCAGTTCATACCATGACACTTTTAATAATGGTCTCCACAGCTATATCAGTGTCATAGCCAGGAACTTGATCAAAAAACACCTCTTGGGGAGAAACCTCTCTTTTAAGCAGCTTCCGTTTATTCGGAGGTATCTCTGCAATATGAGAGAACCACTGCACAACTGCATGTTTTTGCTGACCACCTGTAACAAAGAAAATAAAAGTCAGTGAACATTAAGAATTTTATTGTCTTGCAAACAGTTATTACCAGACCTCAATGACTTTAGCTGAAATGCCATCAAGGATAGAAATCTTCCCTGGACCCAGGTGAGAAAGCATCTGATAAGAGATTACAATTGCCATTTTCTAAGCCAAATTAAAATGTCTGAATTTAGACTTTTAAGGACTACAGTAACACTTACATAGTGTTTCAATCACAAAATACCCGGAGGCTAGCTCCAGACCATCAGTTCACTATCACAAATGAAGAAGTTCCTTATTTGCATAGATGTGATCTAATTGAACCCCACTAACCAAAAGCAGCAACAGAAAAGGAGAACTGAGAAATTTCAGAACATTATTTGTAATGTCAATGTTATTTTAGAAGTAAGCCAGAAACATATTTATTCACTGCCTAACAAACCAGAGAATCTTACTTTTGAAAGGATACCTAGGAGAAAGGCTGAACAAACACTACAAACAAATTAAGCATGGAGAGAGTTAAAAGAAACATTTGGAACTTATTATAATTGACCATTAAGTTACTCTCTACAATTTAAGATATTCATCTTTGAATGAAAACAAAGCCATATATCTTTAACAAATTTATCAAAGATATATAACAAAAGGAAAATCTTGTTTTTAAGGAAGCTTCATGCATTTTATTCCAGCATGAAAAGAATATTCAGTTATGTTACAATAATTGTGCATTAGTAAAAAAATAAGCTGGAGTGGTATTTGTTTTTAAAAAGTAAAGAAATTTTTAAAACCTCAAAACATTATTATGACAGCCTAAAACAAACAACAAAAGCTCTTCACAGAAGTCAGACGTAGCTAATAAGCAGTTTCTAATTCACACTCAGACAGTCTTTATATCAGTCACCTTCCATGATTTATCTTTTCATATCTGTAAACAAGTAGGTCTACAAGAGACAGAAGTAATAAGCCCCATTTATTCAGCCTTGTACCTTACCATTACCCGATGTCTAATAAAGATGCAAGTTCCAGGGCTGCAGTGCTCTTGCTCCATTTGGATTCTCCAACCTCTAAATAAAGCATGAGCTCACACAGTCTTCCTCAAGAACCACTTCTTTTAAATTAGACAACTAAGCAAAAAGACTTTAAGAATGTAATGTCTTAAGCTCTCTGCTTATCTATCAAATTTAGTTGAAATTAGCCATCAGCCCCAAATATTTGGGAAGCATGGGAATAGAGATGCAGCAATTACCAAAGTCCAATTTCCTTAAAAAATTATGCCAATGATATAGCATTACTGCTAACTACATCCTCATGTAATAGGTAACATTTTAAGATTTCTCAGACAGGTAGTAATTTTTTATTTCTCTTACCATCTTCATACAAATCCAGAAGTTGTGCCACAAAAGGCTGATCTGCATTCTCCCCTTCTACTAAAATAAAGTTGCCAAGTTGTATACAGGTTTCTGTTCTGCTTCTTTCTGATGTGATAAGGATTCCCCTAGAAAGGGATACATGTATGCATGTATTAACAGGATTTCATATTCTTCATAATTTACACATCATTAAAGCTGATGGCGTGTCACTTTTCCAGCTAGTTAAGCTCCCTTCTTGCAAAGCTTACAATTTAGTTTCCTGATACAAAGTTTTCATGTTTTAATTAGACAGTTAACCCTTATTGACAGATGTTGTTAAATGCTTTCATCTATACATTATAAAATTTATAATTCAAGAGCTTAGTGAAAACATTTTTGTTACACATATGCAGTGTCATGACACCACACTCAAAACCTTACTCGCATTCTCACTTACTGCCACTAAACGATGTCAGAAAGACAAAGAAACCTTCATCGATTAAGTTTCCCTGAACAAGCCAGAAATAAACTTTACTTACTTGTACCGGGACATCCTCAGTTTTCTGTCTGAGCTCATGGGTTTTCCATACCAGGAGTAGGTAATTTTGCTTTGCTGCCGGGTGTTCATGATTCCCAAGGAGAAGCTAGAACAAATAAGCAAACAAGTTTTTTAACATTATTATTTAAAAATGAAAGCAGGGAAAGAGTCAAGATGGCCAGATACATAGAAATACCATCAATTGTTTCAGTGTGTATGAAGAATGTGGCAAGCACCGGTCGGTTCAGCGAAGCCCACCTTCCCCAAAGCCTCCAGGCGCCTCTCCCCTGAGGTGGGGGGAGGGGAGAAGATGTTTAACAACGGCTTTTTCTTCAATTCTCTTTCTTCGCATTCAGCCCTTGACTAACGCACCCGACAAACATTCGATCCCCTTTGTTGTTACGGGCTATTTTGCTTACTCACAGAGGAGGTTTATCAGCTACTCGCCGCTTATGAGAAAGCCCTCCCCCTCCGCCGTGCTGTCCTTGGGGCCGGCGCGCTCCCCAGCTCCGGGGGCTGGCCGGCCACACGCCACCATGGCCGGCGCTTCCGAGACTATATGCCTTACTGGTTTTCGCCCAGACCCCACAGCGACCAGGCGGGTGAGACCGTCACGAACATTTCGCGCAATTTTTATGGTTGGGGGTTTGGGGAGTATTTTTGTTTGTTTGGGTTTGGTTTTGTTTTTCTAAATAAGATACTTTTTTTCCTTCTGGAAGCAGGCCGCAAGGCTCAGGAAAACGCCACCCACCCCCACTGCCATTCTCCCCTCGCCCAGTTTAAATAAGGCAGCAAAAACCTCAGGCAGGACTCCGCCTCAGGGAGCCCACTCACCGCCCCGGGCTACTGCCCGGTTCGCAGGAGGCCTGCGGGGCCACGGCGTCGGAAGGCGCCATTAGCCCAACAGGGTCGGACCCGCGGAGAGACGCCGAGGCGCTCCACCACCCTCCCACAGCCTCTAACCCGGCCGCCCCCATCACGCGCCGCAGGGCCGAGGCCCACTCACCGTGCCGGCAGCGCGAGCTCCTGCCTAACACTAGGATAGAATTTCGCGCCAAAGGCCCGTCCGGAGCGCCCCGCCCCCTCCGCCGCGCGCGCACAGGGGACACCGCCATGTTTGCGCTTGGCGCCCCAAAACCGCCGCCGGAAGGGATCTTATAGCCCGAAGATAAGATGGCGGCCGGCGGAGGCGCCCCGGAAGCGGAAGGCGCTCTGGGTCCTTACGGAAGGGGAGCGGGGCGGCCCGCCGCGGGATTGAGGGAGCTGTTTAGTGGCGGCCATGGCGAACCGGACGGTGAAGGACGCGCACAGCATCCACGGCACCAACCCGCAGTACCTGGTGGAGAAGATCATCCGCACCCGCATCTACGAGTCCAAGTACTGGAAGGAGGAGTGCTTCGGCCTGACGGGTACGGCGGGGCGGGAGGGGGCTCAGCGGGGAGCTCGGTGAGGAGCCTGCGCTGACGGCCCGTCCTTCTCCTAGCCGAGCTGGTGGTGGACAAGGCCATGGAGTTGAAGTACGTTGGGGGCGTCTATGGCGGGAACATTAAGCCTACGCCCTTCTTGTGCTTGACGCTGAAGATGCTGCAGATCCAGCCCGAAAAGGACATCATCGTGGAGTTCATAAAAAACGAGGACTTCAAGTGAGTCGGTGGCTTTTGGTTGTCATATGGAATGAAACCATCCAAAACCAGCCAGGGAAACCTCAGTGCAGGGTTTAGCTTTTAGTGGGCCTCGATAAACTCTTCTTGATAAAAAGCATGTCCTTTCTCTTGCTTTCAAGACTGCTGTCTTTGTCACTTGGGCTGTTGGAATGGTTTGCCTTTGTGGCATGTGCTCTCTGTGATAATACAGCCCCATCTGAAGTATTTAGAACAAGGTGCATTAAGGGAGCCATATTAATCTACTTTTTTTGCAGTACTTTGTGAGTGATAATGCACCCATACAGAGATTATGTATGTATACTTGGGTGTGTATATATATGCTTTTATATATATATATATACACATACTTGAGTAGTTGAAAGAGAAAATCTAAACAATCAAGTATTCTGTTTTTTTTAGTGTACTGATTTTCCTCAGAAACTTATGGGAAAACCTCTTCTTTTATCTAAACTGCTAACTATGCAGAAAGGTCAGATACATGAAATTGTTTACTTTTCAGGTATGTCCGAATGCTTGGTGCGTTGTACATGAGATTGACGGGCACTGCCATTGACTGCTACAAGTATCTTGAACCACTGTACAATGACTATCGAAAAATAAAAAGTCAGAACAGAAATGGGGGTAAGCAGTCTCGCTTAGTTGTGGTTTCTTAGTACCTCATAGGTGACCTTTTGTTAAAAGAACGTATCATGCTAGATAAAAGTAGATGTTCTATTTAGTAATATAAGCTAAAAAAATTGTGGCATAACCATATTTTGAAACCTTACATTTACTTATTCATCCTTTGGATAGTCTGTTGCTGGTCATGCTGACTTGTACAAATGAGAACTGCCTTGCTTATTTTGCCTTCCCAAAGCGCTCATGTGTTCTGTTGGGTACTGAAACCCAGCTCCACAAATACCAAACAAACACCGTTTTGAGAGCTAGTTTAAGCTCTGTGAATCTGCTAATGCTAGCTGTGCAGTAATTTCCTTTTTTGCAAGATAGGCCTAATGATTTTCCTCAGCTTTGAGAATGATTTTAGAACTGTTGCTTGTATGCCCACTTGACATAAATTGCCTGAAGTGTTACATCTTTAGCCGCTAGTGTTAATCTTGTCTTTTAAATGCTATCCTCCCCCTTACCAGAATTTGAACTGATGCATGTGGATGAATTTATTGATGAACTACTCCATGAGGAACGTGTATGTGACATCATTCTGCCTCGATTACAGGTTTGGAAAAGTAGATGGTTGTGGAATTCTTAACTGCATCATACTCAATAGTTGTATCAGCTACTGTCTTGTTGCATAAAGCTATGATACAGGCCCTTCTGGCACATGAGATGCCTTCTTAGGTGTTTGTTCTTACTTGGGTTATGTAAGATAAAGTTGTAATTTCTCCTAGAAACGATATGTTCTGGAAGAAGCTGAGCAACTTGAGCCTCGTGTTAGTGCTTTGGAAGAAGACATGGATGATGTAGAATCTAGTGAGGAAGAAGAAGAGGAAGATGAAAAGGTTGGTGAACTGTTTCGGAAAGGGATACTTAAAGCTGGTGCTGAACCACCGCAGAACACTTTACAGCCTATGAGAAATACTTGAGCGGAGGCACCAGATGGCTGCTTGCAACTCTTGTCTACCCCCTTAACATTTTCATATAAGCTGCTTGTGGGAACTTGTTAGGCACTGAAGCAGTTCTCAAGTGATCTGTGTTTGTCAAACTTTTCTGTCTCCTGAAATTCACAAATCTGGATCTGTTCTGTGTTAAATGTATTTCAGATAAATTGTTTTACATACATACATAAAAGAGAGAACTAAAGGTGATGATGAAAATTACAGTGACCATCATAGTCAATTCTGCTGTACTTCTTAAGAATCAACAGTATAAGAGGTGCCTGTTAGAATTTCCCATTTGCAAACTTAGGCAGTACCACTCACTTCTGAATATGAAATACTTGATGACGGGGAAGCTTGATTACATTGTTTTTGTCATTTATATTAATTGTTCAGAAATCTTTACTGATAGATAAAAACTTTGATGAAACAAGACTTACAGAATTTTCCTTTCTCCTGCCATTGTTTCCAGCTGGAACGAGCACCCTCTCCTGACCACCGCAGAAGAGGCTACAGAGACCTTGATAAACCTCGTAGATCTCCAGCTGTACGATACAGGCGGAGCCGAAGCAGGTCTCCAAGAAGGTGACATGGCTCTTCTTGAGCAGTATTTTTACCTATTGTGCTGCAGATGGCTGGAGCAAAGCATGGAAGTGAAGATGACGATTCAGCCACAATCTCTTAATACTCCCAATTCCTTCAGCCACTTTCTGAAGTAAGGAGTTGCAGTGCACAACCACAGTCAACCTGTCTACCTGTTTCTCTAGTCCTTCAGTGACTCTTGAACTTGCTGGCCAGTGTTAGCTAAACTTGATGATACAGTGAAGATATTAAGGAGAACCAAGTGCTTGGTTTTCATGTAAGCCAGAGGGTGCGGAGAAAATCCTGGTAATAAGCCGGGAAAACAAACTCATCACTAACCTCATCTGCTTACTGTATAAGCCAGTCCAGAAGCATGTGCTACCTCTTGTGCAGGAGGCCAAACACAAACTGGGGATGTGGGAGAGTGCAAAAGAAGCCCTGGTGCTGTTGCTAGAGAATATGAGAAATCAAACAGGTGGTTCTGCTCATGATTTTTAGTGACCTTTTTCTTTTCTCCCCTTATTACAGGCGAAGCCGCTCTCCAAAGAGAAGAAGGTAGTCTTTTATTCTATTATTTAATCTTAGAATGTGTGCATTTTTAGCATAGCTATCTTAAAAGCTTCCTTTCTCTCAGTCCATCACCACGCCGGGAGAGGCATCGCAGCAAAAGCCCAAGACGACACCGGAGCAGATCCAGGGAGAGGCGCCACAGATCAAGATCTAAATCTCCAGGTATATTTGTCATTTACAGATTAACTCTGGCAAGTCTTTATTAGCAAAACATCCACTGCAAGAAAAATCTGTCACAGCATCAGGAAGGTAGCACAGGTGCTTTAATCTGCCTCATAAAACTGCTAGTTATATGAAAGCACAGCTGGAGAACTCCTTCAATACATGAAAAATTGCCTTGAGTATGTTTTTCAGATATTTGCCAGGAGGTTAATTTGAGTGCCTAATTAAGGCTAGGGTTGTTCTGGCATTGTCTAGGACACTTGGTCACTAGAAGCAGATTGCATTAGGAAAACAAAAAAAAATTCTAGGGTCTATTGAAGTAACTGTTACGTTTTTGTCTCACAGGGCATCATCGTAGTCACAGACACAGAAGTCACTCCAAATCACCTGAAAGGTAAAGGCTTGGCCTATTTTTTAAGGGTGTCTGTACTGCCGCAGGAGCTCTTACTTATCATTTAATCTTGGGGATTGAAGGTCTTCTTACAATGTTGGAGACCAAATATTTCATACAGTACCTCCCTCAGTGTTGTAGTCAAGTCACACTATCTATATTTGACCACAGAAAACACCACTTACTGCTATGAATCACCTTCATCTTTCAAAACAATTTCTAGTACCGTGTCATACAGCTTTTTTTTTTTCTGCTTCAGATCTAAGAAAAGTCACAAGAAGAGTCGGCGAGGAAATGAATAACAAACTAAATCCAGCACACAGTTTAAGGACCTTGAACTGCAGTCTAATACTGTCCTATTTGCTTTACAGGATGGCTGGATATGTACTGGCTGCTTTAGCAGTCCATTTCTGTAATCCTTCTCTTGTACAAGTCTTTTTTGTTTGTTTGTTTTTTAATTAAAGCTAAGGATTCTTTTTATGTAGTTAGTTACTCATCCTGGTGATTAATAGAATTAGAGGACTTTTTAAAATTTTTTTTCTCAAGGCCTGTAAAAACTAGTGAAAAGCAATAAAAAAAAGGGGGCAGTTTGTCTTTATAGGCTCCTTGCTGTTTCTTTCATACTTTGTTTAGATGTCCCCTAGTTGAAGCTGGCTTCATTCTAAATTCAGGGCATTGTTTTGACAAACAGCCACTGCATTCATTTGCCACAGTGAGAGTATGTTTGAGTTACAACACTGCAGAGCTACCAGCTTGAACTACCTAAACCTCCAGTATAGGAAATTAAGTAAGACTGTCATAATCCAGTGTGTTTACTACAAGCCAGAGCTAACTTAAACCAGCTCTCCAACACAGAGCTGTTAGTGGTTCCTTTGTAGGAATCATCCTTAAGTCTAATGATATACTGCCTCTGATGCTACTATCAGACAGCTCAGAAGCTTCAAGTAGGACAAAGCATCACTTAATTCTTTTCAGGCAAGAAGTTATGCAGTATATTTAAAGACAGTAAATCACTACTTTGAGCCTAGTTTGTGGCCTACCTGTGGTGGGGACAGAATACGACACAATTATGCTCAGCTCTACCTTCTCTGAATGAAGTTAGCATTCAGCAAGTCCCTGTTTTTCAAATTAAGAATAATTAAGCTCTTACGCAAGTTAGAGTTCTCGCCTTAGTACATTTAATTATATATCACAGGAAATTAGTTCTGTTAAATTCCTTGTATACCATCCCTTTATTCATTCATAGTCTTGCTTCGGGAGCTGGGACTGGCAGGTTTATCTCCTGAACACTGCATTTATAGCTTAAGTATTTTCGCATATTACACAATGACTGTTGACAACTCAAAAAGTAGTATGCTAAGTGAATTTATGGGAAGTCCTCTTTAAAATTTCTAGAGTATTTTTGTATTGTTTTGCAAAGTTTATGAGCAGAAAAAAAGGTATACTCTTCCCTCAAATCAAGTATTTTACAAGAAAGACATTGGCTGTGAACAGCGTGTGCAACAACACCTGTATGGGGAAAAACAGGTATACTGATTGTACAACTTGTTAAAGCTGCTCATCTTTCATCCCTTCTTTAAGATACCGAAATTAAAGCTGGTTTTATTATTCTGGTTTCCTAATTACAGTTAAATGCAAGCATGCATACAAATAGAGAAGAAGAAAAAGCCTTACATCCTTTTTTTGCAGTTTTATTTTTCTTTTAAAAACTTTTTTGGCACTACATAGTTCTGTAAAGAATAGAAGTGACAAATTTTTAAACACATGAAATCCCCTTCTAATTTTTTTTTTTAGAACAATATATATAAAGTCTGAAGCAACCAAAGTATGAATACAGCTAATAGAAAATAAAGAACTTAATTTTAAAAATTCTCTCTCTTTACAGTTTATCAAGATAAAACAAAACACAATTCCCCTTAAAAATAGGGTAATAAAATAGATGAAATTTGTATCACTCGGTTTTGTGATACTAGTAAAAACTATAGTTCATATCTATGTACAAATGATACAGTTTAAAAACAGTCTTAAATAATCTTGTATCTAAACATGTTGCATTAAGATTTTAAATCAGAACCTGAATTTTTTCCTCCCCTCCCC
>JANZLQ010000095.1:7204153-7279294 GCA_026212715.1 Elanus axillaris | reverse complement strand
GTTTCTTCTTTTCTGTTCTATTAAACCGTTCTTATCTCAACCCACGAGTTTTACTTCTTTTCCCGATTTTCTCCCCCCTCCCACTGGTGGGTGGGGGGAGGAGTGAATGAGCAGCTGCATGGTGTTTAGTTGCTGGCTGGGTCTAAACCATGACAGACAGTAAGCAGGTTTTTTTTTCTTTCTGTTTTCCAAGAGATTCCCACAAAAAGGAGTGAAATACATTCAAACCACACAGAGCAGAAGCAGTATAAAGTAAAACAACAACATGTTGCAATACTCAGGTAACTCACTCTTCATACAAACATGGTAATGAAAACACACCAAAACCTCTACACAATTAGTCTGTGGTTTAGCTTTTCCTCCTATTCCTATTTATCGATTTTTATCCCCTCTGCTAGTCTAGGTAGGCTTGCTAGCAAGCAATCCACTCATAAGGAGGCCACAAACACATAGAGTAATTCTGTCCTACTTCATTCTTTCTGGTCAAATATGGTGCTGTTTAGATTTTTTTGAGTAAATTTTGGCCAGAATAGTCCACATACAGGCTCAGACTATGCCTACCAGAAGTTCAGCAGCTAGTGTTGTCCAAATGGATAAAGTTACTAAAAAGCAATGCAAAAATCAAGCTTAATAAATAGTCTATAATTTATATTGCAAGCAATGCTACTTTGACTGGAAAATGCTCCAGTGCTTTGTAAATGTAGACTACAACTTTGGTTTTCCCTCTCTCTCTTCCCCCCTCCCCCCCCGTCTGTGAAAATAAAATTAAAATTAGCCTACACAGTTAGGAATTCCCCACTTCATACATAATAATACAGATGGAAGAGGAAAATACTTTCTTTCCATTCTCATACAAACACACACATTCATCAGAATTTATGCAAAGAGACACCAAATGCCAAAAAAGAAAAATATCAACACCTGATAATGTTGATAAATTAATGATTATTTTAGCACATAGATTAGGTTGGGATGGCCAGAGGAGATAATTGTGATTACCTAGAAGAAATTCCATCGCCTCTATTACTGGACTTTATTTAGTCAAATCTTGCACTGAGCACATTTCAGCAGGTTTTTATCTGGAGATCCTATGCAAGGCCAGAACAAATTATATCTGCAGGGGTGCCTAAGTGAGCTTGGGCATAGATGAAAAAAAGTACTATATCATTTCAGACAAACTTGAAAGTAAATTGTTTAAAACCTCTTTGGCTGGTGTTGGATTGATGGGTACAGCCCTAGCAATCACCATGCCCTCCAGCTTCACATTACATCCATCTTCATCCTGCCTCAGTCTACACTGGGTATTGAAACCATCCCAGCATACCTGTCTTTGATTTGCCACAGACACCTTTAGTCTGGATTAATTATTTTCAGTCTTTGGGTCAGCTGCCTTATATATGAATACTAAAACTTGAAAGTATGCCCTCCAGTAAGAAGCTTGCATGACTTTCCAGAATAAGCAAGATTAATCAGACATGATAATTATGATAATAAATGTAATACTAACTTATCACATCATATAAATTCAGCTAAATGAGCTCTGTGGCAATAGCAGTTAAAATTAAGAGGAAAGGCAATGACAATCTACATTATTGAAAATAAACCCTTCAGAAGCTGAATCAAAGTCATTTTTCAGAGTCCATATACAGCTCATCTTCTTATCTATAAGATAGAATGTATGCTCCGCATGTCTGGAGGCAGCAGAAATACATGAACTTAAGGCCTTGGCAAGTTAACCTTAACAAGTTAAACTTTGACACAGCATAGAAAAGTGTAAGGTAGGGAATTATTCTAATTCTGGCTTTCTTAGAGTCAACTACAGGCTTTTCCTGACAAAATGGTATTAAATGGTCCTGTAGAGCTCTGTTGCCTGAATTCTGGTTCAGTCAATTGGCCTCACTTAATTTGTAATTTCACTATTTTGAATTGCTTAAAACTATACCATTTCTAATTTCAGCTTCCTATATCCATTTTAATGTTTAGTTTGTCTACTGGAGGCCAAAAGAGGCACACCGTACAAATACCATGTCAGTATGTTTTCTAATTGATGACACTAGAGCTATGAGAGGCAACGTATGGCATACATTAAAAAAGCTGAAAGATATCCACTTTCTGGCCCTCATAATCCTCTCAGAAAAGATTAGCTCAGCTTCTCCAGCCCTCACACCTGATATTTCTTACTCTAACCTTATTTTCCAGGTGTTCAATTCAATTTCACAGCATTCTACAGTCATCTTTGGTATTCTCGGTTGGAATAGACTCTGTCCATCAAATGCTATCTCCATGTATTCAATTTCTATCTCCACTTCTTTCAATTTTATAGTGAAGCTTTCAAAATTCTTATCAGTTCTAGCTTGTCCAGCATTTTATTAATCTCTGTCATGTCCTTAATAAATGAAATCTGACATTGCGCTATAATTCAAATTCATAGACTGTGAAAACTATGAAAAAATCAAGAGAAAATTTCATACCCAACTATTAGAAGGTTGAAAGTAAATTCCTTTGAGCAGCCAGTTTTATTTATTCAGACTATCAGCATCCAATAAAAATAAATTTTAAAAAATCAAAAGCAAGCACCAAATCTTACTAAATTAAGACAACTAAGAATAGTTCACCTTTGGCTATGTTGAACTTACCTGAGTAAGCTTATCATATAATTTTAGTTAACAGGAAAAATACAGCATAAGAGTCATTAGGCCACAATTTTAGTTTGCCTGCTTAACTGAGTCCCCAGTATAGAAAACAAAATGTGTTGATTCAAAAAAAAGTTTTCAAAATGACATATTTGAATTAATTGAAATTTGTATTCGTTCTCCCTAACTTGCTGTCAGAAAACTGGATTAAAATATTTTGAATAGACTGTCTGGAATTTAATTTCAATGTCATTTTATTTCAGTAATGAATATTTAAATCTTCAGGACTGAAAGTTCTGTGCAAGATAAAAATGACATTTTCATCACTTGGTTTTTTACACCGTCAAAATTTTGGAGAGTGTTTCAAGTTTTTTTTCCTTTCCAATTACATCAAAATTAAACCACAAATCTATAGCAAGACATTGGTTAACTAAATTTGCTCAGTTTCATCCTCATAACAGATCTGCTGTAGTTACAATGACCAAAAACTGAAGACCGTGTTTCTGTTCACTGCTACCTCCAAAACAAAAAGAGTTTTGTGGGTCCTCTAGGCTCTGCTCTTGCTACACCCCCTTGCCCTCCACCACAGTAGCAGGTAAGTAAGTGGTTGAACAGAAATGTGGCAGGGCTGCTCCCCCCTCTCTCTTTTCACAGATCATGCCAAAGCTTCAATGCCCTCCGCCCCATCCCAGAGGAGAGACAATGCCATGCAGCAGGCATTTCTCTCTGGTGAGGGGGTTGGTAAGCAAGTTCATAATGTGTCAAATGTACAACATCATCAAAACCTATTATTCTGAAGCTATGTGCAGCTGCTTTATATGGGAACACTGCATATTAGCATGCTTGATTGATCCATCTATAGGCTGTGTGTTGGCACTGCAAATAATTCCATGGCCAGAGGCTATATGTCAACCACTTGAGAAAGCTGTGGAAAGGTCTTTGCTTTCATTAATATAATAAGGCAATATCTACATACCATTACATATACCAGTGAACTCATAAATGTCAATATTAATGTTTTTAAAACTCAATATGTCAAAAGGATGTCACATATCAACACATTTTGTAAAAGGGGCATTATATACTGAACAAAATGAAGATTATGCTGCGAAGCAACAGAAAAACTCAAGAGCAGCAGTGTTCTTTCATACAGCTTGCACTTCTTAGGAGCAAGTCATCATTCTGCTCTAATCAAGGAGCTTGTTTTTCAGCACGGTCAAGATAATTTATCTCTCCATCACCCTGAAACTAGCAAATAAAAAAAGCAACCAAAACTAGTATTCTGGAACAATCACATGATATATTTATCCATGTCCTTGTTGCTTCTGCCATGCCATCTCTGTATCTGCTTCTTGCATTAAAATTTGGGGGATGAAAAAGTATATCTTTTTTCTGTGCTACCTACCTCTTAAATAGTCTGTGACTTTAAATTGCAAATAATCTAGTGAGATAGAAAATACCAGCCAACATCCAACACAGGAAGTATTTCTATTTTTATTAAAATATCTCTGAAAAATATTTTTGTTATTGTTTTCTAATGGCATCATTACCATTTGAGTGGACCAAAAGAGCCAGATCATTTTTTCTTCTCCAAAATGTAATTTCAAAAGCTTCTGCAAACTAGGAAACATCAGGTTCTTTTGCCCTATGAGTTCTGTTCTGCTCTAAGAGAGTGAAAGCGCTATGTAACTATCTAAAGTCTTTCGGGTTGATATTTTGCACTTTTAAAATGTTTAGTATTTCAAAATAAAATAGCTTCTCACTTAATGTCTTTACATTCAATAAGGCATTTGTTTTAAAGAGCTCAGGATTTAACCAGTAATTGTGAACACACCAAGACCATCCCTGCTCAACAGAGCTGATGGAGCAAGTATGGATGGCTGCAAACAAACAAGGAGACAGTGGTGGTCAGCCAAACAATTCATATGGTCTCCCACTTCTCGTAGAAAAGGAAAGCCATTTCCCTGGAGAGGGACCATCTCTCCTCTCACACAAAGTACCAGTGCAAGGTGTGCTACCGCCGAGCTCCCCCCACCCCAAGCACCTCCCACGGCCACGGCAGACAAGAGGGCAAACGACAGAAAACAGACTTCATCAAGCTGGCTATATCAAAACAACTGTGAAGGCTTCACAGCCAGGGGAATGGCTCCAGATTCAGCGATGTCATGCTCACTTTTGAAAAGCAAGGAAGATGCAGATTGTGGGGACTAGAGAGGTGCCTGAAGCTAGAAATTCAGTGAAAGAGGAATTGCAACTAGCTACTGGGAGCCAGAGAGACTAAGCCAAAACGGAACAGTGACAGCTTTTATACAATTAATACAGGCTCTTTTCCAACAAAATAACCTTTTCTGCTTTATTTAATCATCCAAATGAAATGAATAATAAGGGATGGGGGAGGGGAATTTCCTGATTCAAGAACATCCTGGAAGATGGAAACTCACTGGGCTTGGTTGCTGCTTTTTTCATGGTAATTTTTCTCCTCTGGGGCAAGGATGGAAGAAGAAAAGAGAGACAATCAAAATCAAGTGAGCTTAGGAGTGGACAGTTACTTGCCGTTGGGACATTTTTGTGTCTGCGTGGTCAAGAGAATGAAAAAGTCACATTGAGCATCGAGGCGGGAAGCAGGGGAGGGACTTGATAGCCATTAGGGCCATTATTTCCAGCTTCATGATGAATAGTCAGGGTCAGGAAAAAGGAAAATGGTATGAAACCCCCATTATTGTGCAAGAGCAAGGCAGCAAGATAGATGAGCTGGCAACAGCTAACACTGACCCTGCTATCAGGCAGATAAAGTAGTATGCAAGTGTTCACAGCTGCTCAAAAATATCATGGCAGCAGCAAGAAAAGCAGTAGTTACCTCTTCTATCTCTTCTGCCTTAGCTACTGAGTGTGAGGACTGAAGTAACATTGAAAAATATGTGTAAAGGTAAAGAAAAATAATGAGCTCCTGCAAGGCAAGTGTTGAAGAGTTACCAAAATATATGCTTTATTCATGCAAATATCTTTAGTGACAAGTCCTGATGCTGTTACTCCCACTTTCTCTTGCAGATTATTGTATGACCTAAATAACGGCTGAAAGTAGAGCACAGATACATTGGACTATCATGACTATGCATGTATAAAACATGTTATCATGGATCCATGATTTCTTGCACTTGAAATTATTATAAATTGAGGCATAAAATGGGAAAGTGTGTAGAAAAAGAAAATAAAAAGACATATTAGACCCTAAGGAGGGATTCACCTCACCTAAATTTAGATGTCTGAAAGGCTGAGATATCAAATCCCTCTATTCTCAGAGGTACCTCTGGAGACAATGATTTCATCATAGGATAAATGTCTAAAATGGATTAGATTAATTTAGATTGTCTCCTAGAATTGCCTATGTTTATTCAGTGACTCCAGAGGGAGTATATTCAATTAACCAACTAACTTTTAAAGGGATAAAGTTATGTGAGATTACTCCATCATGAGGGTCAGCTGGGTATTACGTGTAATGGCACATTTCAGAGAATCTTAACTCATATACATCATCTACTTCCCATAGAAATGGTAATACACTAGTTCTATATACTATTATAACTATTGTAAAAGGGAAGGACTGGAAACAGTCATTGACTTTACAAGAATAGAAATGAGAAAATGAGAAAATGAGAAAATGAGAAAATAATGTTTGTTGTAATAAGTCAAATATTAAAATGAGATACTTTCATAAGTGTTATCTAATATTTACTAGGCAGCTTTTGGGGCTAAAAAACATTGCCTTGAGGATAAGATCTCCAAGTACTGCCTAACTAGGCTCTAAATTATCCAAAAGTTTAAGCAAACGCTACTATGGGATTTTCTGGGCATAGGAGCATACAATAATACATCAAAAGTGGCATATAAACTTGTTTTCTACCTGTTTTGAAATAATATTATTGCTTCACCTTAGTAAAATTCAGTGCAGAAGACTTTTGATTGCATTCTTTCTTAGTAAGACCCCCTCTTTTTCTCTTACAGCCAAAGTAACATGATTCATCTGTACCATTGAATTATTTCGAGCTCACTAAAGTCACTGCATTTTTTCATGTTTATACACTCTTCAGAAGCCCCTGCAGACCATTAAGAGCCTTTTTCTTGAGTCTCACAGTAGCCAATATGTCTTTTGTTTGAACAAAAACACACAGTACTGATTGTCAGTTTGGGAACAGGCATCTCTTTCTTTATCATTGTGCCCAGATATTATTGCTCATCTTTTCCAAAGCATTTTGATCCAAAGTACCATGTGGGAGGAAATAAAAAGGCTCAGCAGGAGACGGATGTTAAGGATGGAGTTTCAGACTTTGAATTTGCTGCCTTTTATAAATTCAAATAAGATTATTTATACAGGCTGATCAAATGGTGGTCAAACATGGAAGTGCTCACAAGTTCAGTTAGGGTCGGCTCCCAGGATTTGCTTAACCAAATGGATAATAATTCTTCTCTCCCATGTGACTCCTTTCTGAAATACTATGCCAGCTCTTTCACTCTCGGCTTCAAAATAATTTTTTTCTTCAAGGGGACCCTTTAAAGGTTTCTGGTAAAGCTTGTAGCTCCTCTAATTCCAGTGATGATATCCTTCACGGTCATGATTCCCAGCTCCCTACTCTGGACAGGCATGCTTTGTGGGTGACTATACCCCTCCTTCACTGCAGTCACTACACCCGTTCTCCCTCCATGAGTCCCAGCAGTAGGAGCTGATCCCTATGCTAGCAGATCCCAACCCTCTCTCTGTTTGAATCACAGCATACACGTGCCTTTTTTATTTCTTCTTCAGTGGGGTTCCAAACGTCTCTCAGCAACTCCCAGAGACACTATGCTGGGTAAACTCACTCAAAAAGAGAATAGGAAAGGAGCTGGGGATGGGAACTGAGGTGGGAAGTGTTCTCAACCACAGTCATTTTTAATATAGCTTAAACAAGTAGCACAGGTCAACAGATGAAGGTCTGCCTTGGTTATTCAAAAAATCCTATTTTGATATATGTATCCAGCAGTCTGCCCGTTTAAAAAATCTAGTGATTCAGCAGCAGTGCAAGTTATAGGGACATGCACACTACAAAAGGAAAATTTTATTTATCATTCTTCTGTTCCATGGTATTCTCTAGCATATAAACTGGGGGGAGTTGGCTGAGGAGGGGCACATGGCTGCTCACCGTCTAACTGGGCATCAGTCAGCGAGTGCTGAGCAATCATGTTGTGCATCACTTGTTTGGTATATTCCAATTCTTTTTTTATTATAATTTTATTATAATAATTATCATCAACATTTTTATTTTCTTTATTCTTGTCCTATTAAACTGTCTTAATCTCAACCCATGAGTTTTACTTTTCTTTTCCTGATTGTCTCCCCCATCCCACTTGGGGGGAGGGGGGTGCGGGGAGTGAGTGAATGGCTGCATGGTGCTTAGTTGCTGGCTGGGGTTAAACCACGACAGTAAGTTACCTGAGGTGGGAATGATATCTGTGAAAAATCTGATCATTCCATTGATCTGGAATGTCCACCTGCAGTCTTTAAAACTTGTTATGGCCCTGAGCAACCCCACCTAAATTCAAATTCAGGCATCCTTTGATCAGGATATTGGACTAAATGATCTCCAGAGGTCCCCTCCAACCTAATTTTTATCTATAATTCTAGAAATAGGGGTTATCACTCTAATACATAGTTGCTCAGCAATATTGTGAGAACTGTAACCACACCGTTCTGTCAGCAGTGTGTGTAATATTGGAGCCATTACCTTAGCTTTACTTTTTGGAAAGACTGGCCTGCACAGCAGTTTCAAAATGGAAAAATAATATAAATTTGTCATTGCAGAACAAATCAATGATTCACTTACTTTAGTGTCCCAGTTATGAGAGTGGCTACTAAGTATGGTAATGTGACTGCATGAAAAGTGACTTCCTAGCTCTTTTTAAGGGTTGTGTTTTCAGGTTTGAATTTATACTCCTAAGACATTTTTCTTCAGTCTTGTGTAAATGAGTGTTAATGGCTATCCATGTAAACCCATGTAAATTTCAGTGGAAGCCTGATGTTTACCTACACTAAAATAACCTGTTTATGTCAAAAGCCAAAACAACATCCAATAAGCTCCTGAACAATTCAACAGTATATCCCACAGATCCACCATGCAGATTATGAAAGTCTCAAATTCAGAAAAAAAGTAGCCCCAAAGCCCAGGATAAGTTCAGCAATGTGATGTCTCTGCCTCACACATGAACAGATTTTCTCCAAAAGCACTTGTGTGTGCTTCTGTGTGCAAGTGTGAAGAGAAGGAACCATGCTGATACTTATTCAAAAGCTGCCACCTTACAAATTTCAATCTCAGCTTCATGCAGCTGAATAAAGGAAACTAATGAAAAGTAAACTTCAGGAGATTTTACAATGAAGGACTCAGTGCATTTGCCCAGCAAATCTCATCAAATGAGCTAAGCTTGTTTTAAGATGATGGTGCTTCACTTATCATGTAGTCAGGTAGCAGGTGTTTTGCCATCTGAAGAGACCCTGAACATGAGCTCAGAATTAAAAATGTAATAGACTGAGAGTAGAGAAGGTAATACTGCCATGGCTCCACCATGGAAAAATTCTTTAGGGCAATCATTTGTAATTGGTATAACACCCTGAGGTAATTCCTCCTTTGTGTGTAGTAGGTAATACTTAGTACCTTTTATTTTTACTTATCCAGTCCTTAGATTCTGATAGTAGTTCCTTTGGTGCCATTTTCACACAGTCTGCTACCTTCCTGTAGTGTGGGCAGGCTCCCTGTTTCACAGAGACAAATCTCTCCTTCCAACAGCTGTAAAAAAGGTATTCTTTCCCAGCAGCAAGGTTGACAACCTTGCCTCATGAGACATCCCTTGGAAATGAAGTTAGGTTGGTGTGAAAGTCCAGAATTTACTGAGGAGATGTTTACAGTTCTTGTGCTGTTAAAGACATATTGCTGAAATTACTATTAGGACATAGTATTGGCTCTGACTCTTTCTCCAGGCTCCTCTTCTGTCACCACATCAAGAAAGATCTTCACAGCTCTGACAGTCCCAAACTGTCCATTTGGCCACTTTTGCTGAATTGTCTTCAATCTTGTCCATAGGGACAAGTCCCTGTTTCACCCTGTGACAGCACTTCCCAGGATATTATCCAAATCCTTCTTCAGGCTGCTTCCATACATAGAAATTTCTGTTCAGACAGCTCCAGAGTTCCTTATTACCCTTTTCCTTTTAATATCCCATCTGAACATTCACTTTTGCCATAACGTCCAGGAACACCCAGCACTGGGTGAGTCCAAGGAACACTTAGTACGGAAGTTTAAGGTTTTGAATCAATAGAAAGCATAACATTGTGCAAACACAAAAATTTTTGAACTTCATTAGTCTGCAGGCAATACAAAACAATTTGGCTGATGGAGGTGGCATCAGACCTTTATTCTCCTTGTCAATTGCAGCAGCCTCTGTTAATTTTTTTATTTACTGTGTCCTTCAGCATCATTGCAAATCCCTCAAAAGTGGAAGTTTCTGCTGCTTTCTGTGAAGTTTAAAAGAATATTTTTCAGGGATCTTTAGTAAATTATGGTGTCTCTTTCTTTTTACATTTTTTCCTTCTTACTGCACATCTTATTGGACAACCCTAAACAAAAAGTAAGCACTAACTTTGACACCAGTGAAACATCAATAGCCAGCATCAGTACACTACAGACTTGCATAGTCACTGTACCCAATGTAGTATGAATGACAGCTGTCCAAATATTCAGACCTTATTTACCAACAAGTACTATACTTCTGAAGTAAAGTTTTATGGATATTTCATTTCTTGGCTTTCTAACAGACTTCCTCTGAAACTTCTGACAAATCATTTACTTTCCTTATAGCACTCTATTTCCACATACTATGTCTTTTAATATAACTTTTTTTTAGGGTACAATCAAACTCTTAATGGATTTATAAAGTATCTAGTTCAAGAAAATCAGTCTTGATTGCAGTCACTAGGTACAATCTGTACAATAAATCTATGAATGTTTTTAATGCTTAAAAGTTAGTCTCTATTTTCACTCTCACAGTTTTCCTTTGTTTCTCTGTTGACATATTTACCTCCCCCTAATGTTTCCACAATATTAGATACAGGGCTGCAAGCATCTATCTACCTTGGCCTGGAGCTCGGCAGTTACAGCTAAGCCTCACCAAGTGCTGCATTGCCTTTGGAGGAGGTTGGATAGGCACATGGCATGCTCTGACTTGACTTTCTGTACTCTATTTCCTCTCTAGTGTCTTCTTCTACTAAATTGTGGTGTTTGTTCCACACCTCCTCTGCTTCTTTTCTGATTCACTGTACTCTTCTTCACAGCTCAGCTGGCTCAGCAAGAGTCTCATGATGTCTTTCACACTGAGGTGGGCAGTGGATGTAACCTATTCTCTGGGGCAACACATAAGCAGCAACTGGCTACCAACTTACTCCTTGTCTTTGTATGGAAACAGAGAAGGGAATGCAGAAGCACAGTTTGTAAACAGGAGGAGCCACATTTCCTTGGCACTGGAAGCTGTTCTTTATTTCTTATGGGTGGTTTCAAATACTTAAGAGTTTACAACCAAGGAGGGACTGGAGAAGGTAGCAGAAAGGTTGCAAAGTTTGGCCTTGGCACTAAAACTTGTCTGTGTTTAAGCCTCTTGCTTTTATTTTTCCTCATGAACAGTGACAATTTAGTTTTGCACCCAGGGGCTTTCAGCTGATGGAAGTCAAGCCTGCTGGGGAAGCTGGCCAGGATTACAAGATCTCTGTATGAGACGACTTAAGTGCTTTGGAACATCTGGGGATACCACAAAATCACAATTGGGGTTAGAAAACTACAGATATTTTTTTTTAGTTTTCTTTTAAAGGAAAAGGTCTTAGACAGAAAAAATATGGATGGCCTTAATAAGCACTTTAAAATATTTCCCATCATTGGGAAACTTGATGATGAGTGTAGATACTAACCCAAGCCTTGTCATCATAGCATCTGAACAGCTTCCAGACTGAAGCTGTATTTCTAAAGGCAATAGTCAAACTTGATAGAAACAATAGGAAACAAGAAAAAAAGCTTTCATAAGTGGAAACCAAAACCAACCCATTTTTATAATTACCAGGAACACCACTTATCTGTCCATTTGTCTGTTAGACCCTTAGAGGGTCATAATATTGCCAAGGTAAAAGTAAAATTTAAATGCTGCTGTTTCTTATTTCTGTTATGTTCCATGATGTGTCAATGAATCATGCAGTTATTTTCTCCCTTTTGTGTCACATGAATGGGTTTTTAGAAACTCACACAGCCTGTGAAGGACAGCAGTATATTGACTCCTCTGACCTTTTACTTATTCTGGACTTTGATTGACTGGTCTCCTCTCTTCTTGCAGTGTTGGCAGCTGCCAGGAAGAACCACAGCGTCAGACACTTGAACTACTGAATTTTGAAAAGGTGAAAGCAGCAGAGCTTAGTTATGCTGTGATATCTCATAAGACCATGTAGGGCATTGAAATTCAGATGTCTTGTTCTTGTGACAAAGATAAGTGCAAGAACAGGAAGATGAAAAAGAACATCAGAAGAATGAATATTCTTTCAATAAAGACTTTAACAAAACTCTGGGATAGTACAAATTTAATCTACCTTGTTACAGTAGTGTACTAACTGATCTCTTAGATACATAGCCAAATTCTCACTTTTCATCACTATACAACAATGGCATTTTGTGCAATTTTTACATGAATACACACATTGATTGAGTCAATATTTTTATACTTTTAGGAAGACTTCTTTAACAAGTAAAGCACCTATTTAACTAATAATGGACTGTTACAAGTGAAGCCTATCCCTTCTTCTGCTAAATACTCAATTTGGTTACACTCCAAGTTAATAGAATATTATGAAATATATGGAAATCTTTCTTTCCTTTGAAATGTGTAAAGTTCCAAATGTAATATTATCTTCTGCAACAATTGCATGCTGTAGTTCTTCACAATATCTTCACTCATGCTGCAGCAAAACAGCACTGACCCTAACCTGGGATTCACTGGCAAAAAAATCTCCCTCATATGTAGACAGTATAAATAATTCCATAAAAATGATCCTATTTTTAGTTCTCAGAAGGTAGTTTGCAGTGTATTCCAGCATAACATTCAAGACCATAGGAACATTTACATATCTGAAGACAATATGTAGTCTGTAACATGTGAAAAGCCTGTAGAAAACTGGGCAGAAGACACATGTCCCAGAAGAGACAAATTTTGTGGCATTCCAATAATGAATTTGAAAAAGATGTTTTTTACTAACATTGGTAAGCAAGTCTGAACTATACCAACAACACCGCATGTATTAATAAAAAAACATACAGGTGAACACCATAGACTGATACAATTGTACCAAACTTCATTGTATTCTTCAACCTGATTAATAGATAACTCTTGAAATTACATCATCCTACTTAAGTAAACAAAGAGTGTTAAAAAGGAACAATAAACTCAGTCCAGGAACAGCTAAAGGTAGCTGGGTTGACACTGGGTGTAGAAAGTGGTGATAGATGTAATCATGGCATTTTTGTGACCTCCTAAGAGGGACTTCTGCTGACTGAATTAACTCGTGAATTGACTGCAGCTTAATGTTGATCTCTAGTGAGTATTATACAATAAAAGAACAATTAGCAGATAGTGAGGAAAGCTTGAGAATACTTTTAGTTCACATAGGTCTATACTCAATTTTATTTTGCCATCAATTACTGATTGCTGTTTGGCATCTCAGAGACAATTATCTGCTCTCAGCTCCTCTATTCCTTAATCCTTTTCTACTAAAGGAAAGCTGCTTATTAAACACTTCCTAGCATGCTTTGCCAGCCTTTCAGTCTCTGCATGTTCTTTCTGCTCAAGTGCTCAAAGTAAAAATCTTGGTCAGGAGCTACTTTTAAAAGGCAAAATGCCCCCTGATAACTTCCAAGAAATATTTTTCATACAACGCAGTATGAATGAAAAGTTCAGAAGGTACAACTGCTGCCACACGTTTTTCACATGTACATAAATCCTCACCAAGGCCTGTGGTTTAATCTTTGAGGCTCAAATTGTTGGAGCAAGACTTTCAAGACAACAGGTATAGTCTTCCTGGACTCACAGACTTAATAATTGAAGCTCCTATAATTAATGAAAACAAAGATGTATGTGAGTGTTTGGGTTTGAAGATGATATAAAATAACTTAGAAGCTACAGGATTTTGCAGACTTCTTTACTGATGAACTGAAGAGAGGTGAAAATCATTAAATGAATATTTTTTTAATGACTCATTCCATAATAAAACTTGGCTACCTTCTTATTGTACTTAGGCACCTGTGAATAAAAATATTTTGCATAAAATTATTAACAATAGTAACAGAAATAATTTACTGAGCTATTAGGTTGAGGAAGAGATATTTCCATAACGATGTCTCTAGGAGTAGCTTGAGTACTCTTTCTAATTGATTTTCAATGACTCTTAACAAAAAGCTGGATATGAAGATCTTGGGCCATGGATACTGTTTGGATCGGGCTTCAGCTGGGCTGTAGCCAAATATAATATAGCAGCACCAAGATAAAAGTCATCCCTTATTTCTGTGAAAAACTGAGAATGGATATATATACATATAATGTCAAGGAAATTAATGCTTACTTCATCCTTTGTGTTTGCTGAAGTTTGTTGAGCTACAAGTAAAGACAGATAGTTGGAATACAGCTAAGTAAAGGAAAGCACCGATGAGGATGGTCATTAATATGGATTTCTTACCTGACAGCTTCATTTTGGAGATATTTTGCAAATGCATTGGGGGCGGGTTTCAGCTGTCAGAGGGAAAAACCTACTTTTCCTTACATACAGGTGCATGAGGATGCTTAAGTTACCATTACAATCACTGAAGATCTGGTCAATATAGCCATGGTATGTAGAAAAATGACTGCTCACTCAGAGAAATTAGGCACCACCTTTGGTCAGCTAAGTTTCTTCACAGATTTCATTGACTTTACTGCCAATAAGCTCGATTCAGTTGCCTGCAGGTAGGTATCTAGGATAGGATATCCTGCCTGGACTCCAGCTGATTCTAGAGAAGGAAACATACCTCTTACTGGTCCTTTGCCATGTTTATCAGCAGTGTCATTGATACCCTACAGTGTCTCAAATGGATCTCTAGACCTGAGTGTGGGCACCTTAACAGAGCCAAAGTTCTCTACTGATTATAGGCACCTAAGCTTAGATGTGTGACACTGTGAAATGAACCCCACTCCAGATGTAATGTTCTCTAATCTCTGCATGTCATAAACTGTCAGAGCAAAGACATGAACTGGCAAGATAATTTTACACTCTGTTGAGAAATGAACTGTCTTTCTTATTACAAGGTGAAGACCAAGAAACTGTGCCAAGAAGGCTGGGAAACTGCAGAGGTTTTTGCAGAAAGAGGGAAAGTTCTTAAATTGTTAGAATCCAGGTACTCAAGAAAAAATGCATAATTTATTGCAACTAAGGCTGGATTATACTGTCATTTATGCTTAATGTCTTCCATTGTAAAGGGCTCCTACATCAAAAGAAATACATGCCTTACAATTGTAACACAATTACCTCTCTACAGGGACAATCCCAATCAAGTAGCATATAAAGTACTGCAAAAGAATCTTGGAAGAAAGCAAAGTTTGACAGAGGACACTAAGATATACTCTTATTTTTATCAAATATGTACCTTAAGGCTGAATTTTCAAATAGAGGCAATTGAACAAGTCTCATAACTGCATGAGACACAGTGATTTGAAATGCCAATCAGGTAATTTCACATACAAATGCAGAGTTCAGTTCTATTTGCATATGTATAAGCTGCTTTCCCTGCATAGCTGTGGAGAGCGCATGGCTGGCATGAATAAACATTTCTAGGCACTTTCAAAAAACACTTCAGCCTTGTTGTCTGTCACTTGAAAATTGTCCTTAAATGTTCATGCAGTGAAAAGAAGACCTCAGTTTTTCAAGAGTTAGTGGCCTTTTTCTCCACTGTGTGGGATTTATTACATGATTGGTCCATAGTTCTTGGGCTTCCAAAATATTCCTGTAAATATTCCAGTAAATATAGCTGCTTTTTTTTTTTTAATGTGCATAGGTAGATCACACATTCCTGGAGGAATCACAAGTGCAAATATTTCCAAGAAACTGCTTAAGACTGACACCCAGGTTCTGATTATCTTCCTTTCAATTCTTCCATCCTTTGTCCTCTTAAGTCATTCATTCTGTGCAAAGGAATAAAAATTGGTACCCCCATAAAAAGGAAGGACTTTTTACACCTCTTTCTATAGTATCAGAAGGTGTAATGTCTGAAATAGTCCTGAGACTAACATTTAGAACTAGCAACATTAGATTCTCTTACATGCTTAATAAATGAAAACAGGTGAATATTCAGTGAGTTAAGAGGTTGGGTTTGTGCGATAATAAACAGGTAAATGGTAGGGCTAATCATGGTTTATTTCAGAATCAGCCTTTCAAGGCTGCTTAAATAAGATTTAGACACACAGCAGTCAGCATATATCACAATCCTTAAATCCAGGACCCAATTTACATAGATCTTCAAAATCTACATGAAAAGTCTAGTTAGAATAGTGAGGCTGAAACAGAGTGGTCAATTAAGAACACAGACAATCTCTCATATCTTTTTATCTTTGCATTTATTGAACTTCAGCATACTGCTGAGTTTTTGTTAATATGCAAAGAATGTATGAAAAATGGAATAGCTTTTGTCACTGGATTTCTCAAAACCTCACTACTAAAAGGCATTTTTATTATTTACTTTCCCCTGAGAGTTTTAGAACTGTACTGCAGCTTTTTCTGGTTTTATAATTTGTTAATTTATCTTTCCCACAAAGAATCTAAAAACTATAAAATCAAGTGCCTATAGTAGCAACTAAAAAAGCTAACAAAAAATACAATAGGAGAAAATTTCCTGCACACACCAATATATCACAAAAGGGTGAATTAGAAAATTCACACTTAGGTGTATCTTTCAACAGCCACAGTTTATCTTTCTGTTCCAGAGAATACCCTAATTTTCCAGCATGACTTTTTAAGTGCAAGATTACTTATTTAGAGAACTTTAAACATCTCTTCAGTGACCTTCATCCTCTTCTTGAGTTCTCAATCTTAAATGTGATAATCTTTCTATCTGCAATATAATACATATTTCCTTGGCTGGGTGTGAATTAAGGTATTAAGAGGGTGAAAACAGTGGAGTAGCTCCTGCCATTAGCCAAAGCTCCATCCAGGCTTTCTGCAGAAACCTTCATCAAATTCTGTGCCAAACCCCTAGCTTATATTGCACTCTTTTGTAACAGTCCACAAATTCAGGAGCATCTTAAATCAACTAAACATTAAAGTGTTTGTTCAGTTGAATGTGTATATGAGTAATATGATCAGAAAACAGTTGAGCAAAATAATTGCATGGAAATCTTTTGAGATTAAAAAAACCTGCTTTGTTTGGGAACAACTTTTTTGGTTGGGAGAATCCATTTTCTTTTCTAATGTTAAATGAAAAGTTAAAGATAAAGGTAGTTTTCTTTTGCTGGAAGACCTTCCCTGCTATCTATGGACAAAGAACAAGGGGAAAAATGCTACTTGTAGCTAAATTTTGTGCCTTTCTTAAAATGCCACAAAGCCAGAGTCCAGCTTGCTTTCAGAAAGGGGGTGGAGGGAAGTCTTGGTGAACATATACTATTCTTTCAACCATCCTAAGCTGCGGGTAGTGACATGACATATATTTGATAATTTCCCAACATTATGCTTCCAAAGTAGAAACAACATAATAATGTCTTGAACCTTTCTGTTTCTCCTCCTAAGGAAGTTGCCTGTCAAGCTTTGTCAGAACTGGTTTATACCAGGAGTTTCTCTTCTCCTAAATATGGTTGGTCAAGAGTAGCAAACAATACCATATCTACCATCTGGAAGAGGCATTGCCACAATCAAGTCACTGTGAGGAGAATTAAAAAATGAGGACTTTCTCCTGCACACACATTGACTATGTCTCTTTTGGTAAAGAGATGTGCCTGAGGCACATCTCTGGCACCAAGACGAGGCAGGGACTGGCCCTGTTTCATACTATTGAACTCACTCTCCAAAACTGGATGCCTTTGTGCAACCTGTCTATGGGGAATGGTTCCTGATCTGTTCCAACTCCTTGAGACATATCTGAGAAAGTGTGAGCTGATAAGCCAAAACCATATCAGGGACCAGTCCAACTACCTAGAGACAGTGGCAGGCCAATCTGTAGGGATGTTCTTTGGCTATGATTAATTTACTAGCACAGATGTGGCCTTTGAGTCTGATATTCCCAGCAATGTCATGGTAATTTTTTTCTTCTTTGATATATTTCTGATTATTCTTTTAATCTCACATGTGCTACATCAAGATACCTCTGTCAAGTAGAAGTAGCTTTTTAACTGATCTGCTCTTGTAGCTACTTTGTAGTAAAATGGAAGGTAGTGTAGTGAGAAGAGTGCATTATATTTTCTTAGAGATAGCACCTAAATGCTCTGAGATCAGGACGTAATACAAATGCAGAACAAAACAGAGGGCTCAGTCCCCTGTGCGTCTTCAATAAGAAATCTGGCAGCCATTTTTTAAAACATCATAAAGAACAACATATCAATAAATTATCTTTACAGTGCTCCAAGCCAATGCATCTCAAGAAAGCCTCAAGGGCTCAGGAGAGTATCAGAAAATGAGTCATGGAAACAGAAAATAAAATGGCAGCCTTCTACACAAGCAAGCAAACAAGGGGTGAAATACAAAAAATAAATGAGCATTCATCTTGGAGTAGTAAATGAAAACCACAATGGTAACAACTGTGTGAGATACTCAGAGGGTGTTACTTTCAAAAACATGAGGTGACCATCGTTCGGGAAGTACTGCTGTAGGACAAGCAACAACATTGCTTGCTACCTGTGAAAGCTTAAACTATGGTTGAGCAGCTGTTTCCTACTGAAAGTCTTTAGGTTCAAGGTGAGTGACATACTGCTGAAGTATGTTGGGTGCATGTGATCTTACTCCAAAGAACTGGTACACACACGAGTGCTGCACAGCTCTGTTCAGAGATACTGGCCAGGCTTTCAGAAATACCTTAGCTGCACCATCTCAGGAAGCTATCATCTCACACATTATCATGCAGGGAAGACATGTATCAACACTTTGAAAATCTACCAGTCTATGACTAGTTTGACCTTCAATATAGTATGGATGTGATCTCTTCTGCTTTTTTCCCAGATAGAGGCCTCTGAGAAAGGCCTCTGGGGAGCTTCAGCTGCAGGAAGTTTTGCATGCCTCTGTCTTTTTTGTGCAGTGTTATCTCTCAGTCACGTTCCCAGCTTCAAATATTCCCAAGTTCAAAATAAAGACAAAATAAAGCCACTGAATCTGCTGCTAGTAAATACACATACAATAGAAAAGGAACTTCATAGACTTTCTTTTCCTGCAGGCATGGAGTGATGGTACTGTTCATCAGATTTCCTGAGAGCATCATTTTCTCTCCTTTCTCCTGTGTTCATCTATCATGCTAACTGCTGCTTGGAGTAAAATAAAGAAAAACATTATACTGGCATGATCAGTTAATACTGAGAGGTAAAGTTCTTTTGTGAAGCCTTAGAAATAAAAGGAGATTTCAGTGTCACTCTTGGATTTCATTAATTCAAGTAAAAAAAATCAAATATTGCTGTCTTTTTTCTGTCAGTTAAGCAGACAACTGTAGTGAGTGAATGGCACTTTTCCCTTTGGTTACACAATATTTACATCTGTTCCAGAAACAGGTGGAAAAAAAAGTCTGTATTATCAGGTTAGGCTAGCACAAGGAGGAAGAAGTCCAAGATTTTTGAAGAAGGAAAGATATAACAAGGAAATACAAAGCTATTAACCCATCCTTACCCTTATCCCGTCTGAGTCCTGAAAAAAACCAAATTTGAACTCTTGCCTGGGACAAAAATTTATGTTTAGAACAGAAACTTCATATTTTTCTATAAGCTAAAGAAATAGGCATGATGTCACAGACTGGCAGATATCAAATTATGCTATCAACTAGATTTTACTCATCTTTTAAATTCTCAGTGTGCGATTCATGTCAGGTTAGATGTCTGTTCTGTATGCTTGCAAGCTGGTCATCAAGGTCCCCTTAAAGTCAGTGGAGAGTATTGGCTTTACTGGTCTAATTCAATGCTTTACAGAGGTAACTGGTGATTCAGCAGTTTGGATTTGGTTGCAGACTTTACTAACTGCTAGTAGGTGCTGATTTCTTTGCCACTTTATTCCTGAATTTCTGAAGTCATTATCAGGGAGTTGTTGCCTTGAAAGAATTAAGATGTCTTTCCCTTACTCTTGTAAAGCATTTGTCTGTGAGTGAGATGGAAAAAAAAGAGTCTTCTTTTTATGAAGGTTTATTATCTTTTTGACTGCCTGTCCAGAGTATGTCTCATTATTAACCTTGCAATGCAGCCAAGGTACAGCAAATGCAATTGTGGTTTACAAAATAAGACAGGCATTTTAATACTTCTCAAGAAAAGAAAAGAAAAAACCCAAAACCTAGCTTGCAATGCTAACTTCTCCAGGTATTGATTTCTGGACTTTATGTTTGTGGTTTGGCACTCTTTTCTTTTTTAGAGAACAATTTCTCCAGCTGAGATAGTTCCGTTCAGGTATCCAATAGCTGTGATCTCACTTATAGGGATGGGTATTTGGTGTCTTTCCAATCTGTAGATCAGTAGCCTTACACTACCACACTACACAGTAGCCTCTTATACTAAGCTGTAAGCTATGATGCAGCTCTCTTTTTTGCATGCCTGTCAAAGACTTGCCTTTTCTATCATGGCTTAAGGCAGCATGTGAGGCAATGCACTTGACAGGAATTGTGCTGGGCAGTGTGGCTCCTTCGCTTCTGTTTTCTGCTTTTTTGATGGGTTGTGGTAACCCTGGCAACCACCTTGCTGCATTGTTAGTGCCTATGTACAACTGCTGGTGCACGCGCCTGAAGACTGCTAAATGTTGTGAAGGAGTGTGAAATGCTGCCTTGGATTCTCTCTCCTGCCATGTATTGTCCAAGGGAACCACAGAAGCTCAGCAGCAAAACACTTAACTATTTAACAGCAGGAAGTCTTTTCACATCCCAGTGAATGAAGCACAAGGATTTTTCCATTTCAGTTGACATGTCTTGTTTTATGGGGGTGAACTTTTACTCCTCTGCAAAAGACTATAGGAAAGAAGTGCCTATCCCTAATCTCTGCAGTTATCCTGCCCAAGATGTATCATTGACAGAGCTACCAAGCACAGTTATTACTCTTCCACTTCAGGATGCTGTGAGGCAAGCTATCCACACTCTGCCCAGATAGGCTATGTTAGGAAAAAGGCCATTGCTGAAAACACAGACCTATGGGTCCTTCCAGTAGCCTGAAGACTGTAGATAACTGGAGGGGTGGAGGGAAAGAGCAAAATAATTAACAAAGCAAATTTAGGCTTACTGGTTTGAGTTTTATCATTGCTATTATATATTTGAAGAATAATGGCTTCATTGTGCATAGTTTCTTATTTACTGTTCTGTTTGGAAAGGGATTTGATGAGCCACAAGTATTTGTCTTCTCTCATGACAATGAATGTAATAGAGAACAATATGGGGTAGTTTTCTTGGAGGGGGGAGGAGGCTAAAGGCAGAAACCAGGTTTTATTTTCACTTAGAGCTTGAATGAGTAAGCCTGCCCATCTTCAGAAAACTTCATTAATTGTGATGGGTAGCTATAGCAACACATCTACAAAAAACAAAACTATGGCTTCCCAAGAGACAACAATATACCGTTGTATTCTTATGAGAGTATGGATGCAGGTCATCACTATAATATGTACTTGGGGAGCAATTAAGATGTTTATGGTCATGGTCTCATTGTTCTTATTTAGCAGGACAGTGGCATATTGAACAAGAGATATCTCTTTTGTTCCCTTCTCCCCTAGTTAATTTTCCCAAACAGCATGTTTTCTATATTTCTGAATGCTTAACTGTTTTTGAATACTTAATGGTTTCACTATGTTTTACTTCTATAGAAAAGAAAATGAATGTGTAACTACCATGGTGGTTTTGAGTTCCTTCTTTTCCCTAGCCAGACAACTTTTTTAAAAATCTGATTTAGGCTTAACACCTCTACAATGCATTATGTGTAATGGAGAAATGTTAAAACATATGTGCCATTAAAGCCAGCACAAGATTCACTAAAACATGTAATGACAACTGTACCTAATAACTCATTTTTTTAATACAGAAGTTCAAGACTACTGAGATACAGAACTAAATGCATCTCAGAGGGAGGAGACGTTTTGATGTTTGCTCAACATCAAATCCAAGTTTGCCATGATCAGTACTGATCAGCTTATTTCTGTAACTGATATTACTTGGATAGAACATGGTGTCTTCCTGAACATTAAGACAAATGAAATTTTTATCGTCCTAAGAGTATCATTTTGCTGCACAAACAAAGCCCAGTACAGAATAGGACTCTGCAGAGCTGCCTTGTCCAACAGAGATAGCAGATAAGAGAGGCAGAGTGAATGCTTAACAGGATGCCTGAACATACAGGAAAAGGACGGTGCTGCTGCTGTTGCTGCCCCAGTTTACTGATTGTATCTGTCTTGTCAGATTAGACCAAGTCTATTGGTGTATACAGGGAAAGCAGAGCTGTGATCCTGCCTCCTTCAGGGTTGTGGCAGCAAGGAAGAAGACAGTAAGGAAGCATAATTCTGCTTCGACTTTGTGGACTGCTTGAGAGACTGGAGGAAAAGGCATATAATAAGCCCTACAACTCTGTACTCACATTATGGCCATGCTGAAAGCAAGACTTTAGTATATGTCTGAAGCTATAAACAAATAAACAAAAAGAAAAAAACCCTAACAAATAAATAAAAATAATGTTCAATTAAAAATAAGATTTGTGTTTGAATTTATGTGTTTGCTTTTCCATATATTTTCTCCCCTGACAGCCTTCCTACCCCTGAACAGTGTGAAGTATGGGAATTTCAGAAGCACTGTCTGTGGCTTGCTTTTTTAATTCTACTGCGTCTTACTATGGAAATAGTTGTTAGAGTGCAGATCATTTAATCTGATTTACATGGGATTCCAATTAAAGTCAATGCCAGTTCTCTGGACAGACAAATGCATTACAAGGCTTTCCAAGAATACCTTTCAGAGATGTTCAGTGCTTTTCCAGCATTCCGATTTGGGTGGGTCAGCCAGTTACAGAATTTTAGCCAGCTTCATATTTTGATTCCAATATAGTAGAAAAATTCAGTGCCAAAACTGTATTGAAATTCTTAAATCTTTTCTCCTTAACACCCTAATGTAAGTCAAATGTGCACATGAGAATATCTGCTTTGATTATAAGAGAAAAAAAAAACAGCAAGACACTTTCATAGTTGGTTTGGTAAGAAAACCTTGGCTATATGCACAAAAAAAGAAACTCAAAAGAGAGACTAAATATTAGAGAAATCTGTAAAAGTGTGTGCCTTAAATTTCATTTTTTAAAATACTTTCATTGTAAGGGAGAGGGCAATGAGATAAGCTTTTTAAGCACATTGGTGGCATTACATTGTTGATACAGGGGTGAAATTGGGAAAGCCAAAGCTTGGCTGGAGCTGAAACTGGCAAAATTTGTGAAAGAGCAACAAGATGAGTGTCTGTGGGTACATCAGTGGCAAAAGGAAAACCAAGGAAAGCATGAGCCTGCAGGTGAGCTGAGCAGGCAACCTAGTGATGAGAAACATGGGAACAGATAAGGTACCGGATGCAATTCTTGCCTCATTATTTACTGGAAAGGTCTGTTCTCAGGCCTCCCATGTCTCCATGCCTCATAGCAAGTTCTGGAGGAGAAAGGTACACACAACAGAGGAGGTTGAAACTAGGGACTACTTAGGTAATATAAATTGGAGAGAAATACATTAGATGAGTAGACTGGGATGTAGTAGACAACTGACTGGGCAGATGGGCTCAGAGTGTGGAGATCAATAGTTCAAAGACTAACCAGCATCATGTTATGGATTACCCTCAGAAATGATACTATCAACACTGTCACAAACACCAGGATGATGAGGAGGAATGCTCCTTCACAAGACCTCCTTAGCTCCGTGACTTTGAACAGGTCTAAGGACTCTTCCAGAGCAGAGGAATGCCAGTATTTATAATCCACTGCACAAATCTCACAGTATAAAACTCTAGGTGTTTCCTTGTACCCCTCCAGACTTCCCTGACTATCTCTGGTTTGGGTATAGCACAAAGAGTTCCTACTTAAACCATTCTTTCAACATGATCTTGAAACAAGCTGTAAAACCATTTCCATTTAGACTTGTAAGTGGAAAACAGGCAAAGTGCTACATTTGAGTTTTGCACCTTTATTAGAAAACCTATTAAAGGACTGGATAACAAATTACTATTAATTACATTAACATTTCTAGAGGCTCTGATAGTGACAGTCATTGTACTTACATGTAATAAAAAGATACCTGGGAAATGGAATTTTCACTCTGATCAATGTATTGAACAAGTCCACCAACATACAATGAAGTGAAGAGACAGGGACATACCCTCAAAAATCCCTAATCCAATGTTTCTGGAAGCTGGGAAGATACAAGTAAAGCATACCACAGACTGTGGCCAGTCACACCTGCTCTCCATAAGTAGCATCTTATATTAGCACTGTTAGAGAGACTACAGGGCTAGGTGGACCATTGATTTTACTCTTGGTTTTACTAATGAAAGTTAAATTAGCAAAGGTTCAGAAGAAGTCCCACCTGTCAAGTAAACCTAGAATTTATAGCTAAGAACTTTCGTGTCTTCTCATGCCCTGAGCTTTTCTTTGGAAAAGTGGTGTGGCCAGGCTCTGAACCAATTCTTTGCAAGAATTGTGAGGCACACAGAAAAAGGCCAGCAACCAAAGCAGTAAGTCTTTGTAGAATGTGCTGAATGGATTAATGGAGTACTGCTATACTCTCTTTCTCATGAAATTTCATAACAAATCCAATGATGAATAGATCTTAGCAGACATTGATTATCACTCAGTGATTATCCCAATCCTGAAGCCTACAAAATGGAATAATGAAATTCTAATTGACAAAACCTGAATATTTGCTGTCTGATTTGTCAGCCTAATGTTCATATGTCTTCACACCTATAGGTCTAATTCCTTCATCACAAATCTCTTAGAAAAATACGATCAGTCTTTTTTCAAAGGAAGATATTATTCCAATAATTGTGGCACAATGGCTAGTGAAGTGCAAGCAACCAAGGAACTGCTGACAGGCTTGGACAGTATTTGGAAATGATAGGTCGAGAGTAGTCTTGAATGCCCCAGATCATTCCTCTTTAGAGATCCAATGTACAAGGCTTGCCCAGGCTTGTTTGATCCAGAAAACAGTGCAAGAAGTAGTATCAAAGTGTATTATCCTCAAAATTACAAGAACCTTGCTATATCTTGGGCTGAAGGGAGACATTGCTTAATTCTTTGTTTCAGAGGTTTCATAGACTCCAAACATGTTGGTTCTTCCCTATATAGGCTCTAGCTAAGAAAGCTAGTTGAGAAAATATTGAGAATAAAATGTTTCATCACCACCAGATGAAATGATCAAATAGAAAATTTTTGAGAAGAGTTAATCTCGCTTATTCTTACTTTGCTTACATTCCCACTTTCAATTGCTTACTCCTGCCAAATGCTCGCAAGCACTGCAAACATACCAATAATCAGTAATAGTTCTAAAGAGGCTTTGACCTCAATAGAATTATTCACCTGCAGAAATGAGTTCTCTCTTCCAAAAAGGTGGTTGTATCGGGGGGGGGGGGGTCAAGATACTGGCATTTTTTTATAACCTTCCACATTAAGGGCTGCCATCTTCCATAGAATGGAAATAGTATCATGCATTTCATTGAGAAACTAGGTGTAAGTGTAAAGAAGGGTAGCTGATCAATTGAATTTAATACATGAATGCAACAAATCCTCTTTGAACACAGATTTTCTACAAACCACTGCTTGCTGGAATTTGTATATATAGTAAATTTTAATGGCTTTTTTCTTTTCCAAATAAACGTTTCACTTTTTGTACAACAAAACCAAAACATGGATAGAATTATCATTTCAGCTTTGGAAACCTGCCCAAAAGCATTCACAATACAGCAGTGTCATTATAATGATAGCAGAGAAAAATTGCAACCTTTTTGCCCCATTTCAATCATAATATGCCTGAACTATAAGAGAGTATAACAAATATTTTGTGTGAAATTAGACTGTTAGCATAAAAATATTATAAGGAATATTTGTCTTAGAATACTGTGTCAAGCTTTGAATAGAGGTTAGTGTAAAGTCTTGCCAGTGATACAATGCATATTTTTTTTAAGTGGTAGTGAAAGAAAGCATGCACAATATGTATAATTTTTGCAGTATTGGCATAATGATGAATACCATAGCAGTCAAACTTTGGAGGTTTTGTGTGACATTCCTACACACACTAGCATCTGTTGCCTTCTTGTCCTCCTTCCTATTTAGCATTCAGGATCCTGAATTTCCCAAGTCTGCTAAGAACGTTCAGAGTTTATTAAAGCTTCACTGCACTGGAGAATAGTATTTAAATACTGTGTCACCAAGCACTGCAGTACACTGATCTTCATTGCCCCCAGCTAGTCCCAGCTGCTCACCATGGTTATATTGTCCTAGATTTTCTAAAGGAAATAGCTCTTAATAGCAGCAGATACCCTTTTTTGTTCATTTGTTTGTTTCCTTTTCTGGTGCAAACAGAAACAATGGAGGAACAGAAGTGTTAAAGGATGGGAAGAGGCGGGGGCAGGTTAGGGTAGAGTAAACCTCCCAGGCTTGAATGCAGATTCAAAATTCAGACTGCAGTGGTTTTTAGAAATACAATCTGAGCTTGAAATACAAATGCACACTGTGGTATTTAAAGAGTTACATACAGCTGCTTTATCTGTTTGGGAACAATTCAAGAGTCCATTCTAGTCACTTGTTCTAGTGAAAGGAAGCCTCTGGGTGACTGAGAGGTGTTCACTGTCACATTGGCCAGTACGGAGTATCTCTGCCTTTGAAAGTCCTTCCTATTGCCCAGGTCAAAGGAATTACTCCCTGGTATCTTAGATGCAGCATAGCTGATCCCCAGTCTGGTCTTGACAGCTAGTCTAATTGTATAACCTGACTAACACTGGAAATATGGGCATTCAGTCTTCAAACATTGTCAGGAAACTAAGACAGGAAAACTGGTAAAGAAATCCTTTTTTGTTCCATATTTCCCTCTGTGTAGGAGTAAAGAGAGAGATTTTCAGGTACACAAATGGGAATTAGGTATCCAAAGCATCAGATTTTGATAGAAGGCAAATGCTTAACTGTTTCTTTATTCTCTCTCCCCTCCCCCCACCCACCCACAATCCCATTAAATTTCACTTTTTCTGTTGAATGTAATTCAGATTCAAGTGTGGGTGTCCTTGAGACAGAAGCGAGAACCGCTGGTTACTCTGCATCAGTGGACCAGCTAAAAGAAAATGGATTACAGTTACTTCAGCAAATTAAATATATTTAACAGTGGTTGGCTATATTCAATGTATTAATCCTTAGTTAGAAACAAATCTATTTACTAGACTGACACAAATGCTTCTGTACAACCCATTTAATGGGACAATGCACTATTACTTTAACCCTATTTCCAAAATTCCCTCAGAATCATCAACACATTACGTTGCATTACTTTAGCTATTTAACAAAAATAATTTCAGGATTTTTAAATGGGACTTACTTGGAAACCTTGCTACAGCCAATAGATCAGGTCTTGAAAAAAGGATTTGGTGCCAATATCTCTCTTTTTATTAGGTGACCCAGCAACAGAAATTGCAAAGCCTCCAAATAAAATTTTGGCAGTTTCTCTTAGTGGAGCCAAAGGTCTTTTTCCTACAGCCTTTCCCAATCCTGCCAGATGCTGAACACCTTTATCAGTCACTAGCATCAGAAAGCGTTGAGATAAAGTCAGTCCTTCAAAGTACCCTGAGTAACTGAACCTGATCTAATTTTGAAGTTAGTGCTGCTTTGACTACAGACCTAGATAACCTCCAGAGGCCCCTTCCAACCTGAATTATTCAATGGTCTTGCAACTTTTTGTCCATGTTAAGTCATTCCACAAGACAAGGTACAAAAGCCAAATAAAACTAACTGGGACAAAAATTTCTTCATATTCTTAACACGCTCATGGGCAAATTATATTGAAGCAGAGGTGGCTCTACAGTGAGACAGCAGCAGTGAAGGAGAAAGAGGCTGGAAGTGCAACAAACTGCAAATTGGCTCAGATTTCAGAGTTTGATTTAACCCTTTCCCTCCCACAAAGATTTTCATCCATCGGTACAGGAAGCCGAAGTGTTGATTCGACTCTTGGATTCATTATGGTTCCAGGGAGCCTAGCAAGTGAAACATGATTCCTGGCTTTTAAAGCCTTCGAGACAGTAAAGAGACATGTTGCATGAGCTGTTGATTCATATACTAGTTCTAGTACCTTGAGGGTAGAAAGGTTTGTTCGGTGGATAGCTGGCATTTCCCTGCTGCATGTAGTTCTGAGGCATATTGTAAGGCCACGCTCCTCGGAGGAGAGGAAAATGGGTAGGGGTCCCATGGTCCCAAGGGACAGAAGGAGGGTTCATTTTACCAAACTGTCCTTGGAAACCCTGATCTATTTTTCAATTGAAAGGGAAAAGCACATTGCAAGTTGAAATAATTAAACAGTAAGTCACAAATACAATTTACATCTTAAATAACAGTTTGCAGGGGACTTAATGCGACTAGTCTGATGTGCTACTCTTTTTTTTTTTAATTATACATCATTAAAAATTACCACCTAAATTACTTTATTATTCACTATAATAGAATTTATTGGGGAGGAAGACAGAGGATGAATCAGTATTAAAATCAAGACCTACAATTTCACTATTCCTATGTTATTCTCATGATGAAAAATACAAGGTCTGAACAATGTTACTAATATCTGATCCCACACAGATACTCACTACCACTGACATAGCTGTGACATGAAAGCTATTATATTACCCTACTGCAAGAAATAATTCTCAGGAGTACACTGGAATTCCACTAATACTTATATGCTTAAGAAACTTGATATCTAGATCATTGACTAACTTAAAATTTACTTTTAGAAAGAAGAACAAAAACTTTTAAAATAAGTACACAAATTGTAAGCTATTCCATTTATAAACCCAGTATTACTGCAGCATTAAGGATGAGAAATCAAGCAGCCAAGGAGGCAGGACACACAACAGTTGATTTCAAATGCTGTATTGCTAATCCTGCTTGGTTAGTTCATAGCTCCCAATTTCATAAGATACAGCAATGCCTGCTAATTTAAAAACTTCATCAATGTGCATTTAAAAACAAATAAATAAATTCAAGTAACTATTCCTCTCAGTATATCAGTTCCCCTTCAGGCTCATCATAAAAAAAACACTTGCAGACAGACTTTCATTAAAGAAAAGCAAGCTACACATCTAAAAAGAACAGTAGTGTTTATACAATAAAACATGAAGCATGGCTCTAGAGTATGCACGAAAAGAAGTTGTCTGTCTGAAACTTCTATGATCCTACTTCTAATCAACTGCCTACTGAAAATAAAGCAAAGTCACTTTTTCCAAGTCAGGGTTATACGAGCTAAAACAAAGTTTCCACTAACTTACTGTTCCCAAATTGTCCTAAGCAAGTAAGAAAGCAGGCTTCAAACAGTGCGCATACAGCTCACCTCTACTGTGCGCCTACCCAGTGACCCCACCTTAATAGCATCTAAGCCAAAAAGGAAACAAAACTGATTAAAATACAAAGAGGAAAATTACCAGAACTGGGAACTAGGAAAAGGAGTGTGATGAGATTGGAAATAGATGGAAGTTGAGGCAAGGGAAGAAAAATACTGTGACTGACAGCACAAGAAAACTGGGAAGTCTTCTGTGCCAGCAGAGTGGAAGCAAACAGAGAAAGAGAGCAAAAGGAGAAAGACTGAAGACAGGGGCTGACTGGCCACATGATGAGAAATGGGACTTGTTAAAGGAGAATGCAGCAGACACTAGGATTTGGGGAGCTTGCCTGAAAGAAGGCAGCTACCTGGGTAAGAAGACTTGTGATTGGAAGGAGCTGCTTGAGAAAATGTCAGAGCTGGGGTGGATATGGAGGAGGGGACAGATGAGCCTGGACAGAGAATTAAGATCAGAAATGGAGAGTTAGGGACAAAGCACACTGAAGGCACAGAAAACACACTGGTAGTAGTTTCTGTATTCTCTCAAATATATTCCCTGCAAAGCTCTGAATAGAAAAACATGCATCTTGAGCATCTCAACAAATATTTGAAACTCATTGCTGAATTATACCTCATCCCCACACCGTTGACTCAGCTGAAAATCTACTGTTGCTGTCAGTCACCTTACTAGTGCAGAGAAAGGCTGTGCAGGAGATTCAAAATACCCATCTTGCGATGAATGACTGCATCAGTATATTGTATGATGGGTATTTTTTTTATAAACATAGGAGAAGTTACACAATCAAAATAAATCAAAAGACCATTATCATGATCTAAAGATCACAGTTGAAATTTAGGGGCTGCCACAGTTTATGTTGCACAGAAAAGTGTATGGGCTTTAATTACTATATACTGTTTTTCTCAGCCTCAAACATATAAATGTACTTGGCTTTGGTATGAGGCAAAAGGCTGTTACCCACTTGTTGCAGGGAAAATCTGTATAAAGTATTTTCAGGAAACAGTATTGAGATTATGGTAGTTAAATATGGCAGGATAAACTATAGGGAAAAAAAGAATACATAAGATCATGTTATATTGCACTAAATGCAAGAAGGCAATATTCAACTTGTACAACTATTCTCAAAGTTCGTAGCTGCAGTCCCAGCATTCATCTAACGAACTACATAACAACATAAATGGAAACCATATTTGTAAACATATTCACAGAAATGTGCTTTAGACTCAAACAACTATTAGAATGTTTCTCAGTTGAATGCATGATTTCTCATGTGTTGCACAGCTGTTAATGGCAGATTGGACCAATGCCTAAAAGTTGCAATCATCCAACTTGTCTAACTTTTTTCCTATGAAAGTGTTAAGACAGCGAAGGTAATGACTTAGTTTCTTAAGCATCGTATTTTTAATATAAAGCAAGTTGAAAGAATTAGCTGTTTCTGTAACACTTAACACTTGTACACAATGTGCGAGAGGTTTGATACAACAGAGAAGAGTTACCTGAATTCCCCACAGTGCCATTGTTCACCAGTGAGTTTGGAGTCACAGGATTGTGCCAGTGTCCCTCATGAGAAGTGCTGGGGATTCCCATGGGCCTGGCAGCAGGCTGTGCAAAGATGATACTGGGATCATTCAAGCTTACACTGCTCTGGTTATTTGTGGTGGTGCTGCTGCCAGACCTCATAGAAAATGAAACATTTGTAGAATGATGAGGGTTACCCGGTGCAGAGTGAATAACGGGCCCATGAATAGGCCAAGAAGTGTTGGGAAGCTGAATTTGGTGATGGTGCATCTGAAGTAGTCCCAGGTTATGCAAGGTGGAATACTGACCTGGGGGAGATGGGGGAAAGTTAAACAAAGGCAGCTGGACCTGATGGGGTGGCTGTGCACCCTGTTGTGGCTGCGGAACGTGCTTAGACTGGGATATTGGTTGTGGCTGAGTCTGGTTAATGGAGGCTGGCTGAGAGGAATTCTGTGTAAATTGTTGAGGTTGTGGAGAGTAAGATGACTGATGCGAATCAGACTGGAGGGGAAAAAAAAGTATGTATTTCTGATTAGTTCACTAGCTACGTAATGATGTTTTTCTTTAATAAGCACCCACTGTATTAGCCTATTCATAAAAAAGGCAAAGCACTCCCCAGCAACACCCCAAATATTGCACCCAAGTTGCTGCTGGTTTAAATAACTGCAGTTGACTGACACTGATTTTCACCATCAGATAATTTGTTCTGTAAATGTGAGACATCCCACCACCAGAAACATCATTCTAAGCAAACATTAGCCCCAAGCTCTTCATTAAACTCCATCTGTTTCTGATTTTTTTAATCAGTCTTCCCCACCCTGCTTACTTACAGCCCAGAATCTCAGTAGCTAATTACCTTACTTCTAAATAGAGTGGTCCTTATTACTACACACAGTTTAAGTAATTCCAAAGTAAGCTAATATTTCTGTAATTTTTATTTTTATCTGTTAAACAAGAAATTGAAACACCAAAACCCCAGTTTCAATCTACATATCCTGATGTTAGGCCATGGCTAAAGGCACAGAAATAGCAATTATTACAGCCTTTGCAGAGCTCTTACAAACCTTTCCCTTTCACCAAGAAACAGGCATGAGTATTTCATCTGTTTGGTATTGCAGCTAAGCAGAGAAGCACTTCAAGAACTGGGGTGGCTGGGAAAAGACTTTCCCAGTTTATCTGCCAAAATTTATTACCCATGACTGGATTAACCCAATCTGGTTTTAAGCACTGAGACAAGATGGTGATGGCATAAGAGAGGTGCCTCCAAAGAGAAATTCAAATGACAGACAGCTACCTAAACCGGAGATTATTACCTGAATCTCAGATCTCAATCTCCCCCTGGAGTTGCTTGTCTCCCTCCATAGACTACAGCAGACAGCTAAGCTCCAAGTAACTCAGCTGCTGTCAAACATCTGAAGTTAAAGGTCTCTGCAGCTTGTCACTATCCATGACTGCTCGCCTGTCCATTTAAATTGGCAGTCACTTTTCTTCAATAACTGGAGGTCTGCAGGACTTCCCCACACCAGCCTTTCAGAGTGTTCCTTATAGCAGCATGCTGTGTGTCTTGGCCTGTGCAAAAGCTGAAGCCCAGAAGGTGGGATTTCTCCCTGCTGCTATTCCAACTGTTCCTGTATGAGTGCCTCCTATGCCTTTCTATCAAACCAGGAAGACAAGGTAAACCTGGGATTTGAAAGACAACTAGTTTAACAGTTTACATGTTAGGACATGCACTGACTACAGCCTGCCTTCCTGCAAACATTAAACCACCACAAGCATGCATTGGACATGCCAGCAGCAGGAGAGGAGAAATGTTAAAACTCCAGCCTCTTGGTCTGCTTTCCACACTCATGCTTTCCCTTTTCTCTCTCTCTCCACTAACATTCCCCCTTCCCATTCTCCTCAAACAATCCCTGGACAGCACATATTCAGCAAGAAATCCTGGTCAAATGACAACCACGCAACACACACAAGAGAGTCCATGACATCCAGATGACACAAGAATGTGCACATGCATAGTATAGTATAGGAGGTCCAGTGTGCATGATGTCCCTGACTGTATGTGCACCCACCATCCGGCTTCAATTTCCCAAGCAGAAATACAAGGCTCCTAAAAAGATACTCCTGCACCATGTGGTAGCATGGTGGCAGTTCAGCCCTTCACTTAGATGAGGGCTGTATCAGTCCCTCCTTAACAGCATATTATTATAGTAAAACTGATGTCAAAGTCTCTGTTACTAGAGCAAACATTCCAATAAATGCTTGCTGATCAGTTAGGAAATACTTTATACCTCAAGCAGTAAACTGAGCAAAGACCATTAGTGATCAGCAGCCCTGATTACTATGTTTGCTTACTTGCCAGCTTCTTCATTAGCAGGCACGTTTCTCAGACTAACAGCTTAAATTTAATGAATTTCTGCTGTATTCTGTACTCCAAAAACATTAAATGCCAACAGCTGTATTTTCTCAAATACCCTCTGCTATCCATCTCCACTTGGAAGCAGATTAAACAGATTTTATCTAGTTCTCTACAGACTTGAACAGATTCTAAGAGAAAACTACCAAACATTTCCTCATTGTTCTGTTTGTGCTTCCAGTGTGTTCTGGCAGGTTTTTCCCTATGTATCACATCTAAATTGAAGCATGATTCTTCTGTGTTCCCTGCCTGTTCATAACAGTCCCTGAAGACAGTTCTCTTAAACCACAGAGAATCATTATAGTCACAAACCTAAGTCCCCAGCATGTTAATGATAAGCTGTGCCTTATTTCCCCTATTAACTCTAGAACATTGCCAGAATAACTAAGCACAAGACTTCAAAAGGCATCCTAGCTTAAATCTCAAAGATGGTGAAGCTGGCCTTTCAGAACTGCAAGCTATCTCATGTGAAATTTGCCTGTATAGTTTCAATAATGAAAGACTGTAAATGCTCTCCAAGAGACACTACATTATAAATCAAAGTTTCATTAACTGGCAGAGTGCAACGTTGCCATTATAAAGTCCAGAATCTGTTAAGAAAAAACTGTGCAAACCTGCTCCTAGCATGGCTCAAGATCACTGGTTTGCTACACAGCTTGCTTACTACAATGCTATAGCTCAATTGGAACTTACACATTCTGATGACTGTCTAGTGCGCAAGGGTCGTTCCACTTGCTGCTGACTCACAGCCATTAGCTGTGAATTTACCATGCTTCGGACCAACTGGGTGCCTAATTAAGGAACAAAAATGTTAATAAAACACAAGGTTATGGATGACAAAATAATGAACACAGAACTGGGAGTCAGTGATACCTTAACTCTCATGTGACACTGAGTAGGTAAATCACTTTAACCTCTCCTTTAAGTGGAAAGCTTTCCCTCTATTGACAACAGCCAACATTAATAGGTACAGCAGCTAAACTCAAAATCTAATTCTGAGTAATACAAATTCTAGCATGAAGAAAGCTCATTTTCCTATCAGGTGGGAGCAGGTTTCCACGCTACTGCTGTAAGCAGTGGGATTTTCAATAGCAGTAACTACAGCAGAAACTTTTGGGCAAAGAAAAAAAAAAAAAGAGAGCAAGAGTAGGGGTGCCAGAACACAGAAAAGCAGCAAGTTTCTCTCTGAAGTCATTTATGATTGCTTTCTCTACTTTTTCTAGTACTGCAGGTTCTAAAGGGCCTAATTTGAATGGGTTTGCAATTAGACTTGTCTCTAATTACTAACAGTAATTTGAAAGCTGGATGTAGCTTCCTAACACATCTGTATGCTTTTGGAAGTGTTACTTTAAGACCACTGATTTTAATGAAAATATATTTACTTACCTCTCACAGATGATGGAGGGTTAGCTGACATTTGAGAAACATTTGGAAGAGGAAATGCATTCAATTATTACTATTATTACTACTCCTAAATGCACCCATTATGAGTGGAAGACAAATAATGCAATACCCTGAAGTACACTATACTTATTGCTGAGTACATTTTTACCACCCATGCAGAGTGTATTTTCAGGAGACATTACTCCCCTTGAAGAAAAACAACACATATGACTAAAAGCTGTATTTGCAATGACTGAAATCATTAGTTCCAGAATTTTTTAAAGATAATTACCAGGTCTATATAGAAACCTAGACAGAAGGGACCTCAGCACTTTCAAATGATACTAACAACACATAAACTAACTTACCTGGCACGCTATTATTTCTCTGACGGGTTTGTTTGAATTCAGGACAATCTCTTCTAACATGACCCACATCCCCACAGATGAAACACCTTTTCTCTCTTGTTTCTCTATCATCTTCTTTAACTTCTTTTTCATCATCTTTCTCATTCTCCTTTTTCTTCAACCTGAACAATAATTTTTATTAGCAATATCACAAAACCACACACATACACACAAAAAAAATCGCTGTAGAGTTGTTATATTGGTATGTTCAAAGGAAATGGTTACATAAACCAACAGCTGTACCAAAATACAAATATCTTAGGAATCCCAGAAAAACACTTTCAGAATCAAGGCTGGTTAACAACATGTTTGTATAACCTTAATGAACTTAGAATCTCCCCAGAATTTTCCAGAGGCTATCTGCCTGTATTGGCATAGAACTATACCTACAGTTAAGTAGGCTTAGCCTGCCAGTTAGTTTGGGAGTAGTTCTATGCAACAATCCCACTCAGTCAGAATATACACAAAACAAATTAGCCGTATCTTGTAGATATAAACTCCCCGACTGAAGACGGCATATTTCTCTATAAGAGTATATTAGCATTCTGAACCTAGACAGATTGCGAAAGAAAGCACTGAGGCTCTTTCAAATACTCAGTACTAACACAACAACAGGATAAGAACTAGTGATCAAGAGCCAAGACAAGAAATAAAGGTCTTTTTCCACAAGGTATCTGTAGGATTGTTAAATACTATTTTGTGAGCTGTATATATGAGAGAGATTCTGTGTGGCTGTGCTGTTGTAGCAGTTTGTGCAAAGAGCATATCACCACTTCTTTTCCTGAGGCAGATGTAGGGAAAGAGGTGATGCAATTCACTGTGCTAGTGCTTGTGAGGAGTATGTTAAGGGAGCGGCTAGAAGAAATAGTGAACCTGTGACCTTAGGGTTCCAGTCCAGTTTCATGTATCTTGAACTCTGCTGACTGAATAAAAGGCTGTAAATAAGGACTTTGTAGCAGGAAAAGACCAAGAATCTTTTGAAGAGTTACAGAGCACACAACTGAACATAAGGAGCAAAGGAAAAAGCCCAGACTTTAATCTGCATTCTAAGGGCCTCAACATGTTTTACAAGGAGTCAGACAACCTACACTGAATGGGTCATTAAAAATCCAGACATAAAAGTTTGAGGAGTGTGCATTCTCTGTCAATTCCTGCTAAACTCTTTGGAGACATTCACCTGCATGTACTAGGGGCTCCTTTTGCAGGAGTACTGGATCCAAAAGTAGTAAGTGCAATTAATGTACAAGTGCAGGATCACTAAATGACTGTCACTAGTATGATGTTACAGAAATGCACCATAACTACGTACATTTTAACTACTCCCAGATTTTAATAAATGAACTTTTACCTGCCTTGCAGAGGTACGTTATCAGATATATAGAACAATTCAAATTCAACACTGTCTTCCGAACATGATCACTACAGGAAATCCATTTTAATACATTACAAATTGTGCAGTCAGGTAACATGGTCTCCATCTGAATGTTTACACTATAAAAAGATAATTTAGTGATCTAAATTTTAAGGTAACCTGTAACTACAGATAGATCATGAAGAAAAAGTATTAACATATTATAGACTGTTGATTTTACTCTGTGTGTGCTCACGTAAACACTCTAAGATTTAAAGAGATGACCAGAAATAGTCTTAAGAAAAGCAAACATAGGATGGGAAGTTAAGGATCAGATACAAAGCTTTGATTTTCTCTGCAATTCAGTATATTCTTAATTTCCATTAAAATTCCAAATATCCAAATCTCTCCTCATTTAATCAAAAAAAAATTATGTTATCTTTGTATATTACTTACCTCCTCCTCTTTGGACAGTCTTTCATGTAGTGACCAATTTTTCCACAGACACGACAACATCTGTCATTGGGTGCCAATTCCCCATCTGTCAGCACTTTTGAGTCAAAAAAGTATTCCTATCAAAACACATCAGACACATACAATATATAAACTGTTCACTTATAGGACTGAGAAATGAAAACAGAATGCACAGCTGTCACCTCCTATTGTTCCCTAAATTTTATTACTTCTTAGATTATACCTAGTCCTTTTCTTCTCCTAGATAATGGCAGCTTTTTCAGAGATGTGAACCAATTTGTGCTAAAAAGGGGTCTTAGGGCCAGAGGCTGAATGTGCACAACAGTGTATCCAGGCTCCAGCCTACTGCCTAGCTTCTGCTTCCCCAAAGGCTCTTCAGAGGGCAATTTTTTTCAAATGATTTATTTTGGTATCTGAGTCACTGCTTGTATGCTTTCTGAAGCAGCCTATGTCCCTTCCCACATGACATGATTATATCCCCCTAGACAGAACAAAGATAAGGTGGGAAACAGATGGAACATCTGCACACTGACCTGTATCACTCCTGTCCCCTGGAATTTGCTAAGGACAGCTACAGTTCTGATGTGTGTCAGCACAAAGACCACAGTTTACAGCCTCTGAGCTACATAAACACTGTGAAAGTACTACCTTGCCTGAAAGACTGTAATAGATACAAATAGAAATGTCCTAACCCCAGCTCAGGAACAAAGTCCTACTGTAGACAGGTAATCTACTGAACCTTTTTGCTACAGTTTCCTCTCTCTATGACTAAGCTGCAATACAGGGCATTGATTTAGGAATGAGATTGAGAATTCCTTTGTTGGCCACTCTGGAGAAATAAAATGCTATGTAATACTATTGGCATTACTTCTTTCACGTAAGACACAGCTCAAATGCATGCTAAGGCTGCTTTCTGTCTTGCCTTTTAGCCTTATGTAAAATGTTCAGTGAAAATCTGAGACGAGGCAGAACAACACAAACAGCTACATACATAAACACACAGTATGTTACCTGGAAGCACTATAGCCTTGTGTTGAACATGTATACAAACAATTAAAAAAAACCCTAATCAGCATAATATTTATTATATACACTCACATATTTTTCAGTTACAGATAACTACATCCACACTGTAATTATTATTTGCATCACAGTAGTACTCAAAACCTCCACTAAAAGCAGTTCCATTCTATTAGAGACAGCACAAAATAGAACATAGTCACCGCATCAAAGAACATTTAATACAAACTCAGAAAAAGCACAGAAAAAGTAAGCAAATGAAAAAGAGAAGATGGGGAAGGATGAGGGGAAATAAAAGCTTTCAAGGGATTTTCAAAATCCCATAGAAACACAAACCCTGTTGAAAGCCACTGGGAGAACAGTCCTCTAAACTGTCTTAGAAAACGCCTTTCTAAGTAGATTTTAAAAATATTAATTCCAGCTGCTTTTGTTGTTCATACAAAAACAGTTCCTTCTGACTCACTATGCAAATTTCAAAGGTCAACTGACAAAAAAAGTTGATCATCATCATTTTCCTTCCTTAAGCAACAATCCTTACTTTCCCCACCAACTGGAAAAGTAAGTAGAATATAAAATCCCAAGAATCTCTTTTCTTCAGCTACATGAATAGCAAGTAAAGTTCCTAAAGCTGTTCCTGGGTTTTATAGCAGATTTTGCAGTTTTCTGCAATACTTAATGTCACACAATGAAAAGTTTATAAAACAAAAACAAAAAGCAAAATAAAGTTAATTTCCCCAAACCTGCCAAAAATACCCATGACCTATCCAACTACTCCTGTGAATTTTATATTGCAGGTGTCCAATACTAAGCTGCACATCTTATGCAGATGGTATATAATTACATATATTGTGCACACCAAATTGATAAAAACATACAAGAGATTTGCTTTGGATGCATCAATTCAGTGGACAAACAAAAGTAAAAAACATACTAAGAACTATGAAAACTTACAGCTTCTCTTCCAACAGTTGGGTAGAATGGGGTACCAAATAATTTTCTCCCATTGATAAATGCCTTCATTATGAAATTGGTCACTATTAAAGAAAGACAAAGTTGTTGGAAAACAACAGAAAAGGCACACCACTTCAGAAAGTAGTCAATATGCATCATTAGTAGACAGTAACAGCTTACTTTTCCTAGAGACTCCAGCACCGAGATTATGATTCAAGTCAAAAGGATCTGTGTAAAGAAGGGAGAAAAACAAATTAAGAGTTGAAAGAAATATGCTGCAACAATATTTTTTTTATTTTAACACAGAGAATTCCATTTTACATGCACTCACAGAGTAGATGACAGCAAAGCAATGCTGAATGTTTTAAAAATATGTGACTAACCATAAAAAAAGCAACAGCAATTTACTGATGTATATATACTAAATGTTAGGAGTCTAATCTCATTTTATAAGCTGTAAGACTTGCAAACAAAGCTTTTTTAAAAATATTTATGATAGTTTCCTCACATAAATATCCTGCACAAAGAGAACAGATCCTCAAGCAACAGCATTCAACACCCCCTCATTAATGGAACAAAAATTCAGCAGATAAGTACCTTCAATGGCAATACATTTGGATGTCCACTGTTTCTCAAATGTAGTTAACAGCTTCTTCTGCCGGATGCTGATCACATACTCCTTGAAGTCAAATTCTTCAGTGTAGAATCGCAGCAACCCTAGCCAGAGTTCTCCAAGAGATTCAGTGTTCTTTCCAAGAGAAGGCAGACGCTTCTTCTGCATACAATTGAATAAACAATTTATTCAGCTACAGTTATTGAAGTACTTCTCCTGAATTACCTCTCTAAATTTGTCTACCATGAACAGCTTCACTCGATTAAAGTAAGGTTAAATCACTACAGCTAACACTACCTCAATCCTGGACGTTTATTAAGAGTAAAAAGTATTTTTCATGATTTAATGTTATTTAGAAATGATTTAAAATAAACCAAGAAAAAGCAGACATTCATTTCAGTGAAACAGGACTCATTTTGGAAGTTGTAATAATATGGATATGAAAGTTTAACTGGTTCTTCATATACTGCACTGTTAGAAATGTATTACTTTCCTATAAAAACAAGCTTTAAATTTTAGTGACTCTTCTGGAATTAGAATATTACCAATTCTTCCATGTCATCAAAGAAAAAGGCATTCCATCCATCCACCATTCTTTGTGGAATTTGTTTTCCATCAAATATCTGCCGAAGTAGAGAGGGACACAGTTACCACTCTAATTTCAAAGTCACCGTAAAATACTTGCAGTTTTGCTGGTAAGAAATAATAAAAAAAATAAATTTTTTAATTTTAACAATTACGTCTTACACAGGCACAATTTCCCACTGGTAAAAAGTTTGAAAATCTTTTTGCATTATTGCTATACCTCTCTCAAATTATTTGGACATTTTATTTTCACTTGTTCTTTGCAACTAAGAAAACATGACTGAATTACCTCATCGAGATTCCAACATCTCTCCTGCCCACAAAATCTCTAAGGAGACTTTATATGACTCCTATTACATTTTGACTTTAGTAAAGCCAAGGGGAAATTCCACTGTTATTTAAATGCACTCTCAGGGTAGCAATAAAATAACAACCCCCAACCACGACTAAAGTATCAGCAAGAAAGTCTGAGTCTCAACTGCAGTGCGTAAGCCAATTTTCCTCTTGCACACAGACAACAAAAAAGTCAGAAGAGGCAATTTTCAGAAGAGTTTAGGAGTTCCAGAGTGCATCCAGGAAGAGGGAGACAGCTGACTAATTATATTCTCCCCACCCATGCAATGGAGGTACAGAACACAATTTTCTTAATAACTTTCCTGGTACATGTAAAATAGCATCTTTAAAGTTGTACCAAAGCATTAGTTACCTTTTTTTTGGCTCTCATCAAATCATAATACAACCTTTTTCTCTTACAGATAAGGTATTGAGCAATAAATAATGTTTCTGACAGTAACTGACTGAAGAGCTGGACTCGCATCTCAAGAGCATCTGGTATAGTCTCATAATTACAATTCCCTTCTCTCCATACCACCTGCCAATTATTTTTCTATCCTGTTCAGCATATAAATATCATCATAAGACCAAAATCCCAAAGTAAATGTAACAGCAGAACTTAGGTCCAATAGATTACCAATTTTGTTGTAATTTTCTTGTTAAATTTTACCCACTAAAACCAAGTGGGAATTAGGAACCTGCTAACGCAGAAGGGCCCCACATTTCATTCATCCCCTGATCCTAAAAGGCCAGACTTCTCATGTTTGGCTTGAAGAAACAGTGCATCTATTTTGATAGACTTTTTCTGAAAACTTACCTCCTGAAGAACTGGAATAACTGGTGGATTTCTCTGCTGTAGGAAGTACAAAACCATAAGAATATAGGCATACGAAGACAGACTACCACGGGATGCATCACCAATATCGCAGCGCTGAAAGAATACATTTTATATAAAATACTGAATTTGCATTTTATTATTCAAGACTAACAATGTCAGAAAGCAAACAGAAACCCCACCACTAACAGTAAATACATTAATCTCATAACTAAAAATTGTTTTATGAAGCCTGAAAAATAAATGTCCTTAGATTCAAGAGCAATCTGGCAAATCTGCAGCACAATTTCACTAACATAGAACCAGAAAAGTTTCTCATAGCCAATTTTTTTTGTTGTTTATAATGTGCTGAATTGAAAAAAAAAAACCCCAAACAAAAAAAAACCCAAATCAAACTCCCCAAAACAGATATCCCAACAAACCTCCACATCTGATGTCCAGGCTTCAATACTGTAAAATTTAATTTTCCTAAACTCATGTTGCTAGAGCTGTTTCTATGATTCCTTATTGTTTTGGTTTCCCCCTTGTTTTGTTTTTTTTTAATAATTAATTAATAGGCAAGCATTTCCATGCCATACTGGCAGCTTAGGCAACACCCGGCATTTTGCTAGCATACATACACATACCTAACTAAACCATGGTCCAGCCTGCACAAGACAGCGTAAAACAAGCATCAGTGAATTACCTTACTATGCTTGAAAATCTTGTTACAGTATAACCTTTCTACATCATCTGCTTCTAAGCTACCCTTTGCTTCAAGTATGTGTCATAACAAACAGCACATTTTTAACCTCCTAGATCTGGAAAAAACAAGGATTCACAAATTACTTTCACATTAGCAGTGGCAATGTCAGCTGTTTCCTGGTTTTTCTGCCAATGCAAACAGAGAAGGAAGCATTTTGCTTAAACACAGAGTATTTTTATAGCTATAGAAGTCACCTCCATACATATACATTCAAGAGTGTATGTCGCACAACTTGGAAACTTTGTCTTTACAGTAAGATTTTGAGAATGTATACAATATTATGCAATACTGCAAAAAAAAGTAATATTAATTATTATAAACACAAGGCGTTTTTGATCTGCACACAGAAGTGACATGGCCATATTCTGCACTAACGTGATCACACCAAAAAAAGTCATTACTAGTCTTGGTGATAGTAAAATGAACATGTACATTCCATTCTGGAACAAAGTTATTTTATTCCCCTTGAGGCATTCTACTACATTAACATCTGGTAGCATGATACGCTCTCTATAACCCGTTTTTTATCTGCCTCTGTTTCACTAAGCTTTCTTTGGATGCGTTTGGGGAGTGTATTTAATAGTGCAGCTTGAAAAAAAGAAACACCATGTTTCGATTCTCAAAGGCTGCAGAGTATAACACTTCATTAGAGTATCATAAGAAAAAAAAGATGCAGGGGATTTAGTACCTGTATTTCCAAACTCTTAAAGTCAAGTATACATCCTATGCACATCACATAGAGACTGAGGCATTCATTCATCAGCTCACACCTACTCCTGACTTTTATAGTAAATAAAACAAGACAAGTAGGCCAGAAGAAAGCTGTAGTAATTGCTGGGCTGGTCCTAGAGACAGAAACTTGGGAAGCCCATGCACAGCCACATGCCCCTGCATCTTACAGTTACCATCGTTTCCAGTTTTGAGTTGTTTGGTTATTGGTTTTGGGGTTGGTTGTTTTTTGCATTTTAGATGGTTTGAAATTGAAAAAAAAAAATTCTAAGTTTTCCTTTAATGAGCTGCTTCTTAGACACAAATCTTTCAACGGATAGCAGATACCAGGACTAAAGAACTTGATTCTGACACACACGATCAGATGGAGCACAAGTCAGCTTAAGAAAGCGCACTTCATACTAATAGTATTCTACTGTCTCCTTTCCAGTTGGTATTGGCAAAAGGTAAACTCAGTGGCTATATGAGAAAACACTGTATTATATAAGTAAGTACCTTCTTTTTGTATTACCTTTGCAAAAACTTTCATTGTATAGCCCAGATATTGCACTCTAGGATCAATAGCTGCATATGTAGCCAGCATTCTCGTGTTATGCTGTGCCTGGGGAAAGAGGGGGTGGAAAAAAAAAATCAAACAAGTGTTTCAGTGTACTTTATGGTTAATTATAGTATAGTCTGCAGTTCAAGCACAGGAGATGCATAATACAACTGGAAGGCAAAACATCACAACAATATTCTGTAAACTTCATGCAACATTTCCTGCAGAAACATAATGAAACGTGTAATCAGAGTAATATTGTTGCAGAAAACAATAAGAACCTTGGAAAACACCAGCAAAGAAGCAAGTCTGCAAGATGACTCACATTAGAAGAAATTCACAAATTGCATCATCTTCACAGGTGAATGTGACGCCATTACATAAGAAATCATGCAATTACACTGTGCTAGATGTAAGCTGGGGTGAGATGTACTATTCATGAGAGCAGAAAGACCACGGTGAATGTGGCACTAACAGCTTTTCAGAAGCATTCACAAAAATGCTTTGTGTGCCATGATGCTGCTCTGCCATCAGGTTATACAGCTACTTGGGTTGGGCTGAGGGTGTGGGCCACTGAATTTAAATAATGTAGAAAAAAACCCACTAACACAAAAAAGCATTTTAATTCTGGTTTCAAAATTATTCCCTCAAATGATTATTTGAGTGAGTTATAATGAATCAAAAAGCTTTCTTTGAACACAAAACCAAATACAAACAGATGCTTACCAGTGTATTGTATAAACTGATATCTCCTTCTAAGCTGCTTCGTCTGTGTTCAAATTTTACTATAGGCACTTTGGCTGTTGTTATAGGCAAGATGTTTCTCAAACCTGCGGAAGCAACACTTTAGTACATAAAACATTTCCATTAACCAAATATATAGTAAATGTAAATATAGAACAGATAATACTTTGAAACACCTACCTGGATGCTTCTTAAGAACTTTTGCCAAACCTTCTATTATTTCTTTACAGTTTAATTTCTAGGAAAAAGAAATATCACAGCTTCAGATGTTAAAACATGGATCCTATTCCAACCAGCACATTTACTATCAAACAGGTATTTCATAGAGGAAAAGTCTAAGTACTAAAAGAAGTAGGCAATAAGCCAGCACATGATTTTACATAAACTGGTGACTCGTATTCTCTGTGTGGATATCTACAGTGTACTAAATTGTAAAAGTAATATAGGCTCTACCTTGCTTCAGTCGTGCAGAGTGCAACAAGCCAATGTACTACTAGCAAAATCCTACCTTTCCTGCATACAGAAATCTTAACTGAATTAAAAAACCTTAAAGAAATCTTGAATTTAAAGTAGTAAATTTTACCAATTTCAAAACTCTTACCTCTGCGTTTTCATGGCCTTCCAACGTCATGCAGATATCTAGATCACTGTCCCGAAATCCAAATCCATTCTTTGAAGAGCCAAACAAGCAAAGTCTGGCTTTGTCTGATGAAAAGGGTAGACCAAAAAAACATAAATTCTTTTACAGTTGAATGGTAAGTGCTTACTATGGAATATTGCTTAACTGAGATGTGTAGGTGCCCATAAAAATGAGCTTTAAGAGAGAGCTTACAATGTCTCTTCTAAGACTTTACCTTTGATAAAGGAGGAAGCACAGTACTTTAAAAATTCTTTATAGAAAGTAAGACAGGATAAAGCCCGTGTAGTTTTTATGAGTGAGGTATATTACAGAATTACTATAACAATTAAATGGCATGTCTAAATGTTGTGCAATGTTTTGTGGTATGCAACTGCACTTTCCTGTTTTAAATACATGAAAACAATGTGCAAACCCAGTCACCAGTGCAGTTTTATCCCACAGGTAAGACAGAACTTTTATCTGTTCAACTGAAATCAATGCTAGGAAAATTATATATATAAACACCTATTCACAGCTTCTTCCTAGAAATCTTAAGTCTTTCAAGGTTCTCTCTAACAGGTCTCAATCCTCAGCTGCTGCCAGGAAGTGGAGGGCACAGCCAGTGGATGGAAGTGCAATTCAGAGTTCCTTGACCACAGGCCAGCTACAGCAGAACAGATGGACTTCTGTGTAAAGCATTGGACTGGAATTCAGGACACCTGGATTTAGTACCTGGCACAAGCACTGTTTAACAACACCCACAAAAAAATCACTCTGCATTTCTGTGCCTTGACTCCCATCACTGTAGTAGGATACTTTTGCCTGTTTTATAAAAGGGATGTGAAGATAACAAACTCATTAAGATTTCTAAGGTACTTAACACTGGTGACTAGGCAACAAAAGTACTTGGCCCAAGACCCAGATAATACTAAATCCAACTGGCCAGGGCCTATTCAAACTTTCTTTTTGTCCTGACTGCAATAGTCCTGTATCTGCATTGTTACTCTTGCAGCTCTTCCTCCACTCCAGGGACATTTCCATGGAATAGCATTGAGGGATACTCAGTTTAGAAGTCTGCAAGATAGCTTTACATATAGAAGTAAAAGAGACACCACTGCTTTAAGCAAGGAAAATAAGCAATAATGAGACAAACTACATCTTCATGCTCTGGACAACATGAATGAAGAAAGCATTATCAAGAATCACTACCTACTGTTACATACCATTATACTCTTTTCGAATAAATCTTTCCAAACTTGCCAGAATTTGTTCTCTGTTTTGTTGCTCAGATAAAGGAGGGGATAATTCATCTAAGTAAAAACAAGTTAAAACATAGTCAAATGTGACATTCAGCTACCTCCAAAATCTTTTTCAGCTAATCAAAAGTATTGGATACCTTTTTTTTTTGTTGCTACATTTACTTTCCTTGAATATGAATTTTTCTTTTTCATGATATCATTAGAGTTGTTAGGATTTTATTTCAGACGTCTGATTTTTCTGCAATTATTCAAACACAGAATAGCTTGGTGGGCAGCTGGCATCCATCCAAGGTTAACCCACCACAGCACCCAAAAGGAGCTTTTTCCAAAAGAAGCCATAGAATTTGACAAACACAAAACCTAGTTTTGCCCAGAGCCTAATTTCTCGGAACACTAGTAACTTTTTACAAACCCAGTGAAAAAATCCTGTATGGTACTAGTTTCTCAAATCTGTTATAAGAATTTGGTATCACAACCATGGATTATATGAAAATAAAATTATTGAGCAATTTGTAGCCCAGGATACCTGGAAGAGCTTCCTCCTACTGAATTTACTAGAATAAAGTAATTTAATGCTACAGTTTTTATTTTTTTCCAGATTACAGATCACAGTTTACAGTGGAGTACAAACACTGTTCCAACTTACCAAAACATCTCTTACACACTATATCAAGTATTTCCCGAAATCTGTCTGTCATTGGTGGTAGTGGTTTTAGATCAATTTTCTTGAAATCCTCTGGGCAGTCATTTTTGGAATGTCCATCCCGTTTGCAAATGCTGCATACTATAGTTGGTGGCTTTTGTGGGGGGAGGAGGGAGAAGGGAAGTGCACAAATGCGATTTTACTTTTCAGATAGCAACAGACCTAACATTTCCAGGTAAGTCATGCAACCAAGAACATTTAACATATGAACAGTAACAGTCTCTACAAAGAACAGAAGAACACCTCCCACTAGGCTGCATTTAGTTCTGAGAGTGCATAAGAACACCCAGAAATTCTACAAGAAAGTCGAAAAGGAAGGGGCAGGGAGGGGGGTGGAACTCAAACAAAAAAACAAACCCCATGATTTTTATTTTCCTGTGTGGGAATCTGAAAGCTTTGCATAAGATGGGGCAACACACCATTTATTCCAAATGGCATACAGGTTCAGTGTTTTCCAGTCCTGAGTAACAGGTACTTTAAAAAGGCTAGAGCTACTATTCATAACAGACTGAAACAATCATTGGGAGAATCCTATCATCCATCCACCCTCGGTTTTAGTGATTTAAATGTAATAGACCACTCATACATGACCGGCACTACTTAAATACACAGCTTACCTTTCCTGAAGTCAAAATAAACTTATCAAACACATAATGCATTTCTTTTGTAGAGAGTCTGCCTTCATCTTTGAGATTATGAGCTTCCACCATTGCTTTGCAGTTGGGCGAGGTAGCTGGTGTGCCAGAGCACTTACTCTTCTGAAAAGACTCTGTTACCAAACTCTGTCTATTTTCAGCATCAGAAAATTCATTACTAGAATTTGTGTCATAGGGCTGATGTTCACTACAGTTACAATGGTGGCTTAGTTCACCTTCAGTTACACAAACTGAAATTTCTAAATCATCCCTCTCTTTAAGTGATTTCTGCTTTAATTCACAGCATTCATTAGAAATAAGGGATAAAGCTTCTTCTTTGTCTTCATCATAACTAGAGTCCAATGTTGAAAGTAGCAAAGTGTCTATGTTCCTGGAAGTACATCTTTTGGCTACAGTGTCTACCGCTTCATTACATTCAAGTTCATTCTCTGGTATGTTACATCCACTTCCTATATTTTGTTTATCTACAACTTTTTCCCCTTGTGAAAGGCAACAGTTGGCTACAGGCTCTTCAGATCTTGTGGATTTCTTATTAATTTTCCCTTTTTCTTTTTTCTTGGTATCTGGTTTGGATTTAATCCCATCTTTACTTTGTGGGCATGCAAAATATTTATACGCTGTCCTAAATCGCTCCAGGATGTACTCAAATACCATCTGGCTATTTAGACTTCGTGCAACATTCCTCTTTAGTGCAAAAGGATCTAGGAAGAAAAAGAACAATTTCATTACTGATCTTTAATTTCTACATTTCACTAAAGCAGCTGAAATACCTAAGTTATGGTACAGCAGTTAAAAGGAGATTCTTAAAATATAATCTAGAATTGTATTTGGATATACTTAGTAGGGCCCACAAAATTTTTTTGACTTATTCCATACAAAACACAACACACTTGTGGCAATGAATGGTTGGCTATCATAAACCATTCTAAATAGTGCTATTTAAAAAGAAAAAACCACAGGTATATTGTACCATTATTATATTATGGTCAATTACTAAACTAGGAATGAAAATAACAATACAAAGGCAAAATAAATGTAGGCCTGCCCAAACTTTTTTCCTTCACTGAAGAAGGATTTGCATTTCCCTTAGGAAACTGATTTCTTTAAGAGTAACATTAAGGTTATAAGGATTATATGAACCAGTCTCACCAGGTTTCATTCTTAGTCCTTCCTAGCAATTTCTAGATCAAACATGTTTTCCAAGTAAAAAGAGCACTTGCATAGTTGCTATAAATTTGCCTGGGAAGACAGTAACAAACTGAGATTCTGTTACTTCATAATTTCAGTTACAAACTTAACATTACAAAAAAACCCAAACCAACCAAAACCACTCAACACGTAAAACAAACAAAAAACAACACAAAAAGACCAACAATAGCAGGTATCAGAACCAGAATGCAATCTGCTGTTTGAAATTATTTTCCCTTTCTTCTTCAGTAATGTGCCCTTTTATCTTACAAGTTTTAGTTTCCCACACACTGAATAAAAATTACTGTAGTTTTAAAACTCTCTAGCTAAAACTGACTGAAGAAAATAATTGGGAGAGGAAATTAAAGCCACAGGAGTGATCTCAAGACCCACCAGTCAACATGTGCCTCAACAATTCATTGCTTCTTTTTATCTTTTTTACTTTTCCTTCTTGCTCTTCTTGTACCTTACTGACTCATCCTTCAATATACCTTTAGTAACTCATGCTCTGTCTTCATGATTCTCTTTGACCTATTTGTCATTGCTATCTCCATCACCTCATGTGTGTTACAGAAAAGCTACTTCCTCAACATCTCTAGAAAGTGCCCAAAATTCATTATTTATGCTTTTATAAAAATATCACCTTAAATGGTTTCTTAAACTTCCTCAAATACCAAATTTCTCTATTCTTAAGTCCAATTCAGAATGTCATGCATTGGTCTGTGACATTCCCTCTTAAGTACTGCTTACATATTTTTCTGAGTTGAGGAATAGAAATAAAGATGTCTTCCAGTTATAAAGAAGTAATAGACAAAATAATTTTCCTTCTTTCTCTCCCCAGCATATATAACACAACCTATGTATTATCATCAAATTCACATGGTCTCGCTCCCTGAAAAGAGCACTTCCCTTAGCAGGATACTCAAACCCTGAAGCATAGCCTACAACATGACATTCAGTTTCACAGTATGGAAATACTACCAACAAGGAAAGGGACAACTGTGGGTGCTGGGGTTGTGTATGTGTGTGTGTGTTACTTTGATGGATTTGCTCCACTTCACTCTGATCAGAGCTAACCTCTCTGCTCAGTCTGCATTAGAGTCAGAGGAAATAAACTGATAGCTGGAAACACTCAAAATAACATTGTGGGTTTTGGAAATGCAGCTGGAGGTGCTGAAAATTCATAATATCAGATTTATTAAAAAAGGAATAAAAAATGACTTATAGAAAGAATGAAACAGATAGAAATACGAACAGAATGGCAAGAAACAGTGAGATAAATTTACACTTTATATTTCAAGGACCGAAGTTGCAAAAAGTAGTACCAAACAGAAAATTTGTCTTTAAACAGACTAAACAGCTGACAAAATTAAAAACAAAACAAAAAACTTTCTCCTCTAATTATTGATTTAATTCATTGCCCAGACTTCTAGTGACAGACCCGTAAGTTTTAGATAAATAAAGATAATAATGCAGGATTGACTACAAAACTAGAGAAGAGTATTATCCTACCTTCAATGGCTATTCGCCTTTTAGGCCAGTTTTTATTCTCTCTGGTCAAGAGTTCTTGTACCCGTATGCTGATGACGTATTCCTCCAAAGCAAATTCCAGTGTGTAAAACTTCAACAGTTCTAACCACAGTTGCCCCAGTGAAACTTGGTGAGGGGTTTTGAATGCTAAGAGAGACTGAAACACATGGACAAAAATGCTCAACTACAATAAAAAAAAGATAATTCCCATTTTTTTCCTGGTTCCATCCAATACAAATGTTTAAATATAAAAAACAGGGACAAGAGGTAGAGTATGGTTTTCAAGGAAATAAAGCCATGACTTACATTGCCGTGTTTCTCCTTTGTGTTACTTTGGTTGTCCACTTCTGAGCTTGTTATTTTCTTGCCACCACCTTTTTGTTGTTCAACTTTAGTTTTACTTTCTGCTCCAACTGAGTTTTTTGCTGTACCGTTTGTTGGTGGTTTGTATTCCCACCGTACAAACTCCTCTTCTACACCTTTCAGCTGGTGGTCATCTGGCCTCTTTGAATCAAAGCCTTCAATCTAACAAAAATTAAAGTAGCTCTGAAGCAAGACTGTATACAATACATAAAACCAAAAGTTTTCACCAAAGTTAACACTGACAATTGTGATATTTATTCCCCTCAAGAATAACTGATGTCAGAGAAATAAATTCAGAGAATTAAAGAAGGAAATATTTGCCTTTTCTCCAAAATACTGCATGACACAATTGCACAGGCTGTAGCAGTTGCCTTTTTAAAAAAAGTCATCAGAATCGTCACGCATCAACTGTGTGAGTGAGGATTAAGTACCAAGGCGTTCTATTTACAAATTTCTTAGGCAATCAAATTCTGTGTATTTTATGACCTTGCAGAACACAGAAATAATATCAACTTACCCAACTGCCCAAATAGGATGGTAAAATACGTGGTTTTCTTTGTTGAAGGAAAAATATCACCATTAAGGCAAAAGAATATGAGGGAATCCCACCTTCAGCCTGACAGTCAATGTGACAGAGCTGTAAGAGAATAAATCATTACTTTTCTGATGCAACAACAGTATTTTAATTTAAAACTTACTATAAAAGGACAAATACTAAAGAAATGTGAGATACCTACTAAAGTGAAACAGAAAATCCTTCTATCTCATAAACTGCAGTCATGCTATGCCATGTACAGGCAAAATGCAAATTGTATTAATTCAGACAGTGCCTTAAGTTATACTATTCAGTTTCACCACATTTTGTGATTGTGGGACACATTTATGTTCCTATCCAAAATTTTAGTCAACTATCAGGTTTTTTTTTTATTGGAGATGGGGATTCTATGCATCTGGCTGTAATCTGATACTAATCTCTTCTATGGAAACTCAAGAGATGTAATAAACGTATTAGACTTTGAACAGCTCTTTGTAGTCTCTACTGCTGCTATTTATATGCTGTAAAACAAGAATTTTTACAAAAACACCTTGCTAAATCAAGCAACAATAATAATACCATGCAACTGATTTTTCAGTAAAGACAAGACATTTTAAGTCAAGTATGGCCTGGCAGCAATTTCAGGACTGAATTACAAGACAGTTAAACACTAGCTGTAAACATTGTAACTTGGTTCCTGTTACCACTGTTGCCATCTGTAAGAAGTACAGCAGGGTATGACCACAGACCCTTTCTTGAGCAAGTTAACTTTATTCAATGTGACCTCAATAGCAGTAAGTTTGCAAGGCCCGATTGCAGTTGAGCTGGTTTTCAAGGATCAGTTAACTAGTTTCAAGGAACTAGCAAAATAGGTTGCTAACAGAATAGTGGAAGCTTCATATATATATATTTACAGTTTCACACCAAATCTTCAGTCTCCTTCTGGCCTGTTAAGGTAAGAGGTGAACTAGTAGCATGAAGTTCTTTTCTACAAACATATTCATGGTATATTATACATTACATTGTATGCAGTACTTAAAAAGAGAAAATAAACATATTTAATTATCCTCAATGTTTACAAACTTACTCTAGCCCAGTAGCGGAAAGCCAAAACCAAGGGAATAAGGACAGGCTCCAATTTACCAAGCGCAGCCAGCAGGTCAGTTGTAAGGCAAGCCACATCATTTCTAGCACTTACTTTACATGTCAAACCACTGTAATTACAAATATAGAACAGACAAAAGAGTTATTGCTTTGTATATACAGATGATGCTTGGAGCAGGGGGATGGTGGGACATCACATCTACAATAATAAAAACATGTTATCACTGCCTCCCTGTGTAAGAACCTGAACTTTTAAAACAAAAGCTACAGAATATAATCACATTTTCTTTACTATTAACTCATCGGTTGGATCTAGAACTTACAGAAGTTCATTACAGCTAAAATATAAAACAGCATTAAGAATTTGCTCTAAGTTCTGCCATTACTTAATTATGCAACCTTACACAACTCAAATTCCATTTATATCTTCCACATACCAAATAAATAAATAAATACTCCAGGCCTGCTGCATATTAAGAGTTGGTAAGTCCACTAAACAGCTTCTGCTACAAACACAGCAAAAGATATGCCCACCACTTCCCCAGAGTTTCAATCACATACCTCTAGCCAGTCAAAGCGACATGGACATCATACAGCAATCATGTTTCATTTTGGAGGTTGCTACTTCTTAGGAATTTACTGAAACTGTCAGATTATGTGTCCTTTCTGGCAATGTGTACCTTATAAAGTGTTTTTAAAGCCCTGGACTAAATTGCTGACGGAAATCTTAAGTATCAACTGAAAACCATTCCACTTTTCCCTTATTTAACTGAAAGCAGAACTGGTATTTTCAAACTTCTACAACTAATGAGCTCTATGAAGCACAAAAAACAAAGCTAAGCTTTCTTTCTAGATTGTATTTTCCTGTATGAGCAATTCCTTTTAACATGAATGTTAGCTAAATGTTACAATACTACTTCTTGTCAGGAGTGCAGGCAAGCAGCTGCTATGAACAAGCATAGAAGAAATTGGTATCTCATTAAAAATCCTTTTCAATAACATGTACCTTTTAACATCTTTGCAAAAGACAACAGGAACTTTGGCATGGAAATCTGACTCCACATCTGAGTAGACAGCTAAGCAAAGGAGGAAAAAAAACATTATGTATGAAAGTCTTTTACAGTTTTCCCAATTGTGTCTTTAAAAAATACCATGCTTTTACAGAACAACTCAATTAAGTGCTGCATAGCTAACCATTAAGCAGTATTTTTTGGTTACTTTTGATGCTCACCACCAGTATCACACAGCCAGTGGGGGAGGGGGGGAACCTCATCAGGAAAACTGGGCTGGCATCTCTTCTAGAACATTTTTGCCTTCACAACATTTGAGAGACACAGAGAGGTTGAATCTCTGAAGAACCATCAGGATAGTTTTAGAACCATTTATGGAGCTGACCTATCAAAATTTCCTGAAGTATCAAAAATGTAATGCTATTTGTGTCACCTGGTTCAAGATGTGCGGTTTACAGGGTTAGAGGACTTCCTGACAGAACAGGAGGCTACAAGTTTCAGAAGTCTTGTAATAGCTCTCACTGATGTTCATATGCAAGTGCAAAGTGGCTTTTGAGTTTACTGCTTAGAATTTCTCCTAGAAAGTTAAATAGTTTTTGACCTGGCAGCTAATACTATTACCATAAATTCTGGCAATCTGAACTGGACTACCTGTGCTGCCATTCTCCTCCGGCTGCAGGTTCTTATCCCTCACTTACACAAGCACTGGTATTCATAAAAATAATTTTCATAAAACCAGCTCAAATACTTTGGTTGAAAACTGATCCATTTTTTTAAGTTTACAGAAAAATTAAGCATAAATACAACAGAACAGCAGTTGGAATGTTAATTAAATAGAAATTAGATGGAACTAAAACTCACCACTGTTCTTCAAGATTTCAAGCACCTGTATCAGAACATCTGGTTGACTCATCTAAAATGACAAAATTAGAGCAGGTTACATTGTTCAGACTAACCTATTTTATTTTATACTTAGTTTAAAACTTCTTGGGTTTCACAACTAGTAATGCTATGTCCTTTCACAAAAGTAAAATCATGTGTCAGTACTAATGAAAAAGTTAACTGCATCTGTCCACACCATGACAACAGGTACTGGTAAACATATTAGCCAGCTTCCTTTTAGCCTAGAGCTTTTTAATACTTCTGTTCTAGTTCTATTAACAGACTCCATAAAGTTAAAACAAAATACTTGCCATACATTCAACAATTTCAATGTCAACATACGCCACTAGAAACACACAACAGTAAAAAAATTAATGTCAGTACTTTCCCAAGGGTTTTTAAAGGTTGTAATTTTTAAATGTGTTTTCTTTCCTTCCCAGAAGTCAATCTAAGTGCTGTTCCAAAGATAAGCTGTATATAGTTCAAAGAAAAGCTAAAAATTAGCACCACCTTTGTGAAAAAGGAACACGGTACATTCCACATGCCATTGTTTGAAAAAGGGTTCAGTTTTGCTTCCTAACTGAAGTATCATTTCAAAATGCTGTGTGGAAGTATGTACCCAAAACAGGTATTCTAATTCCACTATAACACATACAGTCAGAAAAAGAGCAAGTTCAGCCATTTTGCCTCTAACAAGAACGTGCTGCTAATATCACATAACCACCAACTTCAACGTTTAAAGCTAAGTTAGACTGCTCCGCAGGAATTCTGTACCACAGTAAATTGGAATGTGACATCTACTTGCAAGTGACTAAAACATAAAAGGAAAACTGTCAATTTTAGCCCCACCTTTAAAAGGGCAGGGGGACGAGGGAATGAAGACCTACAAGGTTTCACTGTCTGAATCACGAGCACACTTACCCAGAGCTAACTATTTTCATATTGCTTCAATGCTTACTCAAAAAAATTAAAAAAAACAACCAAACGAAAAAAATCCCTAGCATAAGATTGTCCAAAAAAACAGAATTCAAGTTATCTAATAAGCAATGAAAACTTTATCCATTTGATTCACAGCACACCTGACACCAAATCAAAGACTGTATACTTTGTGCTGTTCTAACACCGTATGCCCCAAGAGAAGATGAAGGCAATCGAGTGGAAATAAATGTTGATGGCTTTGATTTAAAAACCAGTCTTAGTTAATACAAGATAATATCTACACACCTTAGGGGGGAATTTGATATCAATGTTAACATCGCTGGTCTTAAAAGCGAACCTAGTTAAACAGGAGCCATACATCCTCAGTGAACAGTCTGGAAGAGAGAAACATACTTATTTAACAACTAGTAAATAAATTATTTTTTAATGCATGACACATGCCTTGCTTTAGATACCGTACCTCCCAAATGATACTCCCAGATTAATGAATATTGAACCACTTTCTCACTCCTGTGACAGCAAGTCATTTCTATAACACAGCATCACAGGAAAATGGGTAATTCCAATAGTGTAATTACCAAATGTCCAAAATTTTTCAAGCTGTTTTAAAGCATTTTTGCAATGCAGCTGTAGTTTTGTTGGTTCTTAATATAAAATTAAACATAAAATAGTAGTAACTGTCACCATCTCTGTGTAGGCTTTTATTTAATAAGTTTTGTAAACTACAACTTGATTTCACTGCAGCCATTAGCCAATTATACAATTCTTTGTTGCCTTGTACGCTTTTGTCAAAACTTTTATGTGCTAGAATCTGTTCATTAGCAAGTTCCTATGCAAAATTCATTACAAAACATGCATATAAAGCGTAACTCCAATATAATCCAAAACCAAAGTACAGTATCCATTTAGTGTTTTTGGAGTTAATATAGTTCCTTACCTGCAAAGATGTGCAACAGATCTAAACTAATTAGAAAGTAACTATTTGGTAATAGTATCACCAGAAATGTCATGTGTCCAGTTGGATTTTGAAAATCTCCAAGGATGGATAGTCCACAAACTCTCTAGGCAACCTGTGCCAATGTCCAGCCAGCCTCACAGTGAAGAGGGGTTTTCTTGTATTTTTTTCTTACTACCTTTATTTGTGTTCTGACCAAAGTCTCTCAAACAGAACCACAAGAAAAATCATTCTTAAAAGCAAAAGTAATTCTTACACATATACATCCTCAAACAAACATTTCTCTATTTTTCACTGCTTAGAAACTAGCTCTCTCAAAATTAATTTCTGTATGGTTAATAATAATAATACGTTGCAATTATTTCTAATGGTTTCTCAAAGTAGTAAGGTTTTTTGTATAATTCTAATGTGAGCTGAAGAGAAAATTATGCCAGAACATCCCATGTTTTCTACACTGCGCATGAATTATTTTCTTCCTAATTTATAACTTTGGAAAACACAGTCACTAAAACATAGCAGGCTTTGAAAAGGGGAATAACAAATTGTCATTTACTACAACAGACCCCACTACTACTACACCTCCACATCAGCTCATCAATCCAAACAAATCAGCCAGCCAAGTAACACTAACATAGTAATTTTCATGAATCTTTATGTAAAAGTAATAATTTCCTTTGCTTTGTCTTACACTAATATACTATCAGTGGAAAACTCAATAGCGTGTCAGAACAGAAGTTTACACTAGGAGTGACATATGGCAATATTATAGAGCAAACAGATTAGCAAACCTCCACCCTACAAGCCCCTGTTCTATTCAGCACCTTATGTTTAAGCATGTATTTAATACAGCTCCTAAAACTAAAGCTGATCATTTGGAGGCAAACAAAATCTCTTACTACTGTATTTTTATAGAGCAAAGGGAAAAAAGAAGCTATTTGTAAAATAAAAGGACAGTATAGAGTATTAACCCAGTTTCAATACAGATAAAACAAAAAGCTTGAAAACTTCTTTTTTGTCAATGAGATTAATACTTTCTTCTGTACAGATTCACTGAAAAATAAACCATTGTTAGCATAATGTCAACATTACCATGGCTCCAAAAATCACCTCTCAAACTCCCAGTGTATTAACTATAGGAGATGATGGGAAATCAATGCAAAGAAGCAAATATCAAAGATTGATTACCTTATTGTTATATTATTTATATTATTTTTCAATAGTAGTATAAATTGGATTTGAATGTTTAACATGTCCTATTGAAGTAACATACCATACTGCTGAAGGGATAGCAGGGGGAAGACTAACATTCAACTTATCCAGGCAATTTTTAAACTCTATTAATGCACTGAACTTTATTGACCCACTGAAGCAAATAAATAGGACTAAGCATTTAACCTACTCAGATTTTTTTTTTAAGTATGCTTATTTTTAATCAACATAAAGCACTGAATCAAGAAAAAGGCAGATGAGGTACAATATTTACACATGGTTATGTAAATGTAGTATTTTGACCTATTTAAGACAATTCAAGAGAATTTGGGAAGCTATAGTTGGTCTCAAAGTACACTTCTCCACATTTTAGGACCCATTAACCATAAATATACATGAGAAGAAATACCTGTTAAACAATAACACTTGTTGATTTTAATTACTTGTTTTAATGAACAGTTACTGATTAGCACCTGCAGATATTTCAGATCACAATTAAGTATTGAAAATGTCTCATATGCTTACCAAAATCACTCATAGCTGAAGTCTAATGTTTTTTCCTGAAACTATGCTTTAAAAAAAACCTACCCCATGCAACTTTTATCTGCCTTGAAAGATGTTACAAACAACTGAAGGACTGGTAGGAAAAAAATACTTTTCAAACTCCTCATTTTCCCCTCCTGCTATTCCCCTCCTCCCACATTTATATTAGCTTAATTAAATGCACTTGGAGGGGGGGGAATCTCTACTGTAACAGCCACAGATATTCAATAATGCTAGGTAAGGTATAGGTAGAAAGATTTGTAGGGCTAGAACCTGAGGGAGATCCTCAGTGGCTGAGGCTTTAAACACAACCAGGAAGGAAATATTTTGTGCCCTGGAAATTTCCAATCTTCATCAGAAATCATCACTTTAAAGAGGACAAATAGCTTCAATAAACACATACCAGAAAGAAGCAAAAAAAGTACAATCATGTTTTCCTCTTTTTTGTAGGTTTGTTAGCTCCTTTTAAATCAACTGCCAGTCTATACTAAAATGCCTGTATATATTAATATTGTATAATATAATTTAACCCCAAATGCATTAATTCACCATTAATGAAGTTATCAAAATCTGTGTAAAAATAAAGAAAAAAAAAATTTTCACCTAAAGAAAATGGAGAATACTATGAATACCTGGTAAGGGCTGTTGAATAATTTTCTCCATCTCATTTACAATTTCTTGACGGATTTTGAAGTCATCATCTGATATACCTTGTTCATTTGCTGCCTCAATGAGTGTAAAACTCAGAGCAGCCAGCTGTGCAGAAGATGGGGGTGGGAGGGCACGCAGCTCATTTTCTTCTTGTTTTTCCTGAATAATTGTTGAATGATAAAAGTAAAAACCAGTATTTTAAGAGAAAAAGGTTATCTCATGATATTAGAATGTACTGTTTGTTCTTCTGTTTACATGGTATCCTGACCAAACACATTCAAAGGCAGGAACTCTGCTCTGCCTAACTGGCAAATGTAACAGTGTGGCTTACAGAAATGACAGTAGATGCCCAGTGTTTAAAAGAGAACATGTTGTTTCATAGCTGGCAACTCGGGAAGAAATCTGCTGTGTTACATTCCTGAACCACATTTTCTGACAGTTCTGAAACAGAATTCATCCAAGAAAATGAAAGGCTTTAATTGTTCCTACATAATAACAGCAACTGAGCTAAGAAAGTTTTTCTCGAGTCACAGAGATTTTTCCAGAGTGCATTGTACTTGAAGGAAAGATATCAGAGGCAGAAGTATTCCCAGCTCCAAGAAATTTTGGTAAATTGAGTCCCATTGCTGCCTAAACAGCTGGTGCCAGAAAGTGCTATTTTTAGTGTATCAAATTACCATCAATTTGATCCAAGAGCAAGAAATATGTCAGATGCATCAAGTCATTTGGGAGTATGTACAACCATCACTTGTTTCACAAATTCATCAACTAAATAAAGTATGTGCGTGACAACAGAAATGAATAATAACCAGAAAATAATTATGCACTAAGAAAACACAGTCCAGTGTGAAAATGTATGGTTAGTTCTAGGCTGCATCTCTCAACTCTTCTGTTCTTATTTGAACAAATTTAGCACAAGAAAGAATATGTACATTTTTAAGGACTGTGGTTTTTTTAATGTCACTGCTCTAGGGTTTTTCTTGAGTGGGGAAGGCACAGCTGCTGCTAAGCCTATTTGATAGTCAAGTATCTCACAGCTGGAGCTGTCAACAGGTATATTTTATGAAGTAACATTTAGACAGATATATAGCTCTTATCACTGTAATGTGGCACACAACATAAAGCTATTTGAAGACAGGTGTTAAAAACTGAAACTGTTCCCTGTCCTCTAGCGTATCCATTCAGTGGCAAAGAAACCTCATTCCTCAGTTCTTATCTCCATGCCCAGATGAAAAGCACAGTATGAAAGTGTTTCCATATCAAACATAGGGCTGTTTTGTTGCTGTTTTATTATTTTTTTCCCATGATGCAATTTAACAGACAGCAAGAGAACCAGAATCCTTTAGATATAATAACTGAACATAATACAAAAATGTTACTTCTGAGATGTAATGCATTTACGGCATTCAGAGTTTTCCAGGTGACAGCTTGCATGTATGATAGAATTAGAGAATTGTGGTAAGAAATATTTGAAAACAGGAGTAAGTAGTTGACTGAACTTTGGGGAATGGTTGTAGGAAGAGTAATTTTAACCATCTGAATCACAAAACCCTGCATACTGGGGAATTTGTAGCTCTTTATCACCATTTACAAAAACATGTTGGCAAGAAAATCTGTGCACCTTTTATTGGATTTCATGCATGTAACAGTTCTTTAAAGCAAAGCAAACAGTAACAGCATGATATCTGATAAGGAAACTGTTTTTCATATTAAACATGTAGATAAACCCAGAGAGATGATGAGTGACTCAGGAACTGAATCCATCCCTACTTTAACTCTCTTTTTTTAGTCTAGGTACACTCTCCACTCCGCTCACCCAACACAAAAAGGATGTAGATAAAAACTTCACAAGTCAGACAAAAGAGAAAAAAAAACACAGAAAAAACAACATCCCCAACCCCACCTCCAGTTCCTAGAGGTCTTGCTACCAATGATATTATTTTTGGAAGAAACAGAAAAACTAAATGTTTCTCACCTAAGTTACCTTGCATTCTGTTACTAAAGGTATGATGAACTGCCCACTACTTAGAGACACTAATTCAGAAGCAATGACCAAAAATGTTCTTTCCTCTCTGCCCAGACCAATCATCAAGACACTCCTCTCAAACAGAATATGAGCAACAGAAATTTGTGGATCTCTGCTCACCACACAAGCTTTCACCTAAAGGAAGATGACCAAAGAAAACATACCACATAACAAAAAAATCTTTCAAAAAAAAAGTCAGTCAAAACTTTATTTGTTAACTTACCATCATATTTTTCTTATGACGTTTTTCTTTAATATGCTTGTGAGCTCCCTGGATATTTTCAATGTGAACTAAGCAGAGCTTGCATAGATACTGACAGTTGGTGTATTCTGGGGAGCGCTGAGGAAAAATGGCCATAGATTAAAAGAAAATGTTTCTGCCAATAGTGTCTGAAAAACTCAATTCTTTGAATAATAAATTGTATTTAACAATTATGCAACATGTGTAATGTCAAGGTGCTTTGCAAACATTAAGTAATCTTCAAAAAACACAGTAGAAATGGATTTTTACCCATATGATGAGTGGGGAAAGCAAGGAAAGGAAGTGAGATGACTTGAATATTATACTTCTTGGTACATTTTAGTGAGGCAAGATTAAGACTGAAGAGTTTATGCCTCTTAAGGCTGACCTAAAGGCCAGTAAGCCATTCCCCTGTCAGCTCAAGCCTTTAATAACTGTGGATTTATTAAATCTCAGTATCTAGCCTCCTTTCTCTGATGAGAAAATGGGAAGTATTCATCATACTATCTACTATACATGTTATGACAGATGGTGTTGTTGTTTGGCTAGCATATTCACAGCATACAGTGCAAGTACTGCATTTTTTGTTCTATTAAAAAGGGTGTGGCTGGCCAACAAGGAGGAAGATAGCCAGTTTCTGACTTACTAATGACTGTACTCTGGATAAGGTGGGATCCTCTGATAAGGAGTAAGATTATTGCATTTTGATGAATAATTTAGGATGTTCAGAATTGGAGAAACATGCAGAACAAGCATATTTTTGTAGACAGGCTGGGAGAGGTGGTGTACACAAACGAAGAGCTGCTACCTGGGAGACCCCTGAGAGTCTGCAAGAAGCAGCCAAGCCTTGGGAGATGATGGGGAGTGTGGGGGGAGTATATTCAGAAATCACTATTTTCCTAGGGTCCAAGAGGTGATACTGTGGTGTTTATTCAACCAGGAAACCACTGAGAACTACTAGACTAAAAGGCAGACAGGACCACCTCTGCAAACATGAAAGGTTTGCAAATACACCACTTTAATCCGTCTCATCCTACAGTTGTATTTTCTTGCTCTAATAAAACACAGCTATAGAGATTGGAAACCTTTTGATATGCTCACAACAAAGGCTGAATGGCCCCAACAAAAAGCCTGAGTTTTCCTCCAGACTTCTTAGCATTTTTCCATAACTACTGTCAGTTTTAACTGGGAGAGAAAAAACCCTACTTAACATTTCCATCCTAATTCTGATAGATCTATATTTACTAAAAGTGAAAAGTATACTGAAAACACCACATGTTTAAACAGTGACACAACAATGAATGAACAGAGAACACCAATTTAAGACTCTAAGGTGGACTATATATCAGTCAAACAAATTTGACTTACTATATGGAAACGTAAACCACTGCTAAATTTAAGCAAGTTTTTCCACTTACTGAGTTTGATCTTTTGCCTTTAGGGGAAAAAATAAAAAAAAGTCTGATACTGTCCAACTGCAGAGTATCAATTTAAAATAACATGGTCCACTATGCTTTTATTACTAATTCTCTTCATCCTTACTTTCTGAGACAGATACCAAATAAGATGAATTAAACATCTATTTGGAAAGCAACTTATAGACAGTTACGCTTGGCTAGCTCAGAAATTCAAGTATTTGATACCAGATTACTGAGGTAGATCAAAAATATTTTACCACTCTTCTAAAACAGAATGAGCATCAGCAATAATAATAATATCTTTTAAAACTGGGTGTTTCTTTACAATACTGATCTGCAGTATTACGTCAACAGATGTTCCCAAAAAGGCTGAATCATATAACACCTTTTATTTTGCCTTTATTGTAAAGCCTCTTTTAATCATCTAGTTATGCTTGACACCAACCAAAGGGGCAAGAAGTCAAAATAGCAAGACAAAAAAAAGCTACAGACTACTACTTCAGTAAGTCGGATGCATCCAAACAAGCCAGGCCTCATGAAATTTGTGCTTGGATATTCAGGGAGCTAACCTATCTCAGAGCCAGTTGTATTTTAAAGAGCTCACAGAGAACGGGAATGTTCCAGATCACTAGGAAAGAGAAACTTAAGAATATCTTTAAACAGCTGAAGAGGATGAACCAAGAAGTTAAGAAATCAGTCCAAACTAGCATCCAGAAAAATACTGTAATAAATTAAGTTGTTAATAAGCATATAGGAAAAAAAGAGGTCATAGGTGACAAACTGATCTGCTATAAACAAATTGCACTAAACCAATTTTAGGGTTGCTTTTCTAAAAATAAAAAATCATAGGGCTTGAAGAAGCAGCAGGAGATGTTGTATCTTGAATTTTATGAAGTTTTTTTCACTTGTCCTAGTACCAGTCTCAAAAGGAGACCATGAATACTATCTAAATAAATAACAGTAAGGTGGGAGGAAAACTGCTCAGAAAACTGTCCTCAGAAGCACACATACCTAGGCTGGTTCACCACCAGTCTAAAAGCACATGCCAAGTATTTCTTCAACAGGGTTCCTTCTGGGATGAGAAACATTCATATTTTTGTTGAAGACTTAGGAAATGCAATAGAGGATGTGCTGGCTACAAACGCAAAAGATACCAAGTTGGGAGAGGTTACAGAAGATGTAAAATGACAAAAATTCAGTGATCACAATTACAGAAATAGAATAAATAAGCTGCAATTAAGCAGTATCAAAGCAAAGTATAGTTCCTCCTTAGGTATTATCAACTGCAAACAATACAGGGCTGGGAACACCTGATCAGGCATTTCTTAAGAAAAGGATATGGGGATCATTGCTAGTCAAACTACAAGCCAACATCCTATTGCTCCTAAAAAAGCAAAGAGCCTAAACACAAATGCTGAATTTCAGACAGATGAAGTCAGTTTTCCTCTATATGTAAGACCTCAGGTGAAATTGCATGTCCAATTTTGGATACTAGTTACATGGTAGATGCCTACAGAAAAGCAACAAGAATGAACCAGTAACCAAAAACCCCTAAGACTGAAGAACAATGAGTGAATCTAAAGAAGGTGAGACTACAAAAATGGTAATGATGTTCAAATGTGTAGAAAGTTGTGGGACAAAGTAATACACTTATTTTTATTTGCCTAGGACAACATATGAGGGATTAAAGTGCTACAAGAGACAGTTACATTAGACATTAAGAAAAAACTTCTGGGTTATCTATACTGACTTCGAAATCTGTTTCACTGGAGATAATATTAAGAATAATTTAGACATTTTTAAGGTGTCATCTTCAACATAAGTGACTCAGACTGGCGGAAGGCTAATATACTGAAGATAGCGAACGGTTCCTTTCAATCCTGTATCTGAGTTTCCAAGTAACCAGACTTTCTAGCAAATCTTAGGTAAGTAACGGAACTGTAAACTTCTAGGTCTCCAGAATTAAAAAATATTGTTCTACAAAGGCTACATGTGCCACAAAAGGAAGACTAAGATTCCAATCCATATCATCTGCCAGAATGAATGACTAGTCAACTACTAGGGACAGTATCGCAGATCACTAAAGTGATTCATTATAAAGAAGGAACAAACAGAGGCAACAAGCTCTAGCAGAAATAGCACCCAACCAGAAATATGGTAATGATAATGAAAGAAGACACCCCTTTTCTTTTTTTCTGATAAATAACTCAACCTACTTTTTCAAGTCGGGAGATATAATCTCTTTCCAGACGTTCTTCAGCTTGTTTCAATCCTAGTTGCTGTTCAGCTGTCAGATTAGATTCATCAGTAACAGTGGTGTTTTCTAAATAATCAACTTCCAAACCATGTTCTTTAGTTGATTCGGAATTCTTCATTTTACCTAGAGAAAGAAATAGTTATTTTCTTCACATTAACTCAAGGAGAAGAAAAGTTAGAGTACAGAGCAGTTAGGAGCATCTCACTAAGGAGTCAGGCACAGATTAGAGCTACGTTATGTTTTTTTGTACAAAAGCCGGCCAAAGTCACCTTAGACGTTAGAATCTTTCCACTATGTTAACCAATATTTTGGAAAGACTTCAGAAACTAGTCTGCTACTAAGAGTGCTATCAAAAAGAGGGAAAAAAATAACTGGTAGATTCATTTTCTGTTTCAGTCATAACTTCACAGTCTCTATTAAGTTCTTCAAGGCAAGAAAGGGTTGGTTTTTTTTTTGTTATGCAGAAGTATGCAAGATCCTCATGTTCTGCTGTAACAGAAATAAGAAGTATTTGGCTTACCATTTTTTACACGTTACATTTTCTTAAGGAAACAGTGATAGAACTGCCTTAAAGACATTCACCCAAATGATCTTACAGAGACAGTCATCAGGCATTTCAACCTCTCAATTTAGAAGGCTGCTGGAGTTACGTATGAACACACCATAACACCTTGCCGCCCACAGCTAGCAACCACAGAGCTCTGGAACACTACTACTCACAAACATGCAGGTCAATTCCGAAAGGCCAGTTCCTCCACATGCCTATGAATTGTTCATAGTCCACTAACCTGTACAAACATCTACATCTTAAATTATTCCAGTAGTTGTTACATCAGCAAAAGTGAGGGTTATTTGTGTTTTGGTTTTTTTCTTTTCTTTTTTTTTTTCTTCTTTCCTTTCAGATGAGATCTGTGGCCCCAGACTAGCTAGGAATCAAAACTGAGCAAGTTTTCAAGTCCTGGTATCTCAGTGACAGATGGTCCCTGCAGTACACGATAGCGGTCTACAAAAAGCTGACTGATCACAGGATGCTGCCATTTCAACTTGGTTTTCCTGTTAAATTTTTTTGAGATAGCTAAAAAAATATGCACTTTAATATTTTCCTAGTATTTCTATACAAGTAACTGCTGTAGCTGTTGCAATAGTGGGAAATACTTCAAATAGAAGGTCTGCACTGGCACACCATCTTAAATAAGCATTTTTATTAGAAAAACTGCACCTTGAAAAAGTGTGACAAATCTTGAACTAAGGAGTTAACCTGAAGTGAGACAAAGTCTGATCCATATATTTAATTCTAAAACTGAAAAATATGTCTAAGAATTGAACACTCATAAGGGTAATCACTGATGGATGGTACATATTCCAGAGCTCCCTAAATCAAAAAACCATCTACCAAAACATATTTTAAACATTTTTAATAACAAAGAAAGCAAAGCAATCACAGAAAAAAGGTATTTTCCTCCTACTTACAAAAAACATCTTTTCTTTCAGATTTTTTCCCCTTATCTTTCTGAAAAGCAGTAACAGGTGGCATTTCTGCAAGTGGCAATGATACCATGAAGGGTTCCCCCCTCCCAAGATACTATATTCACAAAATTGCCTGAAACCCACATACACAAAGTATCTTGCAAAGATGTAGAGGACTTAGGCATGAGAAACGGATGGCTGTTATCATAAAGTCTTATTCTCTAAGTAATATACTTGTATTAATAGCATGTTCTTTCTAAATGCAATCAGCAACTTACTACATGTGAAAAGAATATGCAAATAGAAACACTTCAAAGCTCGTTTTAGATTGTTAACAATTTATTCAATTTTCTTCTGGTAAAAGCAATGTTGAATAATACTCACTGAAGTCATCAGGCTTATGTTCCATTTTCCTTTGATGTGAAGCAGTCTTACCAGGATCACCAGTCTGATCAACACTAGTCTTCAAAGTATGAACTCCCAGTGGATTTTCTAAGACCAGTTTCCCTTTCTGTGTAGCTATTAAGCTTTCTGTATTGACTCCATTTCCTGAAACATGGGAGCCTGGAAAGTTTTCTCCCACTGGTTGAGCTTTTGTCTGTTTCAGGTTTTCCACTGCTGGTGATGAATTAGAAAATTTTTTTGCCTTTCCATGACTTCGATCCTGAATGTTTGACCCTGTATCTTTAGTTCCAGCAATACAACTATTTACTTTGAATGATTTATTTTCTCCTTGTTTTTCAGAACACGCATCATTTTGTTTACTTTTTTTGCTGCTATTCTGACTTGGAGAACTTCTCCCAACATCCTTCACAGATCTGTCATTTCTATTGTGTTTATAATTTTGATTATTTGTAACTTTGACTGCTTTGCCTTCCTCACAGACAAGACGAACAGACTTCCTTGGGTCGTGATTTCCATTCTTTGAGCTCTTGGCCTCTTCCATTATAGTGAAGACCTGCTTCTCCTGTCTCTTGAGACCACTTGAAGTGCAATTCTTCAGCAATTTGCAGTTTATTTTTAAATCCACCGTGCAGGCAAGGATCGTAGCTGATTGTCTACTGAAGAAATAACAACAGACATTTTTAAACTCGAGGAAAAATATCAAAGCTCTGTGTAGACAGCACATGAAAATAAACCTCTCTAAAAAAAAGTGTAACTACAAATTATTATAGGAAGCATGCTCCCCTCACAGGCAAAAGTGAATCTTGATAATACATTCTGTATTAAAGTAAAACTCAGGAAACTTGTTATCAGCTTGACTTCAATTTAAAAGATGAGGGGATATGAACAGATCAAAAATGGCAGAACATGGTAAAAAAACACTCAGTGATAAACCTGCCAACAGCTTGCTTTTTTCTTTCCTTCCTTTTTTTTGGCTTTCTGAAAAAAAAACCAGAACCAAGATGTCTGCAACTACAGTGAAAAAAAAAAATAATACTAACACACCTAAAAAATACCACTCGGTAAACATACAGCTCAAATTAGCCACTACAGAAAACTAATGCAGTTTCCAGCAAGCAAGCTCAATTTTATTAACTGAATTTAAAGAAAAAAAAGATATATATATATATAAAGTGTTTATAATAAACCTGACCTAACACCTGTACCCACAGACACTTCAGCATATTTCTGACACACACAATTCTTATACAAGTTAACAGCCATCAATTAAGATTTTGCTCAGCCAAAAAATCCACAAATAGTAAATATTTTGTTTAGCTATGGATTAACTTTATTTATCTAAACCTCTGTCCTTTAGGTGATATATCATCTGAGCTTTATGTTGGAGACAACTCAAAGATTGTTTTTCCAATGGGAAGCTAAGCATTAGTAAGTGGGTCTGTTTGTAAGGAATTACTCCTACTAATATAGAAAACAAAGGGATAATCTGTAACAAGAACTTGGGATTTTTTTTTAATAACCTTGAGACAGCAATAAAAATTATGAAAATGAATTATTAGACATAGAAGAAAATAAATTTTATAACTCTATAGCAAGATATGGAGTTCAGAGTTTCTGTCTTTCCTGTTCAGCTATGTATTTGGGAGGTAACAGCATGATCCATGGAAATTTCTGGGTATTAAAGAACCAATCAAAATAAGTAGTTTATCATTTAGTGAAGAAAAGACATAATAAAAAAGTCAATTAATTACACCTATTAGAAGTATCACAATGTACTTTTGTACCTAAATAATAAGAACCAGAAGGAAGGATCAGATTAAAATGTCTGGTTAAAAAAAAACCTTTCTGAATATTATTAGTATAAAGGATAGCAAATTTTTTTTTCCAGGCTATGTAATGTAGTTACTATCTCTCTCTCACTTTAAAGAGACACAAATCAGAAAATACTTGACACAAAGAACGTACTAAAAATGGTTATCTTAAGCCTCTATTTACATAACTGAAAATACATGTTATCTTTCAAAAATGAAAATCAAATAAATGAAACCCACACAAATTTTCATGAAGTTAATGTTAGCATCACAGTCTTTAGTAAAATATAAAACCTGAAAAAAAAATCTGCATTCCTAAATTCATTCCAACAGCTAAGTATTTAGTCAGTATTACAACTATTTCCTATTAAAGACTGATTACATCTGGCTTTTACTTCTACACCAAAATTCAAAGACCAAAAATAAAAAAGATAAAATAGTAATTGCCTTTGAATTGTAGTCAGTCTTTCCAATAGTAATTCTTACTAGCTTGGCAGCAGGAACTACTGCCCACCTGTACCAGCACTGCTCAAGCCTCAGTGTGGTAAGAGCCCAGGGTCCCCACAGGTTGGCTAAATTATTCTAGTTTCTGACCACCAGTATAAAGCACTCCTCTATAGACTGGTGAGATGTCATAGCGACATACAGGATGTTGCTATCTTTAAACAGTACTCTACTGTGATATTTTTTTTTACGTAACCAAAAGAGAAAGAAGAGTAGGATTTTTCAAACTCTAAACTATTCCTTATGTTTTAGTCACTCAACCTGGGGGGTGGGGTGNNNGGTGGGGGGTGGCACACGACAGAAAAAACACCACACACATCAATTCCACTTTCATTTCTGGTTCATTTCTGACATTCATGCCACCCTTCAACTCCAGAGTGGAGCACGCTGAGGCCACACTTCCACGTTCACTGAAAAGCAGCGTAGGTTGGCACTAACTCCAACAGAAGCAATAAAACCCTTTCTTCAACCCCAGCTACTTACTCCCACTCCTCAGGCTGCTCCCTTCCTTGTGCAGTTCTACAATGAACAACACTGGAAAACCAATCCAGCTTAACATAAACCTGGCACATGGCAGGAGGTGGAGGAGGAGCAGGAGCCGGTAATAACAAACAACTAGTAGGGTGGGGACAACTTCTCTTGGCACCACTTCCAGCTTAAAGCTACCATGAAACTCCAGCATTGGAGGAAAAGTGGGGCTTCATTTTGCTCTGCTTTTTCTAAGTGCCAAATTATTAGATTCACATTTTTCAAAAAGGTTTAAAAAAAAATCCACAAAAATTCTACATTAGGCTCAAATGGTTTGATCTCATCCATTCAATAAAATAGTTATATATTCAAAGAGAATATATTGACTTTAATCAAATGTACAAATGTGATGCGAAAAAACAAGAAAACTGCTAGTAAAAAACTGTAACCCAGCTAGTAACTTGAGTACTGTGATAACATTACATATTAAGAGAGTGAGTGTAATCAAATGCAAGTAGTTAAGTTTGAAAAGCACAAATATATTCTTTATTCCTAAGAAATATGAATAAAGATAGGTCATGAAATTTCATAAGACAAGAATATTTTGTACCAAAAAAAAGTTAAGAGTTCCACTATGAAATTCATAATCTGAAATGCAAGTGCAATAATTGTAGTGTTGTACTTTGGGATTTTCTTTGCTTTTTGCTTTTTTTCTTTTGCTCTTTAATACTGAAATGGTTTAGCAAACAAAAAATAATCTACTGCTGTAACATACTCAATAGGAACTACATTACTGTCTCACAAAGAACTGCAAAGTAAACCAACTAATGAAACTTAACGTGAAAAAAAAAAAAAGAGGTAACTACTAACCACAAGACACTCTCAAAAAGAGCCTTCCTCCTCTGTCAGATAGTGGCAATCTATATACAAGAGGGAAATGGGAGGAGGGAAAGGATTGCCTCCAAGAAGAATAACATGGTTGGAAACAAAACACTAGAGTGGAGTGAATCAGCACTGAAGTTGCATCTTTCTAGAAACCTGGATGGCATGTCTTATTCAAAAGCTCACGCTCATACCAAATTGACAGACCTGGAATCAAAGAAGAATTTTCTCCCAGGCAGGCTGGCAACAAAAACAGTTTCTCACCTGCGTCTGCAAAGTGGGGTATGATTAACCTGTTGAAATCATTTCAGCATATTTAACTTATTCAATATCCTGGTGTTAGGGGACTCGGTTTCCCCTGCTTTCTGAATGTACAGTGCCCGTTACTCCTCCAAAATCTAGCTTAACTGTTGGCTCTTTGTAGAAAAATAATCTGGCTGAAATACAACAGCTTGAAGTCAGACGATACCATCTGACCTCAAACTCTAGAAAATTATTAAGCCTACACATCCCTACAACAATCAAATTAAAAATGTTTAAAATCAGCTTCAATTTCACTACTGTAGAATTCATTTTAGGCTCACAAAACTAAGGAATAAGATTGTTTCACTTTCATTTTTGCCAGTTTCTTTTGTTTCCTCCTTCTCTCAGGCTAGCATTAGAAAATTCTGCATATGAATTGCAAAAACTCAGGGTAAGGCTTACTTCCAAACAGGAAGAAAAAAAAAAACCAAACCACTTTCAAGAAGTTATATCCACACATTTGCCCTTCCACTCCTTCCTTTCAAGTTTTTCAACTGTATTTAACTCCTTCAAAAGCACACATTTTGGGTCAGACTTTGCCATAACAGGGACTCTTCAAAGATGAAGGCCAAATTAAACTGTGAGCTTTTGCATTCGCTCTTTCGCAAAGCATTTCTTTTTTAATCATTTCATTAGCAGAACTGAGTATACCTCCTTTCCTATACATTCATTTTGTCCTCTTCTGTGATACTCTTGATCACAGCCCATTGGACAAGTGGAGGAGATGTGCTGTAGCTGAAGGAACATACATGCTGACTGGTTCTTAGCTACTTCCTAAGAGGAAACGTAACTTCCTCCTGCTTTCTCCTAAGCAGAGGCCGCTCCTCTACTGAGGCATGATTTTTCCAGAAAACATACAGAAACTCAACAATCTTTTGACATTACTTCAAATACATTCTAAAATTTGGTCCCAACTGGCTGAAATGTCCAAAACTAACAACAGGACTGTAGAAGAGCAACTAAAAGGAAAGAGAACAGTCTCGTAAGTTTTGTTTACCCAGGGAGTATTAAATATAAACAGCAGAAGTACTACAAATATTAATTGTTATCACCCTACTTCTATAAAGCACTCCCTCCTTTGAGATAGGGAGACCCGTATTTTATCTGAGACCTGCTTTTATCTGTCCTATTATGATTGTCCCTTAAGCTCAAATCTCCCCAGCCCACAGTAAGTGGTATGATTAACCTCAGTTGTCCCCCCACCTCCGCCTGATTACCAATACAGCCCAGCTGAACTTCCTTGACAAAAACAAAAGGAAATTCAGCAAACAAAGGTTACAGCCACAGACAGGAACAAAAGGAAAGGTTGTCTTCTGCACTCTGCTCAGATTGCAGCACAGGTAATGTCTACAGACAGCCCTAATGCGCTAGGGAGGTGTCTCTTTTCTGGACTGTTTACAGCCTTAGGCCCATTTTTGTGACCGAGAGCTTCTCCAAATCATTCAAGCTTCTCCCATGTTCTATGCCAATAGTTTGAAAAAAGTTATCACACATTTATGTTTGCTTTATGATGAACTAGACATAACTTAGTACAAACTATTATCAAACCTTGATGTTTTTCCAAACTACTTAAAACTAAAACCACCAGAGATTACTGGCCCTTAAAGCATCTCAGGGTCCATCAGCAATAAACCCATTAGTATTCTTAGTAACAAACATAAGTGCCATACAGTGTTTCAGATCTTCCTGTTACTACAGGCTATAGAATTTAGTCTAATAAATACAATACTACCAAAATCTATCTGGAAGGAAGCCAGTGCAGTGCACACAAAATTTAACACAAAAAATAGGTATGCAACAAAACTAGCACTCTGGGCTGAGTAAAATTACGTAATTCAGTAGGAAGCTCTGATGTTGTATTTACAGTGTGGAAGATTGAAAACTTCTATGAGTGATCATTACATAAACAAGTATGTATAACTGTAACAGGATTATATCTGAATTACAAAAGTACTGCTGAGTAACTGAAGTAATAGGAAAGGCTTTGCTTGATACAAAACTTAGGTGCAAATATCTCACAATTAAATTATGAAATGAGCAGAATATGCTGGATAGGAGATCCATAAAGATGTGCTTGTTACAGATTATTCTCTCTTTGCACTGACACCCACTGTCTATTCTACAACATGGTATGACTCACTGAGGTGAGAAAGAGGCACGTCACCAAATGCCAAGAACTACCACTTTCTGAACCTACTACCACTGATGACTCCTGCTCCAAACTCCAGAAAGCCATCCTCTCTGTCACACCAGCTGCGTAACTAAGTTACAATGGCTTCCGTTACCTCTGTATCTCATATTAAGAATCCTAATGCTTTAGTACATTTTAGTTCTGATCCTAGGTTTTACTGTAATAGTTCTTCAAACATTTCACAATCAACTTAAGCAAGCACTGAAGCCAGTAGTGGGGTACCACCTGCCTCAAATGTCGTTGTATGCTGTAAGATATGTCCTGTAACCAGATCAGGAAACTGATCCAAGGTAGCTCTAACTTTAAAAACATTTCACAACATTTGTAACAATACAGATGAGGAGGCTGGAAAAACACAGTACACCACTGTATAGGTTTAAAGCCTTTCAGAGACTAAACTAGCTTCCAGGGCCCGAATTGATCATGAAACTGGCATAAATGGCAGGTATGCATTTAAACTCAATTTAGCCATCTCATTCTTAAACCCCCATTTAAATTGGCACTTATGCTGAAGAAAAATACAGCAGTTTACCTGGATCTCATATTTAAGCAATAGTGATCCCTTCACTCAAACTCTAATCCTTGAGGAAGTGACAGCCTATAACCACTTCGTATCAGTCACAGACTAGTTCACAAACTACAACTAAAGCAAATGGATCTTCTACCAGTATCCTTACTTTCACTACTGAAATTTGCTGAAAACCGCTGCTTTAGAAAACTTGTCAAGAATACATCCATATAGTTGGCACATAGACTAATCCACAACAGTTTGTAACACAGATTTCAGACTCACAAGTCAAGCTTTGCTGACACCAAAACCTAAAATCTTAAAGTCCCTGCTTGCTGGAAATAATATTTCATACATCAACAGAAATAAAAAATAAAATCTAACACCATGTTGTAAATCGTTTTTTTCCAAACATTTGCTAAAACATTAGAACCAAAATTATGAACCAAGGATACAGTATGAGTACATATACACGTATGCATGCATCTCTGGTAAAAAAAAAAAAGTAAAAGTTAGATTCATACGCATTGTTACTAAATTTAGGTAATGCTTTTAGTACTTCTAAGTTAAAAGAGTTACTGATTTATCATTTATGTGCAATTAAATAATTTATCAAACAATATACATTTAGTCACAATGTGCCAAAAGCATCAGAAATGTTGACTTCCCCTGGATTGCTTCTATTCTGCAAATTAATCCCCTAAGGAAACTGCAGGATCCTTCTTTCTATGAGTTTTCAGTACAAGTCAATACCAATTATTTCATTAAGATAGGGACAAAAATAAAGTTAATTTAGTAGAAATGCTTTGTAAAATTTCAAAAGCAAGCCTTATGACTAGAAAACTGGATATACTTTCAGCTGGGCAAAATTTTGAACTGCCTTATGGTATCAATATGAATACACAATCCAAAACCATTACTCTGACAAGCAGATCCACAGAACATTTAAGAGGAGCTCCCCAGGGATATCTTGCTTTCAAGTAGGACACAGGGAAATCCTGTTCCTTTATCTCTTTCTCCCCATAGCAGCAATTCCCTTCAGAGGAAGAACTGGGTAAATGCCCCACACCATGCAGGTGCTCCACGGCATTTGGCATTTTCTTTTCTTCTGCTAGGTGAGGTATGAGAGAAAGTCCCAGCTGTCTTCTGTGCAAGAAAAGGACAGAGAAGGAACTTTATGATCCCTCTGTATGTATCTTCTGGGAACATATCCCAATACATATGTGCTGGGAAACAGTAATTTCATCCCCAAATTAATTTTATGAAGGGATTTTCACTAAAGTAGAAAAATTATTACAAAAGCTCACTGCAAAACTGATGCTTGTAAAGGAGACCTCTCACTCCTAACATAGCATCCTCTGCCAGATACTGTAATTAAGTCATACTTCCATAGCTAGTTTGCTTTTCTTGTCAAGGAAATAATTATGTCATAACTATCTGGGGTCAGATTATCCAAAAAGCACCTACTGCAACTGGGAGCACAAGTCAAACAAAACCAGAAACAATGCATATCCTCTATTTTCAAGCAAATGCCATTCCTCTCAAATCCAGGGCACAGTGCTCAGGAAGCCAAGCAATGTGGAGGTGGCATGAATATAAATAAAAATTATTAGATCCATACTTAGATACAACTGTCTTTTTAATGTACTAATTCCTACCCTAGCCTAAACCTGATTATATTGTTTCTCTGCGTGTTACAAGCTCGTCCTCCTCTGATACACCCAGAGACAACCTTAAAAGCAAGAAGGCCTCAGGTAATATGACACATTCAGCCAGCTGGCAAATTGCAACACATTGCAAAAGCAGAAAAGTCATTCAGCTCTATTTGTGTAAAAGATAAGCCAACAAAAGAGCACAAACACGCAGGCGAAGTGATGCCTGTGTGTCATTTCAGACACATCATACCCCACAGAAAGACCCTCTAGCTTTGGCAAGAAACAGCGGTAGGGGGCACAGCTCGAGAGGACGGCCCGGGACACGGGGGCATTTCCCCGGGGGGCCTAACCCACTCCAACAGTCTCCCCCCCTCCCGGAGTATTTCATTCCACTGGGGGCGAGAACAAGCTGCACACACCCAGCTCCAGCCTGGCAGACCCCGGCGGGTGGGCGCGCAGCCGGGCGCAGTCCTCGGGACGGCCGCCCGCCTGGTGCGGGCCGTGGGGCCGGTCCCGCTTCCCCGCTGACCCCTACCCGCACCCCCCGCCCCGAGCCGTGACCGGCGCCAACGGCCGGGTGTGCGGGGCAGCCCCAGGTCGGCCACCCTGCCCGGGCGCGGGGTCGGGAGGCCGCGATGGGCCGCCGAGGCTGGGCGCGGGCAGGAGGGCCGTAGCAGGGCGGAGCTGGGGCACCCAGGCCTGAGGCGGGGGGCGCCGGCGCGGGCAAGTGCCCCCCCCCCAGCCCGCCGCCCCCCCCCCCCC